>CM067223.1:45224848-45736788 GCA_034190945.1 Octodonta nipae | reverse complement strand
AAACTACATATGCAGATTTAAAATGGCCTAGACATTGGCCGGCATTTCGTACTTAGTCAACTTTTTATCATAAAGTCCAGAATAAGTGAATACATCAAATCAAGGACTACTCTAAATTCTTGATAAAAATAATATATTAATACATATATTAATGAATGTTTACAACGGTCCTCTTGCTAACTTTTGAGTTTTTCCAAGTATCAATTCTTATGAACGAAGTCATAAGTTGTACGTACCACCTACCTATTCAAGTCAACGCAAAAATACCACAAGTTGGGTCCGTGTATTAATACTGTAGGGAACATGTTGTGAATTGTTTTTAGAAGGATAGTTGCGTCATAGGCTTACCCAGGCGTTTGTCGGGGGCAGGGGATTAGAATTACTGTTCGTTATGACCACGTAGCAATAAGTGGAAATGCAGATGTAGTGAATGATGTTTTGCTTTGTATCGAGGGGGGGGGGTGTTGATCCCCCGAATTCCCCTTCTTGGTATGACTATAGTTTATGACATTTTCTAGTTTCTGATTATAAATGAAAATTATAAGGAACACAGAATTTGTGCTTCAATACAATTGTCAATCTATACCTACTATATCTGATATTTTTTGAAGCAACCTAATTCCAAGAATTTGGTGGGATCAGTTATAACAACTTACAAGATACTAATCATAAATGAGATTTCCACAAACGGAATTAAATAATTTATCACAGTTTATTACAGATTACTTTATAATTTATTATAATTTTTATTCACAAATTGCAAATATATTTTAATATCAGGCAACATTTTTATAAACTTTTGAAATTCTGATAACAAATATATTGTAATATTAAATTCCTATTAACTAATAACAATTTTTATACTCCTCATTATAAACTGGTTAACTTCAGTCCAAATAAATCGAAAGATAATGCAGTAATTGTATCTAACAACTGAAATAAAATTAGCACTATACAACATAACCGTTCAACAAAGTATAACAGATTTCATTAAACGATAAATTATCTCTTCTTGGATACAGAAGCTGTAGAAATTGACCAGAACTGGAAATAAATTATTTCTATTTAATCAGTGTTGCCATTTTTTAAATTTATTTTTAATTTATTTATTATATTCCCAACAAAATAATCTGAGATAACTACTATGAGGTAAATGATGGGAAATTCAAATTATCCATAGTATTCATACCCTTAACGACGGAAATACCACGGATAATTTGAATTTCCCATCATTCACCTGATGACGACATCAGATACAAAGCTATTGAAACGGTGTGAGATCAACCATTTCAAGATGATGGAAGTCCAATGAAATTTCAAGGAACAAGTTATGTTGTCTACCAGCTTCAGACTAATATCTCAATGATATCATGTGGAGATAAATCTAAAATGTAATTTGTATGAAAAAACAGACGAATGGCATGGAAAATAGGATAGTAATAAAAATGGCTTAAAAAGTAAAAATAAAACAACAACATAACAGAAGTGATATATGTATATGTACATTAACAATGATATAACACTTGATAATATTTAAATATTCATACAAATAACTATACATTCAATATACAAATATTATTTAGACTTGTTCAAATAACTAAAATAAAACTGTATATATGCTTTTTAACATGAATAATTTAGTTATATAGTTATACAAGTATAAATATATATTTTTTGCGCTTTGCTTTCACAGAAAACATCAAGGTGAATTTGTTTTGTGCTTTATACTTTTTAACAAAATAAAATTCAACTTATAGTCGCATTTTAAAAATTCAAAAATTAAATTTAACAATTCTAATCAGGAACAAAACTTTTCGCTATTTTTTAAGTCCGTATCGAATAAATTAATAACACAACAAACTTAAAGAATCTCAGTAAACAATTTTAAGATAATACTAAAAATGTTCTTTATTATTGAACGAAATTTCTTTATATATGCATTAATGATGATTAATTTCAGGAAAAGCACAATTGAGTAAATGCTGTTTCGAACAAATGTAAATGTGTAATTACATTTCACACATATAAGTACCAAAAAGATCATGAAGCCTCCACCAATGAATTTATACTGGAAAAAAATAAACCAATTAGGGTATATGAAACTTTCACTAATCCTAAATAAATGACATATAGTAAATAATAAAGCATGCAGTCATAAATATTAGTCAATGGATATTTTAAGACTTCTGTGAACTATATACATTTAACATCAGACTATGTACAAAAAATGAAAGTGAAAAAAAGTCTTGGAAATATTTGCCAACACAACTCATTACTTTCCAATAAAATAGTTAACGTGTAGGTACTGTGAACTTAAAAACCAGGTATGAATTTTGTACCTTTAAAAAGCCTTTGGAAAGACCAATAACGATGTTGTAGGAAATACAAAACAGGAGTCTGACAAAGACTCACTACCTCCGTAATTATTAGTAACTGGAATAAAACAATAGGTATAATATTTTCTCGGGAAATGATATTCCTTAAACAAAAAAGTAATAAATGGTTAATCCTCGGCCGTGAACTAACAATTGAAAAGACAGTAGAAATATGCAGTCAAACAGTTTCTAAACTTGTTTCTTGAAGAATAGTTCTGGCATCTTTACTTTATATTCAAGAAGTTCTTGAGGAAAACACCAGACTTGTAAAAAATTCTGTATATTTCAACAATTCCGGGGTGCTAGGCCAGACCCGTATGTCAATAGCAGTAAAGAAACTACGAATATCTAGAATATCTAAAATTTTACAAAATTAGAATTTTACATTTTACATATTCTATATTTTCATAGTTTTTTATTGCCATTGACAACGGGGTTTGACCTAGATTCCGAAACTTACTGATTGATGGCGAAAATATGATGACACAAATTAAAGTGGACTTATCCATATAAGGGATAAATCTCTCAGATAAAATAACCATGAAGGGATCTGAAAAAATAAAACAGATATATTTGCTGCTATGCACAGTTGAAAAAGAAAGATGAAAACCCCAACTAGAGAAACTCGACTTGTAGATAAATGACATTTAAAAAACATAAATATGTCCTAGAGATGAAATGAAATATGATAAAAATTGTATCCAGATCCATGTTAAAATGACGTAATATTAAAACGAATACACTTGTAGGTTATGATATTTTTTGAAAATTATAGTAGTAGGTATACACTATTTCCTTAATAACTATGACCAATTATATTTTAGATGTTGAAACTTCTACCAAGTAAAGAGCTGAAATCTTCAATAGCTGTTGCGTCTACATGAACAGAAAAAAAGATAAAACAGACATAATGAGATCAAGTAACATTAAACACTAACAAAACCTGTTACAGAAAGTACTTATGTAATTAACAATCCCTAATGTATTCAATTCCTTATGTTAATCTGCAAAAGACATAGATATTGAAATTATGATCTGAGAGAAAGAATAAAATTAAAGACTTTAAATAAACTGTATAGAAAAAGATAACTTAAAATGTACCCAAGGAGGGCTTAGATAGTTTTTCGCACATTATTATCTATTTCTTTCAGCATCACTTCCAATCAACCTACCCTTACAACTTATTATTTGTGGTGATAATAAATTAGAAAACTGTACAATTAACTGCAATAGTCTTGATAAGCGACAAATGTAGATATTTTCAATATTCATTTAACCAAAAACAACGTTTTTAAATTTGTTAGGATGTGAATGAAAAATGAAATGTGAAGACATATATTCAGTGTTCGTATAATGTTGGCGGAAAAGAAATATCATAATATTGTTGAATACTAAAACATGTTTAGAACTGTGATAATTTTGCTCTTTGGAAAAAAAACTATATTTAAAGAAGTCGTCAATAGGGAATTCAGTAAAATACTAATTTGATAGAAATAAACGGGAATTGAAAGTCGAGAGATCAACGAAAACTCAAATGTCTAAAAGTTGGAGAGTATTTTCTAGAAAATTACAACCCGTGAAATTAATCTTAATTTGTAAACTAGGTGCAAAATGGTACCATAGATCAGATCTAAGCTTTAAAAGTGACATTAATTGTTTATTTAAATTTGTTGAAAATAGAAAAAATCAAAAGTTTCATGGTCCTATAACAAAAAGAAAATTACTTTCAGGGGTGAATTAAAATGCGTTGTTTGTAGATACTCAAAAAATAGATGAACATAATAAACAAGAGGACTTTTAATAAAATTTACCTTCAGCTAAATTTGTTAAGAGTCACATAATTTAGGAAGTATATCAGCAAAGTTTATTTGCAACTCATTGAAGAAGATAAATACAAATTTTATAACGATAGCTTACTTTCAAAAATCCTTCCACTTTTCCAGATGAAAGTATTTGAAACACACCATCTTATTGTGCTAGAGCAAAAATGTAATACAATTATCTTGGTAATTAAACAGGCAGGATATAAAGCAATTGAATGTATTTGGCATAAAATAAATAAATATTTCAATAACAACTCATCACTGAGATTTACTGATATAATATTTTGAAATATAGGTTGAACTTTAGGTATTCAATTAGAGTCAAATTGTGAACAATGTATCAGAAACATCCTTAAAATAATTTGAACAGTGATAATTATCATTTTATAACCTAATATCACAAAATTATATAGTTGTCAAGAATATTTTTCTTAAATCTGTTAGTTGGAAATTCAGAACAATTCAGATTAATTTGCTATTAATATTGTCCATGTGCAAATATGCAGTGCTTGAGGCTCTTATATGCATTTCTTTTGAAGCTAATTGAAGGTACAATACTACCTGGATTGAGATAAAATTTTGAAACTTGCCTAATGTATAACAGGAAACATTTGGACACAAAATCACAATTATCATGAAAAATATGTGTATTTGTCTAAATAGTTAATTTTTTCTATTTACTAACATGAAGACATAAGTGCATTAAGCCTAAAACATCCTATAGAACATGCTATCAATAGATTTGAGACCCTTGTCGAAATAAGTTTAAAATACTGTTTTAAATGAAATCATAGTAAGCTTAGTACGTAATTTAATAACAATACTTACAACAAACAGCTTAACAATTCTACATTTTTTAATTCAAATAATATGATAATGCATCAGCAATGTGTGTGTGTATTACAAATATTTAAAATGATATAACTAAGTAGCTGCAATGGCATGAATCCTGATTTAGAGGTGAAACAATAAATATTTCTAAAATGTAGAAAATCTGAATATATTGCAGTCATTTACTCACGAACAGTAAAGCAAGTCCAGAATTTTTTGCGGGGGGTTGATGGTTTAGCAAAGTTTTTGTAAATGGGATATATTAATTAGAACCCTAAAATTTATATTTGTTCATGCATTTTCAGTATATGAAAAATGTATAAACTATAAAATTCATTTTTACGAATTAATTGTAACTGGGTAAAATTGAATCTTTATCCACGGCCCTGAAGTAGATGCAAAATTTAAAATGTCTCTTTAATAGCACATGTCAGCAAAAGAATTTCAGCAATATAATCTAAAGGGCTTTAGTTGTATCTGGGAGAATGTCATTACATACATATATTTTTCCTCTAAAAACTGTAAAGACTAAATATGTAAACAATAATGAAGTATATCATATATACAATATTCTTTAAAAAATATTTAAACCACAACACCCAGAAAGGGATTATAGGTGAAGCAGTATCGAATGCTATAGAAATTTCAAGAGGACCTCTATTAGGATCTCTACTGTAGAAGATGACACTCAATTATACCTTTCTTTCTCAAAATCAAAAATTGAAGAGATCATCTGATTATTATCAAATATGTAAGTTAACTGTATGAATATCGATGGTAAAAGAATCGACCTGACGAGGGCAGATGTGATTCTGCCGAAACGTCGTCATTGTACCTACGATCCAGGCAGGGATCAGTTATCAACTCGGATGAATTCCCGGGAAACCACCAAACACATTTAGTGTCCGCGAAAACTTAAAAACAAATAATATGTTTACATTACAGAAAATATTTGTTGTTTCATTTTAGTTAAATAGACATAAACCATGTGTTTGTGATACATTTTCACTAAATTTACTAACATAAAAATAGAACTTCTCAAATTTGATTTCAAAAATTTTAAAACAGCAAATTAGACAAGGGAAACAACTGAATAGTCCCCAAAAGAGTGATTTTACGGGATGCCCTAACATATTTACCAAAGTAAAGTCTTATTGGAAAAATTGTCATGCCATGAAAACTGCATGTTTTTATTTTTTTAAAATAAGAAGTTAAAATATTGGTAAATATATTTTCGGACACCCAGTAACGACATATGACATGAAACACTGAAGTTTCATGCTGTAATAGGTGTTAATATCATATTAATTATGCAATAATTTACATAACAATTTTGTAGCTTGATAATCGATAAAAACACATTAAAATGTAAAAAAGAATTATTAATGCATCAAAAATAGCAATGGCCTAATCTACACTTGACTAAAGCATACTATATCAAAAGCGCAAATAACACAACAATTTTTTCTCATCTCTCTGTCTCCCGACTATTATTAACTATAAATGAGGAAATTAAAACAAAGTTTTGTTATTTACATTCTGTAACAAATCAATAGAAATCAAGAAATTTTAGCCTTAAATTAACTATAAAACTTTTTTATGTGAATGCCTAATACTTCAAATTTGTTGCTTTGTGCTTACTAAAGCTTTTAAAGAGGCTACTCTCCAAATTAATCTACAGCGCAAATACATGCACACGTTTTGATTATTGAAAATTATTACCTTGGTCAAAACAACTAGGATTAATAAAATTAATCAGTTCGTTTTCAGTCAATGATGTAAAGGACTGAGGTATCATTCTATCTTCATTCTTCTTGTCATTTTGCACAGCAACACTGCTGATGTCTTTAATTGGAATTGGTATGATAAAATCAGACTTTTGATCTTTTTCGATTATAGCCGGGTTCATTGACGAACAAGTACCAGCAAATTGTTGTGGCACAAAACTGTCTGCAGTTTGGATTTGGTTCACATTTGGACTCGTGGAAGTTGCCATCACCGGAGACATCGTCGAACCCAGTTCTGAGATTTTCTTTTGTGTCTCCAACAGATCTACGGCTGCATTGAACAAAACTGCTTTTTCGGGTTCGTTCACTAACGCTGCAGTTATCGGAGAATTTGCAACGAGAATGTTTTGGGAAGACAAAGTTGTTGGTAATAATGGTGCTTCTACAGATGCAGATGGACACATATTTATCCCTTGTGTTGATAATAATGAATCTTGTTGTAAATTGGGAGCCGTACGGCACATGAGGCTAGGAGAAATTTGCGAGTTCAAAATAACATCAGACGTCACATTTGGTGAATGATGAGAACTAATTTCTTGCGATCCTAGTAGAGGAGAAGTCATCCTGGTGTTTATTATAGGAGGAACCATTAAATTATTATGGGGATTTATGAGTACATCTTGTGATGATAGCATAACGTCTGTACGATTATTACTCGCCGTTACCAAAGTCATAGTAGACATGTTATTGTTCATAACAACGTCTTTAGGATCCGTGTTGGTTTTTGAAGGGCTGAGATGAGATTCAACTGTTGAATTCACTAAAGCATCCAATTTTTCAGTATTGATAGGTGTTGGTACACTTCTTTCTAGTGCAGTGGCTAGGTTTGTTATGGCGGGAGTCAAATTATTAGTCTGATCAGTTATTGTATTTTCCGGGACCACAGCACTTTCAGATTTTGCGACGATGTTAACCACTTCATTTTGTGTTGAGTTCGACAAAAGTGGACGTGTGGAACTTAGGAAAACTGGTTCACCAGTCATGATTCGGGAACCTAAAGTTAACAAATTCTGTGTAGTCGAATTACCCAAACCGCAATTCTGCGCACACATTCCCTGCATGTGTGTCAATTTATCACTCAAATCGTTTTTCATAAGCAAACTTGTCGGATTTGACATTGGAATCATTGAAGGTTTGGCTTCGATTTTGTTTAAATAATTTTCAACACTCTGAGCGCTTTGTGTTGGCAAAGGTGCTGTGGAGTTTTCTACTATTCCGAATCTCTGTAATGCAGCCATTGAAGGAGCTCGTGTATTGACGAGATCTGCAACAGTGGCCATGGGAACTTTCATTCTCAAGTCCATCCCTTTTTCCATTGAGGTAGTGGTTGGAGAACTAGTGGTCAAAAGGGGTGTATGTTGTTGTAAGAGATTTCCATCAGACAAGTTAGTATGCAGAGAATTACTGCAAGAAGTGTCTTCATTAACAACAGACAAATTCGAATTGCAGTCCATAGAACTTTCACAAATCGATGAAATGGGTCTGCTCATCGAATTAGAGCGTATCAAAACGTCCACACTTTCATCATTACTCATACTATGCTGACTTAAGGAATTTCGTCGGACCATCACCTCAATACTCTCCTCATTACCAACACTAATATTAGAATTCTCATTTAAGTGACTCATCATTGAGTTTTCGTTGATCAGGGAAATATTTGAATCGCCATGATGTACGTCAAGGGAACTTTCAGATAAATGTCTATATCTTTCTTGTTCAATAAGAGAACCTTCACTATTCTCATCCATGTACTCCTGTTTGAACGAATGTAATGGGGGCGAATGCATATCACTTGTTGAAGGTAAATTTATTGATGGTCTTCGGGAGGCCATAGGTACCATGCTGGTCTCTGGAGGGGGCATCATATCTAAGTCTTGTTCTTTTTTGCTTATGGAGGCGGGACTTTGCCAAAAATTGCTTTTGAAGAATGGAGCTGGTTGTGAAGTGGGAGGATCAACGACAACTGCAATTTATGAAAAATTCATTAGTATCTGGTTCTAACTCATTGAAATATTAAAACTAATAACCGCCAGCATTGCCACTGCAAGGAAAAAGAGGGGACTTGCCACTCAAGCCCAGCATATACAAATAATAATAACAGTAATGAATTTTTTTACAAAATTAAAAATTAAATTAAATTTTGAAACTGACTACCAGAGCTAAGGCTTGATAGACATAACCCACAATGTTGACGCCCCATTTGTTCATGATGTATCAAAAAGTTTCACCACCATTCATACCAGCCGTGCTACACTTTCATTCTTTACTAAACCTGTATATAAAACTAAGGATTTTGGGATTTTAATAGAAATATGTAAATACTTCAGGCTAAATCATTTACGGATTTATCACACAGTAATTACAAGAAGCCTCTCTACCACAAAATATTTTTTGTAAACTTTTTGTATTTATTTTAGTGCTTTATACGAATTATTAACCACCACCAGGAAAAGAACATTACAACATTCATAGCTCAATATTATAGCCTGAAATAATTTTAGTAGGGTATTATTCATTAACAAAATATATAGGTTGACGCTCGAACCTCTTACGAATTTTCAAGGCTAGTATTTATTGGCAGATAATTTGTGTAGGCAAGAGTTGAATGAAGAAAGATATTATCAACGGTTTTTTTGACTGCAATAAAAAATGGTGGCAATTTTATCTAGAAATAATATGAGATGGTTTTCTGAAGGATAGTTGTGGCATCTCTGGTTTTTATAGTTTCTAGGTTCTTTGGGAATAACACCATATATACTTGAAAGTCTGCAAATTTCAAATAGTCCAAAAGGTCTAAATCAGACCCCGTTTTCAATGGTATAACTTAACACAAATGAACAAGACAAATTAAAAATTAAAAGGATTTATAATGAAAAATATAGTAAATCACAATTTGAAATTAATGTTTAACAATCAAACTGATGTGACTAATTTACTGCAAATTTGATATATGCAGGGTATCAATAAAAATTCTGAAGATCATGTGAAATAACAAAACTTCTTTCAAATTGGAAGAATTTGAAAAAGTTATCTTCAGAATTTCATGTCGCGCTCCTATATGAGAGTTCTATTGAAGTAAATAGAGGAGGTGTAAAAGTTAGTAAAAAATCTGATTAGATTTTTAAATATGCGATTTGATCGCCAATCAGTGACTGTTAAGGAAAATGCAGGTGATATATATATATATATATATATATATATATATATATATATATCAATAGTTTCTCCCTAGATGACCTAAATTAATTTAATTTTATTTGTCAGTTAAAAACATTATACTACCAACAAACAGAATTTTTGAAGTTATAAATTCAGCGATAAAAGTCATTACATACTTATGCAACCAACATAACGTTTTTGTATACTTCAGCTGAGAATCAATGAAATCAATTGTGTTATTAAGATGTCATTTTCAAATGTACGAATTTTTCCGGCTAATCAATTTCGAGCCGAAAATCTCAAAAGCGAATATTTCATCAAAATCGTTTGAGCCCTTTTTGAGAAAAACTAAACAGATCAGTTTACTAAATTCTATTTAACCCGATCAGTTTAGTAAACCAAAACTAAACTGTTGGTTTAATCCATGGAAATGGCAACTTAGTTGTCGAAACGACGTTGAGCGGAAGAATTATTGTTTGGTGTTCGGGAACAAAACATATTTATGTATCTGTGACACATCAAAGGTTCCACAGTATATCCAAAAATTAGTTACCAATGACACAAGATTGAAATTTAAAGGTATTATATACTGCTCGATTTTTGTCAGTTATGCCGAATTAATTACACATTTTTGAAAAGAAGATAATTTTCAGACAGTAACAGCCCTCAAAATTATTTCACGCATATTTTAGGTAAGTGAATGGGAAATATTAGTGCATACTAACTGTTTTTGACAAAGCCAAGTGAAGATATTCAACTACAATGATATCCTACACTGTAAGCACTTCTCAGACTAAAACAAAACCTTTGGACAATATCGAGAATGAGATAAAAGAAATAGAGGAATTACGAGCACATAGCGTCTAAAGCTTTGTATAAAATGAATTGGTTTAACGTTGGTTAAATATTACTTAATGTGACATTATCAAACAGATTTTCAAACCTCTATTTTAAAATGGGCCCTATACCAACAAGAACGATAGTCGTTCACAAAGGAACTATAACAACAATATAAAATTATAATAATAAAAATAACATGAACATTAAAAGTTAGGTCAGTTGTTCAAAATGAATTGAGCAAAACTGAAGAACTCTTTAGCAGACAAATACTTAATATTGTATTTCTTACAGAGGTTGCATCAGCAAATTTTTCATAATTATTTATTAGAATTAATTATTTGGCAGTAAAGTAGGAAATATTTCTTGTACTGACTTCAAAAAATATGATTAATCAAATTCTTTTATAAAAAAATTTGAGCAGACAGAGCTAAACATTTACTAGACCAGTAGAGCAAATTCTTAAAAAAATGTCAGAATTGAAATTCAAAATGATGCACATAATAGCCATTATTTGAGTAAAATGTTTGTCATTTGTTTGAAAAAACAGTTATAGTCGAAACTGTCGATTTGAAAGAATGAAATGTACAGATATAAAGATTGCCTATAACTCATTTTACCAATGAAATGTTTGGATTGAATAACAAAGTCCGAAATACCATATTAATCTTTTTTATAGTGTATAGTTAATATTATCTATGTCTCTCGTTAAATTTGTATAACATGCTTTCAATAATGAAAAAAATTTAACTTTTGGAATATTTTTTGCGTCCCAGAAATTATTTCATTCATAGCGAATTTTTGAAGCTTGGTAAACAATGTTAATTTATGCATGAAAAAGCCAACTTCTCAATAAAGAGGTTGTTTACTCAAAGATTAAATACGTCCACACATTTAAGAAATCAATTAATTAGCAAAAGTATGCAGCAGGCTAGAGTTAAAAGAATGACACAATAAACTTGTCGTTTTTTCTTAATATCGGAAATGTTGTATAATTTTAACATGGATATAAAATCCCGTTAATCAACCTGCTTGAAATTAGAAAAGCGAAATATGAGTTGAATACATTTATACGAAGATCCAACAGAAACTGAACAAAATAAAACATTGCAAAGTACGTTTTAAGCATATTTGCCGGTAATTAATTTCGATATAAATACCACAAATGTCAAAATAATAAAGATGCAACTTAAAACATAATAGGAGACGAAATCTTAGACCTGCAACATAAGACTGGTTGGCAAGGCAACAGAAAATTGGAAAATCTACTAAGATATTTAAAATTAGTATATAGTTTTTCCCACATAAATCCTTCTTTCTTTTGAAAACATTCGTGCAGTATTTTAAGTGAAAGTGAAAATGGCCTGTAAAAAAATGTGAGTGGGAAAACAGTAAAGAAATATAGAAAATACAAAATATTTGAAACTTCCAGGAAGCCTTCGAAATAAAGTAGCACAAAGCAATTTTGGAAGTCTGGATTTGAGTTAACATCAATACCTCATATATGATGATTAAAATAAGTAGCAATTCTATATCTACATTATATATTGTTTTCTAGACATACCTTTCCAGACAAAAATATTTCAGTAAATTAATTAATGAAGTCTTAAAACTGAACCATAACAAGATTAACATCATCTAAATGGATCTCATCATTCAGATATAACAGGAGAAAGTGATAGATAAATCTATACTCACAGCTAAAGCAATACGAAAAATGGAAAAAGCATTTTGGAAAGCAAATGCTATAAAATTGTTAAACATAAACTGATCAAGTCGTGATATTGGAACAAGTTCTTAATTACCAATGCCACTGTCATTGTTAGATATGACAGTAATTAATTTGAACAAATATAAGAATCAAATAGTACCTACCGAAAAATAATTTAAATATTAGGAATTAATATGAACCCTTGTTAATAAGCTGATGATTAAAGACTATTCGCAAATGTCCCGAATTTAATGAAACTATGTAGATTCTACATGTTTTGTGTTCATTGTATTTTCTACTTGGTGTCGATATATTTTAGGACTTTGTTCACTGCTCGAAAATCGCTATTAACTCAAATTTTCCACTCCAAACAGCTTGCTCTTATATAGCGGGTTGATTCTAGCAACTCTTTAATTTCTTACTGCCTTCTCACCAATTACTTCGTTATGGTAAACATTCAATCGTGCGCCAAATAAATTTTACCCAAGAGCAGCTTGTGCTCTGCGGTTTACCTATGCTTGATGAACATAATGTCACTCAAAAATATAGATTTTTTCATTGTCTTCTTTTAAAAGTTTGATCATTTTGGTCGAGGTTTTCATATAACTTCACTCAGTTACTAGAATGACCTCTCAAATCCGCATAAAATTTCACAACTTTCCGATTCACCAATAAATGCTTGGATTTCGTAGCTGCATGTAATTTTAAACTGAAGCTGCATGTTACCTTCTACATGAAGTACCGATAATATAAGGTTCAAACTAAACTTCTACCCCTAATTATTCGACAAGTAAGTAGGAAAAACCAATAAGCGAAAATCGAGCATATCTAAAAAAACAGGTATTGAAAAATATTGAAAATAAACAGGTAAACTGGGGAAATGATGAAGAAATGATAGTTTTCGTTTACTACCCGAAAATGACAATTTAGTAGTGGCAACAGCCGTGAATATGAAAAATACAGTTTCAGTTTAACCTAGGGTACAAAATGTTATATTTATTTATCTATGAAACACCCATTCTATGAAACTATCAGCTATTTCTTGCACTACAATCAAATCCATGAGAAAGAATATTAAGCTATGTGAAGCTAAAGTGTAATTCCTTATTTTTTGAAGCATTTAAGCTCATACTGGGCAGCCTTGCAAATATTTTCAAATTTTTTAAAATAATTATATGTATATAAATTCATTGCTTAAAAAACAATTTAACAAAAGATATTTTTATTATTTCCTTCATCCTATCCAAGCACTAAATAATAGCCTTGAAAATTAAATATTTCTTTACTGCATTCTGTATAAGCGCAGATCTAATGGAATATGCCAAATGGTAAAATATTAGTCTGAAGCTGGTAGACAATGTAACTCGTTCCTCGAAGTTTCTTTGGACTTCCATCGTCTTGAAATGATTGATCTCACAACGTTTCAATAGCTTTGGATCTGCTATCGTCTTCAAGTGAATGATGACGACAGAAGATCCAAAGTAATTGAAACGTTGTGATATCATTCATTTCAAGACGATGGAAGTCCAAGGAAACTTCGTGGTAAAATATTATTTCATATGTATAAGCATAACAAAAAGCTTAGGTATTAAATCTGCGCCATGCACAAAACAAATATAAAAAAAAGAAATAACGGTAATACGATTGGTTAGAAAGCCCGACAGTTAGGTATCATCGTGGTATCAATATGGATTTTTGGTTGGGAAAAAAATTTAAAATAAGTTTCACACTATAACAAAATGAGAACAAATTTACCTATTTCGATAAGTATGTGTAGAACGTTCTCACCACATTAGTTTGAAATTTATTTTGAAAGTTTGTCGTGAACTCTTCTAAGAAAGCAATATATTCACCGCACTGTAAGATTAAAGGCTTTATAGAAAACTTTTTATGGAAGTTGTAACTTTAGTGAGAAAAACATGTAGATGAGTTGAGACACCCTAATCTAATAATTTTAATTGTTTTCTGAAGGTTTTTTGCATCATCCTCTACTTGATATTTGTTTTAGCAAATAACATCACACTTGAGAACAAAAAGCTGCATATTAATTGCATCTTCATATACATATGGGTTTTAATATTAATAACATATTTGCACCTTAAAAAAATCTCTATGATTTGGAATGTTCATGCTAATACTCTTAAAAGTATATTTGAGTTTTATCTGTAATTTGTTGTCACAGTGCGTTTTACATCTTCATAAGAAACAAATAATAATCGTAAGCTAAATCTGAAAATGAAAAATGTTCTTAGAACCGCTCATTTCTTTGACTGAGGCTAGCAATATTTACATAATAGTAGTGTTGTCTCTGCCTCAACAACTGTTTTTTTTTATATAAAATCTATAAGGGAGATTCTAAGATTGGTTTCCTCAAACTGAGGAAAACCAATTTGCTCACTCGATAAATTGTGGGCACATTGTACACACTATTTAAGCATGGTTTAATACAATTTTTAGTAAGAAATTTGTATAAAAAATTGTTATACGATATAAGGTTATAATTTGTTCAACTCATCGTCATGATATAATTCAGTCATGAGTTACATAATCTCTCTGAAAGCAGTTTTACTGAAAATTATTCATGGGATAATTGATAAATTTTTAGATCTTTAAACTTACTTTGAAGTGATAACCGCTAGTAAGAGTCTAGTAGCTTAACTAATTCCGTTAACCCAAAAGTAACAAAACCGTAGAGAGGATTCTTAAAGGAATTTGGGAGAAGAGGAAGTTTTAACCCTAAATACTCATGCAAACAAGGCCATTCATCACAATCACACTGTGCGTGAACATTACGGGTCGAATACAGGGTGTCCTCGTCGTCGGTATCACTGAAATAAAAAGTATAAAAGGAATATGTCATCGCAGAGATTAACGTGCTTCTTAAGTATTGTCTTTTTTTGTAACTGGCTGGAATAGGTGTGAACCATAGGGTTCAATCGGTGCTTAAAATTAACCTTATATTAACTAGGAAATATTGTAAAGTTGGTAATTTTTTAAAATTAAATTTATAACTAAGGTAACTGTGTTATGGTAACAAGTTTTCGCTTGTTTCATATATGTGTTGGGATGTATGATATGAATGATCAATCATTTATCTTTAAAATTCACTTTCAAACCAACCAAGCTAAGGATTAGACTCAATTTCAACTTTTGTATGCTACAATCTTTTTTGAAAATCAAGTTAAAAATGAAAAACCTGTGCCAACAAATTGATCGAAAAAGTTTAGTCTGTTACAGTTAGTAATTATTTCATAGTTATTTTATGTGCAATTAAATAAAAAGAATTTAAAAGTTGTGGATATTTATGGTATACATTTTATTACAGCATATACGATATGGGAAATAAATTTATGGCCTCGGTAATTTTATGTTATGCACTTACATAAATACCATTGCATTCTATTGAAAGTGGGCCTATTTTCGTTCAGTACTATAGAAGTGGTTTGTCTATCAAAACATCATTTTTATTGAAAATTTAATTTTTAGTAAAGCAAATTAATCTACCGCCACTTCCATACTCCGATATCTAAGAAATTTTCAAGATAAAAACGATCAATTTAATTATGGTATGTGTTTATTTTAAAAGTATTCGATATGGGCATGTGAAATGAAACATTTACTGGTATTGATATATAAACAAAATTGCTCATTTAAACCACCATTGCAGTTATGTAGATTATATTATAAATATAATTAACTCATTTGTAATATAAAATTCAGAACAGAAAAACTACTTGATTAACTATTTGCTTTTGTCTAGAGGTTGGCATATAGAATTAGTGTGCTAGTTCTGTGGAAAGATCTTATAGCAAAATATTAATTAGCAGAAAAATATTATATAAATTCCTTAGCAACCTCTATAACTCTGGAATTTTTTATAATGGCAACTAAATTTAAAAATGCAATAAATCTTTATATATTACTCATATTAGATGTCTATTCATGTCACATCAACACCAAGAATGATAATGGTATAAATTCAAATAGTGAATTGATAGAAATTCATTATTAAAAATATTACAATTAAGGTTTAAACATCAATTGTGAAAATGTATTTTGAATTCTTTTGAATTTGAAGCTATTGTTTTCAATCTAAATTATTTTTAATTTTGTTTTTCTTAATATTCACATTCAAGGAAATTATAACAATTCTAGTTGACTGAAACTATAAATTTTGAGTTTTTTTACATTTGGAATTAAAAAAGGAATACAATTAAATAACAGAATGTAAAATAAATATTTAAAACATGTTTTACTTAAAAAAAGTATTTTATTTGAAAATATTATTTGTTTACTATTACAAATTGGTTTACATTTATTCTGAACCAGAAATTTTTCTTAGCATGCCTTCTATACATTGCAAATCAGTTGATCGTTTTAACTTTACATATATTTATCCAAATAGAAATGTGGTAGAAAGTGAATTTCATTTAACTTATCATTCAAATATCAAATTTTAAAGAATAATATCCTTTCTTAGGCAAAATTACCTTCAGGTCAAAATCCTTTAAAATGAAGAGAAAATATAAGGAAGGAATTCTGTGAATTAATAATAGCTTCAATATGAAGTCGAAAAAAGTTTGTCATATTTTCTGTACCCATAAAAAATCAAAAATTTACCTTTTTTAAATTCTTAATGAAACCATTATCTAGTGTAATTGTATATTAATGTAGGGTATGTGTGTTATGTAGGTGTTTAATTAGGTGTATGTTATAGGATTGTGTATATTTTGGATAAAGAGTTTATGGGAAAAAGTGTAATGTGTAAAATGATGTATCGTGTGTTATTTAAGTACCCGTGAATCTAGAACCTGAACAGACGCGCCATTGGAGGGCGAAGATTAGGCCCCGCAGGCTGATAGAAGACGGTGGCAGGCGGCACCTCTGCGTATACAGAGCCTGTATGCTGTATGAGACAAAGTGAATAAAGCAAACGCATTTTGAAAAATCAAATAGAAACAACCTTTGAGCTCACACATACAACAAAAAAGGCTGTCTTTCGACATAAAATATGCAATATGTTTTGACATCAAATAACTTTAAAAATATTTAGTATACTTCAGGAATTCATATAACAACATTTTTTTTTTAATTTTTAAACCAAAATATTGTTTGATAAAAATGAATTATTTGAATTTAACACAGCAAGTAATTCTGTTCTTGAAATATACTAGACAGTTCCTTACCAATTTTTAGCTTTGGGCTTGAAAAACTGAACTTATCCAATCACAATTTAGCTTACACAACTTAATTGAGAACGTACTGTTTTCTATAATGTATTGACTTTTCACTTTATTTGATAAAACTCACGCAAAATAACTCACCCAACTAATGACGAAAAAGAATTCTTAAATTGATTATTAAATTTACAAAGGCAGTTCAGAAAGTTTCAGTTTAAAATATGTATGTCACAAATTTCAGGAGTTTTCTTAAGTGAAGGCGGTGAAGAAATATAAATTGTTTATGTACACAGATTGAGCAAAGCATTAAAGATTAATTTATGTATTTAAAATATTTAGATTATAAAACATACTCTCTCTTGTATTATGACCATAATCATATTTGTTATTAATTAAGTAATTTCAATGATTTCTCTATGAACATGTTTTCTCATTGAAGTGGCATATAAAATTAAATGACATCATATTTGAGAATTAAATTCTAATCAAATAATTTTAAAACTTGAACTTTTGTTGTAAAAACTACTCCCGAAATTTAAAAAGTGTAACACTATAGCTAGTTTTAAATATGTACTAACTCAACCAGAACTGAAAATTTATTGAACTGCTTTGGTATTAATTTGTAACTTTTGTTTTCATATGCATATTAAAACTCAATGATTGATTTTTAATGAATATACTTAAACGAACAAAATTATTCTACCTCTAAAATTGTTAAATGCGGAAATATAAAAAATTTGATTCCGAGATTCTAATAGACATTAAATACAAGTGCTTACAAACTATATGACAAACCCATAAGTAAGATAGTATTCTGATTTTTTACTTTTAGCAAAGATCATGCTATTGTTCAAAATAAAAATGAATTTATTTTAAAATAAATTATTTTCTCCTAACTCTCCCAAATCAAGTGCATTCGAAACTATGAAAAAATAACACCTCTCTTGCAATGCATACATTATTATGATATCAACGTGATTATATTTTTTTATTAAAAACTAGTTCACATAAACGAGACGTCACCCATGACGCCTAACCGATAATATAAAACTACTTTACTTATGGGAAATAATATTTTAATAAGTTGGGTTAGATTGATATTGTTTTTTGGTCAAAACATTTTGCACTACATACAAAAAAGGCTTTGGTAATATTAAACATCGCCAAAAACTGATGAATTACAAAACATTTTTTAAATAATTACAATTCAGATTGTGAGAGTAAAAAAATACATGTCACCAATCTAAAAATTACATTTCAATGATGTAGTAATAATATGTCTATAATAATTAGATAGAAAAAAACAACCTAATCTTTTTTCGTTGTAATGTTGAATTCTTTCCTAAATAAAAGACAAAAAATTCAAAATATGAAAAATTGTTTCTGCTTCCAAAGCCACTGGAATTCATGTGAGGCTATATTATAAACAATGCAGTTTTTTCAGCAGCAAAGACAAACATTAAATTAAAACATTATGCAAAGAAATGTGATAGATTAATGTTATAATATAGCCTGAATCTGAAAATTCGTTGGGACAAATGATATACTACAGCTCTCATCAAAAGCATTCAACACAACAATCAGAGCATGCTCTCATTCTTTATCACCACATTCTTCCAACAATGTTCATACATCTTTCACAATTTAGTATACATTTGCCACCTATAAATAAGGCAGGTGAAAAATTGTTAGTTCAAAGACTAATACGATTTTTTAAATTTAAATAGGCTCACTTTGTAAAAAGCAATTGGAAAATATGTATTTCATATTTATTTTATCATCTGCATGAACTTCTGCAACTAGAAGTCATATAGATATTACATATTCTCAGTATAGTTTCAAATTAAGGTAAGTCAATTTTCTGTATTTAACCAAAAAATTAGTTTTACTAAATAATAAAACAGTTTTCATTCTCCTAAAAAATATTTGGAAAATACTATAAATAAATAAATATATTAATAATTATAATCAGAAAGTATTTTGGTAAATATATTTTTATATGGAAAACGCCCAATAATAACTTTTATGGATAATATATTTTCCAATGATACCTTTAAGGTAGAACCGGGTTTTAAATGTTAAATAAATTATCCATAATGTTTCTTTTTTGTATATTGAAGAGAATGATTTCTTTTGGACTAGTACAATCAACATATGAATTTTAAGAATATACAAAACGCTAGTATTACTTACTCTGCAGAGAATATAGAAAATAATATATAATCATGTAAAATGTTAGTTTATAAAGTGGATGTTTCATTGATAAATGAAACAAATTTCTCTAAATCAGCCTTTTTTCTCGTTGTTTCATTATACTACTAGAAGCGGGATATAATAAATTTGCTCTGGGGGAAGCATTTAAAAAATTAAGGTAAATGCAAACTAGTTTTAGTTGTTAATTACATTTAAGAAAACATTGTTAGAAAGAAACACAAATAGTAAATAAGTAAATAATAAACTAGCTAATATAACTTTGTAATTTTAAAACTAAAATGTATTCTGTCAATTAAACAATAAATTTGTTTAAAACATTACTTACACGATCAAAAACATATTGCTGCAGTTTCAATGGATAATGAAAATGCGACAGAATGGCATATATGTGAATGTTAATGACTTACTCGGGATAAAATCAACCTCTTTGTCGTCCCAAATCACTCAGTTTTCAGTCTATTAGATGTGTACACACATCGCTAGCTAAATAGCAACAAAACGCATACTGTAATTCAATTATATGAGATGAATTTGAAATGTCTATGAACGATGCCCTAACGATTTTTCACCTTCACGCATAAAAAAGTATTGCCAATGTTTTTTGTATTATTAAATATCGCAATGTTGCAAAAACTTACATAAAACTTGGCCATGTATGAAAAATAAAATAAGATCTTTGTATACATTGTAATACTTTTTTAATCATTCATTCAATTGGTTCATGCACCACAATGCATGCATGAGATTAACTTAATTCCACTTATGCTGTTTTGAAAATTGAACTTTGTTTCCGTCTCTCTGGACATTAATCAAATGCTTCAATATACTGAAACAACTAAAATCAATTAATAATGAAAAAAATAAAATATATAAATGATGAAATAAGTAATACAACTGATTACACACTTACACAACTCAATCCAAAATATATAAAGTCTAATCTATGCTAATATTAAATAAACAATACTGTACACAAAACAGCATAATTAAGTTAATCTTAATGTAAAAATTGTTAATATGATGTACTGAAAGCTTACCACTGGGCACCGCCCCATTAACGGGCGTATATACAAACGGATGCGATTCGCTCGTTTTACCACTCGAAACCACACATAACCTCACCGATACCGGCTCAGTTATGTCAGGCCTTCGGTATGGTGGTACAACACAAACGAAATGTGTCTGAAACAAAAGAATTCAGTAAATTAGAATTTGTGAGTAGGGAAAGAGGAAAATAAATTAATACCTCATTATTAAAGTGTTTTTAATTCCTTTTTTTTCAAAAAAGAATTATACTCAATATATATGTAAAATTTACATCATGAAAACTAACTTGAAATTCTAAATTGCTTTATTTTGTCGCTAAATAGCTGCATAACCTGTCAAGTTCCAGTATGGAAATAATAGTACCGGAAAATTCATTAAACATTGATCATTACTTCGTTTGAAGATCTGAAAAGTCCCCAAGATTTTAAAGGGTCGAACTCTGTTGAGCGGGGTATTTTAAAGTTTTTTCCTCTTTGAATTGTATAAAAAGATTTGAGAACGACTGACTCAGTCACTCACAAGATATGTTAGATTCAATCAAAACCTACAGTGAAATTTTGCCACTTATTTCAATTTTTGGTCTGTAACCCTTTTCACTTGCTTTCTACGACTTTGGCTACTCTATTGACTTTTGCAGAGCGTTAGATTTTCCATAATTATGATCTGTCAAAATCATCTTTTGCACCCATACATAATGTAATGTTTTTATTTACACCTCTCTTCGGGTTCAGTTCAGTTGGATTTATTTAAAAACACAGTCCAATTCACTCTAATTTATTTCCACTACTGTAACACAATTTTTATTCAGAGAACTATTTACAATTTATATCTACTTAACTATACGGCAGTCGAATACTGATTGAATCCCATCGACAGCTGTCCGTATTTATATATTTCTTCTCGGAATTCTCCAGAACGTCAAAGAGCCGCTGGGACTAGAATAGATTCTTCGAGAAATTCAAGAAAGCAAGTCGCCGCCAGAATAACAATATTTCGGCTTCCCAGAAATATCCGAGTAATGTCGCTTCCACGAATTATCAGATGCAAGCCGATTGCACTGTGTCTCATATATAAAAAACACCAAACAATATAAAAATGCTGTTTTTTATATGTATCTATATTTTACATGTTTAATGGTGTCTACCACGTCAACAATTATAAAATAAATCAGGAAAAACAGTTTTTTGGGTTTATTTTTGTGAGTTTTATTTGGTATTGAGTCTTGTATGGACAGGGTCAAAACAGTGTGACGTGTAAAAATGTTTTTTAAGCGCTTTTCTTGGTATGCATGGGGTCCAATGAAGAGTTTGATTAGTCAAATTTGTGAAATAGGTCGCTCTATATAAGACAACAGAGTGTTCAAAGCCATAAGAAGCAAGGGAAAAAGTTATGTACAAAAACTAAAAATGGCAAAAGTTTTTTTTCTGATTTTAACAAAGATATCTTGACAATGGTTGATTAAATTCATCTGTAAAACGGATTTATTCGATTCATTGAAGAAAAATATTTTGAAATAATATTCCACTAATCAATTTTGGTTCATTTTCTATTTTTCAAAATTCTTCCTCCACTTGACCACTAAAAACTGTATTTCACTTTGACGTTTTGGGAGTATTCCAATTTTCAATTGAACATCCACAACAAGGTGTAAATGATTCAACGAATTCTGCCGATTTTGTACCCCATCATGGAACTTCGTTAGATAACGGTACTTTGAAAGCAATATAGATATTACAAATAGAGTAGCGGCACTATACCGGCGAAACGTAGTGAAATCTAATATCGGCAGAAACAATAAGACTCATCTCTTGAATTAAGCTTGTCTTTAGATTCCGGTAAAATATAGTCACATAACAGAAGAAAGCTATTAATTACAAGGTATAGCCTACTAATAACTGGTGATTCCGCGCGTATCAGTTATATACATTATATATTTTTTGGTCGCCTCTCCTATCTCATGGTAATATCTCTATGATAAATGTAAATAATGCATTGACATTTCCTGTCACACAATTTAGGGTATAGTAAAGTGTTAATGAATTTCCAAGAGATGCTTGAATTAAATAAATGAAAATAGCAGTTATATTTATGGGTCCCGATAAATATATTTCAAAGTTAAAATAAAAAAAAAAGATATTATGAAAACAATCATCATAATGGTATATTTTTTTATTAGTAAAAAGTTATTTTGAGGTATTCGAAATTTTTTGAACAGATTATTGGGATTTAATTATTTTGCCTTAGTAGAGTTTTCTATAATAAGGCAAAATAATTACTGGTTGTCTCTACAGAAAATCTTACTCACTGATATTCTGAGAGAAAGATAGGTCTACATTATCATCAAGCAGTATTCCTGTATATAAATAGTGGTTTGTGTTACATATCTGTAGTTGGAGTAGTGACGGAGAAAAGTAATCATTCGTTACTAACTACTCGGTACTTAACAAAATACGAAATATACGAATACCGACTACTACGGCTAATAGTTACTTCGTTACTTTTTCTAATCGGTACTAATACTCATAGGTAGTTGGAGTATTTGGTACATCGCATCGTACAATATTGGTTGACCACGAGTTGAAATCGGCCAAACAGTTTGTTGAAACTAGATGAGATGATACACAGTGCATTGTTGGTTGCCGAAAGCATTTACATTATTTCTTTACTAATATTACTATATATTTTTACCTACAAGTTGTATGAATTTTTTGCATTCACGAAATATTATAACTAAAATTACAATTACGAATTAAATAATGTGCATTACAAGACTGCATTTTTGTTTCGCAAAGAATAATAATACTAGGTTTTGAACACGAACAGGGAGAATGGCCTTAGGGGTGGAAACTGGGTATTCCCAAAACTGATATTAATCGTACTTCTTAGGCCGAGGTCAGTTCTTTGCTGTATAAGATTGGTTCTGTTAGGATTCAAAATTTAATATAATGTAAGTAAAGTACAAGTACAAGTACAATATATACAACTGAATACTGGTAGTACTTGTTTGTAATTAAAAAACGATGTAGTTATCAGATGGAACTCCACATCCACTATGATTCAACAGTTAATAAAAATGCAAGAGCATCGCGTCTGTTAGAAAATGTGTCGGATGTTTAAAAAAAGTGCGATCTTAAAATCCTTCGAACACCGAAAGCTGCAATTAACGCCCAAAAAAGTGTAACCCTCTCTAAAATTATTATAATTGTGGCTCTCAAAAAAGTTCAACAAACTATTGATATTTACGAAATAAATTTGTAACACTATTTACGTCAACTAAACTATTTGACTAGCATCGGCATTAGCATAAATATTAAGATCAAAGTCTAAAAAGAGTGCATAGTTGTAAATATTTAGAAATAATAATATTCCACTATAGGCTACATTGAGATAAACATATTGAGCATTTGATAAAAAAAAAACAAATATTTAGACTTCCTATTTTATAAATTTTCTAGTATTATGGCTACAGATACACTAAAAACGATTTACTATGCTCTATTCCATAGTGCGATTAGCTATGGTATTATTGCATGGGGAGGAGAATTTCCCAACAATCTAAACTTATTACAGAGAGTGCAAAACAAAATACTGAAAATTGTAAATAAAAATAATATTGTTTGACAAGGCAACCCATGCAATTTAGTCCAACAATTTGCTTTTGACTCTTGACTTTCATTCTCAAATACTAAAAACTAAATATATAATCAAGAAGTACAATTAGAAACAAAAGTATACAACTACCTAGAATGTATAAAACTGTCAGCCGTAAAAACAGTGTAACTAGAGCCATAATACTTTTCAATAGATTACCACATACACTCAAAAAATGGATTACAGCAAATGTATAAGTTGTTGAGTATAAGATTTTGTCATATAAGAGTGTATGAGTAGTTAAATATAAGATTTTGTAATTAATGAAACTATCTTATGTGCAATATCAATAATTTTAAGAATATTTCATAAGTAAGAAATGAAAGATACAAGCTTATTGCTTATTAGTTTTAATATTAGTTTTAAATTATATGACTTCTATTTTTTTCTCTTAATTGTTTCTCTGTTTCTCTGTTATGATGTTTCACCATCTTTCTTTTTTGTAGTTAGTTTTTGAGTAGAGTACCAGTTCTAGGCACAGGTAACCAGCTTGCCCCTGTAGAAACGTAAACCATTCACTGTAAATGTCTTTTTTGGTAATATAAATAAATAAATAAAGCAAAGGCTTTTAGCAGAGAGAAAGCATGTTGGTTTCCAAGTTGAAGAGCCTTCTGATGTGTTTACCAGCATGCAGAGAGAGTTTTTTCAAAGACTGGTCAAATCATAAAAGTAATTGCTTAAAAGGCGAAAAGGCTAAACAAATATATTTCTCAATGCCAATCAAAGCATTTTTTAATTTGTTTATTATTGTTCAAATAGTAAGTAGGTAGAACACAAGGTATTATTTTTTTATTTCGAATGTAGTATTATTTTTAATTTTATGAAGCTTATCCAGATGTGTTATAAAGTGTTTTATAAATGTTATTTTTATATATTTAAATGAGTTCAAATAATTTCATTTTTACAGATTGAATTAAAATCTCAACTTATTAGTGGTAAATACTTATAGACTACAGATTTACAGACGAATACGTACTAACTCCTTATGTTAAATATTCGATTATACAATACTTTTAAAGTAACGATGTACCGAAGTAACGAATATAACTAACGAGTACTCAGTACCGAAGTAACGATTAGTAACGATTACTTAAAAGTAATGGTAATCTCCATCTCTAATTTGGAGACTTTTCAACTACAACTCTGCAGTCATTATCAATCGCTGTGTAGTTTAGCTGAAGGTTAATCCTTAGAATTCGATTTACTGTTTAAAATACTTTTCTGTTGCAGGAAAAAGCTGAGGACAGAAAACCCTAATGAACAAGCAAAATAACTGCATGTAATCCTAACACACATAAAGATGAGTTTGAAATATATTCTCAGTTCATTACAGATTACTCAGCTGGGAAAACAATTGACAATGGAGTAATTATGTAAACCCCAGAGATGATAAAATTGTTGGAGTCATACAGAGGCAACAAAATATAATCAATGGAAATGTAATATAATAAAGTGGAAATGACCAGCTGATCAAGTCTAAATATTGAAGAATTTTTCTTCACAATATCATGTGTACAAGTCTTTGAAAAAGTAATTTCGGTAAGATTGAAAATTGTCACTGTCACATTTTTTACAACTAAATCAACATCAAAGCGAAATTATTTGGACAAGACCTCGAAAAACAATACAATAACTCCATAGTTGGAGTTGAAACGTCTCCAAACGTTACTTATATACAGGAATACTGGTTGTTCATTTTGTAGACATCTCTTTCTCTCTGAATAACGGTCAGGAAGAATTTCTGTACAGACAGCCAGTAATCCGGGCAAATTTACAAAATTTCCATACTACACTTTGTTAGGCAAATACAATTTTCAAATACTTATCTATTGCAGGAAAAAAAAATTGAGAAGAGAAAACCCAATGAACGGGCAAAATCTTTCAAAAAGGTTTAATGGTGGTAAAGTTCAGAAATAGTTCAGAGTAAATAATTCGCCATGCAATAAATGAAGTGAGATTATTCGAAACAAAATTAATGAAAATAGTTTTAATCTATATATAAATAGGCAAAGACACAATGATTAGGTACCTTTTCTCCCCTGTCTTTCAACCGATATTCTTCATTTTTGTTTTGTTAAGTAGCTACTGACGACCTTCAGTGCAGAATGCTATAATTAATTTGTAATTATTCATTAAACAAAATATAATAAAAAATCACTATTAACGTCCATACTGTCAATGCCAAACAACTGACAGTGCCGCCGCCGCCAGACGGTCAAAACTCAAAACATTGAGTAATTATATATGGAGGTAGCGATCGTTAGATACTGTTATATTCTTAGAGAATGTACTTCTGGAAGTGGCATACAAGCGTTGTTAGTGTTTAGTGGTAAAATAGTCAATGTAGTAGACCAGTATTGATTTTTCGGACGCATTGCATTAACTTTCATATTAAATATTCTGTTTTTAATGTGAATTTAATTATTTGATTAATGTATTATTATCACAACCTTCCCGAAGGTGTTGTGTAAAAAATTGTCAGACAGCGGACAATAGAGAATGTATTGAATATTCAAGTTCTCCTAGGGTTGTTGGTCCTCTCTTTTCTTTAATATTCCTGAACTTGATTGAAACCGCAAATGACGAAAACTTGAAATTATCTTCAAAAGCTATTTTACAGATCCGTACAAATTTTTCCATAATTTTTTATATAAATATTTTTTAAAATTATATAACAAAAATGTCATAAAATACATTTATATGTCTTAGTTTGGAGATAAATCTCAACATAAAAATAAATATACAGCAATTTTCTTTAAACTGTGGTGTTATTTCCCAAGAAGCAGACATTGAAAAATATGCCACAAGTATCATTCAGAAAACAACATAAAAATAAATATTTATAACATATAACATAACAAACCGACAAGGGTCGAGAGGTCTAGGAAGAGCTGCCCTCCTTGCACGTGTCTCACTACGTTTAAGTCTGAGATATTAAAATAGTGTGCAATAAATGGTTTTATTTGACTTGAGTGTTACACTTCACTTCTTTGTTAGCTAAATGAAAATGTAACCATTTAGAATCTAAATTAATAATAAAATATAGTCACTTATAACATTAATTTTGACCATTATGTAGTTATCGTCTATATGTACTTTCTATGCAGACCATTTGAATGTTCGACAATTTCCTCAGAAGAAGCCAATATTGAAATTATGAATAACAAAATTCACAATTTTTAGACAATAGATCAAATGAAACTATTTATTTGACTTACTTGTTGAAGATATTCTTTATCTGGAATAACACCCTGCTCCCATCGAACAGTACCATCTTCATATTGTTGAAAAACCACCTTGGTATCTTTCAAAAAGTTTTTTCCTAGAACAAACAATTCCAAACCCCCGCTAGCTGGGCAAGACGTGAGAGATTTCTTGCATATTTCTGGAACACCCGGAGGCTGAGCTGTAATAAAATATGTTTTTAAATCATTTAGAAATCCTAGTTCTACACCAATGAGTTCAATTTTCTTTATAAAAATAATAAATATTTATTGAAATCTCACATTTATGTTCAACATCTAGAACTTTCATCACTCACAGAAATGAAATCTTGAAGAAGTAAGGTATTTAATACGTCAAATTACATTGAAATTGGATATCATTTCTTATGAGACTTAATAGATGTTTAATAAACTTTAGCCCTTTTCATGAAGTACAATAATTTATTTTACTTAAACCATAAATATATATTTTTGTTCTATCCTTTAGCATTTTACATCTTTTGATCCTTTCCCAAGCCGGAAGTCCTAATTCTCAATTATACTTGAAGTTTTCTCTAGTTTATTATTTCTTGTAATACCTTATTCTCGCCACCATTAATTGTTCTGTGCTTCTCTCATCCAGTTGGTTCCAGCTCTTCAAATTATGTCATCAGTCCACCTGGTGTTAAGTCTACCAATAGATCTACATCCTAGTTTTGGTCTCTATTCGAGAATATACTTGGTTCATCTGTTGTCTGTTCTTCAGGCTATGTGTCCTGCCCATTCATATTTTATTTTTGCTGCTCGGACCACTAGCTCCTCTAGTTTGGTTTGCTGTCTTATCCACGGATTTATATTTCTCTGGCTGAGCGTAAAGGCAAGCATTATTCTTTCATGAGCTCTGTGTTGTTGAGAGTTTGTGTGTCACTTTTTTTGTAAGACACCAAGTTTCAGCATCATAAGTTAGACCAGGTATGATATACTGATTATATAGTTTACTTTGCTGGGAATATGGTATTTCGGATTTGAATGTAGAGCTAAGTTTGCCAAAGCAATCCAAGCTTGCTAAGTTTATTCTTTGTGGAGATTTTCTGTCTTAGATTGATATATTCGCCTCCTATTTGTAAGTTTGCTCATTTAATTTTATAGTAGTCAGGGTGTTTGTGTTTGACATTATTTTTGTTTTCTTGGTGTTTATTTCCATTCCCGCCTTTGCAAGTCGGTGGTTTAATTTAGCAAACAGTTCCTGGAGTTCTAAGGTGACTGAGGGATTTGCCATCTATTAGGATCTATTAAGTCACTATGAACAGTTTGAGTGAAATGGTGTCTCCTTGCCTTACAACTCTTTTTAGTAGAATGGGATCCTGTGTGTTAATCAACTTTACCTCCATAGATTTTTGCGAAAGGTTATGTGTTGTTTATTAGCATGACGTGCCTACTATCTATGCTGAAGCTTCTCAGGGCGTTGAGGACTGACCACGTTTCGATTGTATCGAAGACTTTCCAAAAATCAATGAAAACCTTATGGTGCCCCAGATTAAATTTGTTGCTGTTTCTTACAAGTGTTTTAATAGTTTGTAGAGGGTCGAAAGCAAGCTTTTCTGTTGGTTGGTTCAAATCAATTTTTGGTGTTATTCTGTCTGCGCCATTATTCTCGCGAACCCCCTTTCTTTTGTATTAGTAAGACTTCTGCTTCCATCCACGATTCTGGCATACATAAGCAAGATTGTATCCCCTTCTTGAAGCATCTTTGATACTACGCCGTCAGGTCCAAGTGTTTTTCCTTTTTTTATCTTCTTAAGTGCGAGTTCTTTTGAATTTATTGACTGTGACTTCTAGCATCTCTTCCGTTCCTACGTTTTGTATAATTCTTTTGCTCTTTTGTTGTCGTTGATAGTCTGGTTCATTTTTGCTTTTTTATAGTTTTTTCACATTTCATTTGTTATTTCAGTCTGATTAGTTATCAGATTTCAATTGGTCTCCTTTATTTTGAACATTTCAGTTCAGTTCTTCCTATGCATAGTTTCTTCTTGAAGATTTTAGGCCCTTTATTTTGTTCTATAGTCTTCATAATCATTTTCATGTGTCTTTAGATAGTTGTGTTATTTTTCTTTTATTGAGCTCAAGTCAAGGTTTTTATCTTTGTCCACTTTTAGTTTTATTGTTTTCTCCATTAATAATTTAGTTTTATCACTTATTTTTTTTTTGGGAGGTACTTATTGTCGTGGCGCTTTTCCCTGCTGCCTGACATATTATTTTAGTCAATGTTTCTGGCACTGTTGTTTATCAATATTTTCTGTTATGACTTCTAAAACACATTATTACATAATGTACTGTTCATAGAAAGGGTCGGCAAGTTGTATTGGACCCGAGTGGAAAGTAGGTCACTTGACTCAAACAAGAGAATTTTATAGGAATAAAAGCTATAAAAATAAATTTGCATAAACTTTTAATATATTATTTTTCAATATTGTTATTGGTGCAATGTAAAAATAATTCATTTAATAATTGTTTTAAATCCAGGCTGTCGGCAATAAACATATAATATAGGGATACAATACAGCCATTCTTGTGGCATTGTTGATCTTACAAAAATTCTGAATCGATGTAAATAAAACGAAAACTACATTCATTCGAACAGAACCACTCTGGAAATGTGATTTGCTTTTGAATATAAGCCACAAAACCCAGGGATAAGTCACCAGAGAAACTAAATCGGCAATGTAAATATTGTTTTTCAACAGAACAGGAAAAACACCGAAACACGATTAATTTAGTCATTTTCAAATTAATAAAAATTATAACTTACTACAAACAATAGGTTGAGAGCACACTTGTAACGTTTCCTGCGTGCCGTTATCTAAAGTTACTGTCGTCCTGAATATCATTCTGCATCTAGTTGATTTTTTCTTACTCCGGTTTCCAAGCTGATCGGGAAACCTGTGTTCAACGTCGACATTTCTTTCTTTCAATATTCCAACGCAGTCACAATTCGCACTCATATCTTTCGATGGATCAAGTTGGAGTTCGATGACGCAAGTCCCGTCAACTTTTTTCTCTACGCACGGCGTAGAATTTTTACCACTGACCTTACAAGCTTGATAGAACATGTGAGGGGATACTTTCCCAACATCGGTACCAATAAATACCTAAAAAATAAAATTTTGTATATTATTACATTGAATAAAAATATAAACTAATTTCCGCTATACAGGGTGTCATATATGAAGGGATAACATTGCTACGTATCTATGAAACGGTAAGAGATTCAAACCGATTAAATGGGGAAAAAGTTGGGTATTTTAAAGATTTAGAGAGTTATGGTTGAACAAACCTCATTATAAAAACAATTAATTAACAAATATTACTGGAATAACATAGAATTGGCGAAAACAAAACACATATGTTTTGTTCAAAGCTAGGGAAAAAACATGTGTTTTAGCTTTATGTTTATGTTTCTATTTGAAGATCCCATTTTTGATGTAATAGCAATGTTAAGAAAATATATAATCTAAAACCTACTTGTAACGAAGTTGGTTTGTAGTAACCAGTAAGTCGTACAACTGGAAATCCATTTCCATCTCTATCTTTAACGGCACCTCTGCTGCCTTCAGTTTGATACCTCGCTCTGTGTTGTTGTTCGGGTTGTTTGATTATAGTCAAAGATATGTCTCCTAAAATATATTTCGGTTAATGATATGGAAATCTACCAAGCTCATTCAAATGCAATTACACGTTATAGTGAAATAAAAATAATGCACGACCTCAAAGTGTCTTTATTTATTATAATAGGTAACATTATAAATATATTTTAATATTATAATTGGAGTAGAAGTTTATTAGTACAATTCTTTAATAGCAATATTGTTAAAGCGCATTTGCAGGATTAAGTTCAGTAAGATAAACAGCCTTGCTAACATATTTTTTTAATTTGAAAGGTTTAGAAATAAATAAAAATAACAAGTTACAAACACCATGTGCGATCAAAAAATATTTTCTGATGTATATTGACATTTCAATTTGGATACTTGTAATAACAGTTTATGTAACCCTACGTAGACGTTCATGATTTTTTGCATTTAAATTTTGCATTTTCTGATAAACGGTATAAAAAAATATATAGATCCACTTAATAGAAAACAATTTGACCTATCCGTATCGATTAAATGGTTTCAGAGAAATCGGCAGAGATTTACTTATTTTTCCGATCTAAATCGATTAAGATGTTTTGCATCAATTGGTGGTCATGAATAAAAAAGACTCCACAGAATTGAGATCTTCCTTCATTTTTGAAATCAGTTAAAAAGATTTTCAATATAATATCTAATGATATATTGTGGTATTATACAAAGCTTTCTGAGAGTAATTGTACAATTACCACTGAAAGATAGCGTTACCTCCTACATTGGAGGTTGGGGATAGTATAATTGAATAAATTAAGCCCAAAAATAAAATAGGGGTTTTCGTGGAAGCAGTTCTGAATCGGTTCAACGGTAATATTACCGTAATTTTCTGAAAACGCCGTTCGCGGAACTAAATTACTGAAAACGAACCAATATAGAACTAAGTGAACGAATCCCAAATGAAACAACGTCCTATAGACTATAACACCCGGTAGCAATAGCAACCTAGAATTGTATTGTGAACCAATTCTATTGTTATAAAATTTGGTGATCTGGGTTACAGAAGTTGAGTTCGGTGTTCACGGTAAGCAGTTATTGGTTCTGAATCGATTCTGAATCGATTCAAATGGTTCTTGCTCTGAAGCAAGGATTTAGTTCGATCATACCTTAGAGCACATATAAGTAAAAGGTCTAAGAATTATGCGTTTCGACCTGATTTCTTACCCACTCGGCTGTCCGAAATCTATCGAAGTATGTTTAGTTCAGCTTTCGTTTGAATTTGAATTTAGCAGTTGGAGATAAGTGGAAATAGCCAAAATTACTTCTGTAAATTATTTTTAATTTAATGTAGAAGAAATAAAATTGGACCAGTTTTATTACTAATTTCTGTTAGAACTTCAAATAGTATTTTTTCATAAATAATAATTTTAATTAAGAAAGATATTGGACTACAGTTTGTTTAGTGATGAGGACAGATGGATCTTTGGACAGATGGATCATTGACATGTATTATAATCTTTTATGATTTGCTGCAAGTTAAGTAACTTAAAATATGTTGTTGACTGGTCTGACGTAAATAAAAAATATACTATATAGGTAGGTAGTTAATTTGTGCAGACTGAGCACCTTTTAATGTTTAATTTTTTTACTTTGTGTGTAGGTACCTAACAACATTGAATGTGTCTACAGTTATATTTCGTTATAATTATTTTCAACTTTTTAGTAATACTTGGAAGTCAGTTACACCTTTTTAAAAATGTTTCATTCTAAAATACTTTAGCATGTTCTTTGGGTGAAAATATCCTTTGTTATAAATTTACAATTTTTTAATAATACAATTTAAAATTTTCTAAATAGTGAAGATTATAATTTTAATAAAGACACATAGATATAACCAGGTCCTAGCTTTGTATACCACCACATTTTCGGAACTTTTTTAATTGGAAAGAAACTGTTTACAAATTAATTTAAAAATGCAAATGTAATTATATACCAATGCACATAAAGATTAGAATAAAGAGGTTGGGGTAATTTTCAGTTGAAGAAAATAAAATCCTAAAGTCTATATATCAGAATTTAATTTAGTTTCGTTTCCAAAGCCGAATTTTACAGCCGATATAGTAGCTTGCCAAATATTCAAAGACCGATATGTTAGAATTTGGCATAGATTATTTTATATGTAATTGTGATATAAAAAACGTATAAATGTACATTCAGACTTCATGAAATTAAACAGGTGAATTTCGTTATATTTTCAAAATGTAATGTTTGAAAGCCCATGCAGTTTGCTAAATATTGAATGTCGGTTACCTGAAAATTTGAAATAGATTATTTTTTGAAAGAAATGAAATAATTGCAATTTTAAAGAGATTCTCATTTACATTTTATTAAAATATAGATGCGCATTTCATTACATTTGCAAAAAGTTTAATTTTACAGCCCATGTAGCTTGCTAAATATTGTATAACAAATACCAAAATATTCTCAGATTTTTTGTCGGATATCCGGCTACTTTCAGGGTAGTAATATTTATAGGGTCAGTAATTTTGAAAAGCAATTTTTAGCTATAATTATGGTCTATATGCCTTTTTGTGGAGTCATAAGTATTAAATTTCTAGACAAATAAATATAAATTAAATATTCCGAATAATTTACAATAATGCTGACTGAAAAGGAATTTCTATATAGTGATATTCATTCAATATTTGAAAATTTAAATTCAGGAGTTATTTTCAATTCCGAAAAATTTACAGATTGTTCATGCCCACCGTTTAACCCATAGAAATTAACCACAACTCCGGTGGTCCGATTTAGGAACAGAACAAAAATAGAACTAAAAATAATGAACCGATTCTCAATCGATTCAGAACTGATTCCGCAAAACCCCTAATATTATTTGATCCTGTGATAAAATTTTATAATCAAAAACTTTCTCAAGTTTCTTATTTCCTGTGATTTATTTACTTCAATGTTCAGATGTTCAAAAGCATTACTGTTTCAATTATTATGTACTGTAATTTCTTGTAGGCTTTGTTTAAACTTTGTATTTGCATATTCTCGAATGGTTATTTAATTAGCTATTCCCCATTCTATCGCTATTTATTGTAAAAACGTTTGAGACTTTAGTGGGACAGCGCAAGATCCAGAAAAAACTGTCGATATGGGTTATCAGTTCTTAGTAGAGAATATCACCTCTTTCTGATGATTTCTTGAAAAGTTAAATAAGTTAAATAGTTGATCCCAAAAACCGGAGCTAACGAAATTAATTAATTAAATGGTTACAGAAAAAATGAAAATGTGTGAGTTTAATCAAATATAACCTGTTATGAAATTTACGTAAAATAAAAACAGTAAACGTTAAGTGTCGTTTAACATATAAGTACTCAAGGTGAGAATAGATTTAACTTTGGAAGCTAAACATAAAAAATCTGCATAAAATTACTACGCAAAACATTTTACTACAGTATCATGTTATCATCGTTTAACCTAAAAAATAGAATAATAACATCATTCATTACATTTTATTTAAAAAATGTCAACTTTTCAAGGCTAAATTTACTTGCATGTGTTATACGACGGTTCTCCGACACACTTGTTTAAAGATAAGGTGGCGTTTATTGTAATTGCAGAATTTCAGCAAACCGAAGCTAATGCACAATTCATTTCTCGAGAATTGGTATACATTTTATTCATGTCATCAATTGCTATTAACAAATCTTTTTGTCATATTGTTTACAGAATCACCTGCCAGTAATTAATGAACAAAGTTATTTGCAAGTAAGTGATGAGATATGTTTACAAAAGTAACAACGCAATTATTGACCTAATTTTTTAAGGTCGCAGAAAGTAGGGTTATGTGATGTGGGCAAGAATTATAAACACAAACAAATATAGGTACACAATGGCTGTTGACAATGACGAGATAAACAGTTTAAAAACGTGAACATATATATTAGGGTTGTTGTAATCGAAAATATTAAGGTTACATTAATATTATGCATTATCTATATAAATCTTGATGTTTTCTGAGTTATTTCGGAAATAAAATTGAGGAGGTCTTTGATTATTCTGCATGTTCATTAGGGTTTTCTCTGCTCAGTTCTTCCTGTAATAGAATAGTTTTTAAAATTTTAAGTTATTTTAAAAAATGTCTGGATCCGCAGCTGTCCAACGAAAAAATTCCAACGTTTTTACTATAAATGTTACTTCGAAAAATTACCCGGATTAGTGGTTATACACAAACTCTTACCCACAGATATTCTGAGAAAAAAAGATCACAATATTACCAACCAGTATTCGTGTATATAAATAGTGTTTTGGAGGCGTTTCATGTCCAAATCGGGAATCGTTATCAACCGCTGTGTCACTGTCAAAATTTTTGACGAAGAAGAAAAATTGTTTCAAAGCGAGAATTTAAGAATTAACTTCCAGCCAAAACAAACAGATCTGAGGGGAGAAAACCCTAAAGAACAGGCAAAATAATTGATGTTTTATATTGAAAAAGACAACACTATGTATGCAATAAATTAAATAATACTGTATAATTCGCTTTCTGTGTTTGCTTAACTGAAGTGTAGTTACAGCTTTTAAAACCCAAGAAATCTCCTAAGATTTTGAGGATCAATGCTTCGGTTCAAAACAAATCAAAAAGCTTTATACCATTTTCAGAAATATCCCTTTGCAAAAAAAAAGTTAGAAGTTAGGTAACGTTTATTACAGTGAATAATAATAAAAAGAAAATTATTATTTAAACTCTAAATATTGTATTATAATTTGCCGTACGTTTCTCCGAACAGACCTGGCAACGTGGCATATAAACATGCCTAGCTTAGTAAATGTTTACTTAAACTACAGCTGACCGCCGCCAAGATTGTTTTTTTTTGCTATATCGATTCTTGCGCGAAAATTCATATCTAAGTGAAAGTGATTTGCGTGATATTCGATGTATATAATATGATTTGATTTTCATTTAAAAAAATAATTTGCAAAAACAAATAAAATCGGTTGTGGATTGTCAGTTCGAGTGCAAGGGTATTAGGTTGTGACAAATAATGACAGATTATACAACTAGAGAAAGACTTGACATGTTATTAATTTGTGGGGAAACCTGATGTAATAGCAATAATGTTGAATTTTGAATATGTACTATGAAGAACCCATTAGTTCTCCTGAGCTCTATGATGTACATGGGTATTTATTTGTCCAATATAAATAATCTTAATTTAATGAGTAATAATTATTTTCGATTAATTTAACAGATAAAAGAACTACATATAAGCAATGTTTTTGTAAAATATATTTTGAATCGAATTATTTCTATATCATATGTAAACAACTTTGTATCCTGCCTTCTTCAACTTGATGCATAAAATAAATCGCTAAATATAAATATTCATTTCATACACAGTTGTGAAAAGCGTACATTTTTTAAAATAATATTTCATAAACTTTAATTTACCTAGATAAATCTAACTTGGAACAATATACACAAAAAATCACAAGTGTTCATGTTTTTGTAGTGAATCATTTCTTTATTATTCGCGCTAAAAGTGAATCTGATTTTACCGCGATGTTGCCGCATTGACAATAATTTACTTAACATGTATTTAGAATTTTCTCGCTTATTAAGGCCTATAGACTCTAGTGTTATAAAAGTTTGTTGTTTTATTTTGTGTATAGTACATCCCCCTAAAATATATACACTCAAACTAGTTACACCCTGTATATGTTATGGACTAAGAGATTGATTAATGAGGATCTGAGTATACGTGAAACGAAGATGTAATATTTTGGGCTATTTGTTCTATCTATTTAATTTCATTTCATTAAGTTCAAACTGATAAAAAATAGTACATTCTTAATGTAGAATCCCTTGCTAATAAGCACAAATTATGATTCTGATTATTCAAATTGTTTAAATTTTAGTTCTTTGTAGGCCTTTATAATCATAGGTCATCTATAATACTAAGAAATTTTATGTTGACTTAAATTTTCATTTACTTTCGAAAATAAACATAATAGTAACAACATTATTTTGCTCAATCGGGGGTACAGATTATGCATAATGCCTATGCAATTTAATTATTGCAATAGTGATTCTCACCTGGTCAAATCATATTGGTCATTTTCCAAAATCCCTGGGCATTCTGTTTAATGTCCAAATAATCACTTCATATATTTTAAATAATGTATTATGCGATGGAATTTGGCAAAATTAAAAAATCTTTACTTCACAGTATTTTCATCTACCAATACTTTTAACAGAGAAGAAATTAGTAAGCTTTATAAAAAGTATGGGTAGGAAGACATTGCAGAAGTGTTTTTTTATATCTGTTTCAAAATTGTCAACATACAAAACAGACAATAGGAGAGAATCTAATTAAACAGTCTTTTTGAGGATGGATCGAATTGGAAATTATCAGATTATGAAGAATAACCATAATATTTTGTTATACATTATATATCTTAATTTATTTGATCGCACAACTGCTAGAATTTTCTTTACCTTGGGACACTTAAAAATATTTTTACATTTTCAGCAGAAAACATTTCCTGTGTATTTCTGAAACCAAATACATGGAATCTGCTTTTGTTAAAATATATACGGCAGACCTATACTGACACAATTTTACGACAACAAATTGGTCGCCGCTATTGATGCTTCATACTAAAATACGAAAATTAACTTACCGAATCTCGATGAAGATGCAAGTTGGGCTGTTAACGGCACAGGACCCGAAGCTGGTTGTCTTCCTGAAAGAGACATAACTCTGGATGGAACCCGATTAGAAGTGGTGCTAGAAGTATTGTTTGTATTCAAAGCAGGACCAGTACTGACAGGGGCTGTCCTTATTAATCTGAAAACGAATTAAGATTAGTGCCAAAAAAATACTTCATAACAAACACAAAGAAGCATGGTAAAGATACTATCTTAATGAATAATAGATATCGACATAAATGTCATCCGGCTCAAAAAATTTAATAACACTCCACTCCCCACCGCATGTTATGCTGAACTAGAATACTATAGAGGGTTGAAAAAATAGGTTTCAGCTAGTGATTATAATCAATATATGAATGTAGATTTTTGTACTGAGGTTATTAGTGCTTTTTTAAATATTCTCTAATTTAATCTGTGTTAGAGATATTAATGTCAATTTCGAATCATATGTGATGCTGTCAATGGATTATGCACGTTTATGTTTGCAAAAACCTTAAAACAGAATGTTTTCTTCGAGGAGGGGAGTTGACAGCTCTAGGTTTTTTGAAGGGATATATTATAATTCCTAGAAGATATGCCACTTGCCCAATTAAAAGTTACGTACTTTCAACAAGTTTGGTCACGTCCTTACCGTGCCCGTGTTGTGACTGCATACCTTAATAATGCATTCCATCAATAATGAATGGAAAATGATGGGTCAATACGTTGGCCAGCGAGAAGCCCGGACATAACACCACTTGAGTTTTTTTTTCTGCGGGGGAGTGGAAAAACTCTATAGTAATAAGAAATTAAGAATAAGAAGGAAGGTATTAAAGGTATAGATAATCTTATATCGTTGGAAAGGTAACGAAAATTCACATTATATGGCATGCGAAATTAAACTTCACGGCCTTCTATGGCCAAAAATATGTTATGAGTAATAAAAAAATACACAAAAGGCATAAATCATTGTGATTTATGTTAGAAATATTATACATAACCTTATTTCGGACGAAAGTAATTAAATGTGTTAACGTGAAAAAATATAGAGGCTCCCTTAGAAAAAATGTATCCATGGATAACTTTCAACAATAAAGGGTTCATTATTGCCACTCTGGCTCTTGGTAGTATGGAGAATGATCAATAATTCCCCCTAATTACAGTCCCCTATGATACCAATTGCCTCTGATATTCAACTGTTTCTAGCCGTTTGTACCATGTCTGATACATAAAGTCACAATAAAATTGATTGAGGAATCCAGATATGTAAGAATATATAGGGTGTTCAATTTTAAAATTGCAACTTCAATATGAATCCCCCTGTATATGGCTCCGATTTCGAGTGAAATTACTTTTGGTTTGCATCTCCTACTGCCCCTTATCCTTCCCTGGCGACAGATTTTAAAATATTTATCAGTACAGCCAAAATCTTCCGTCCACTATTGGGTCCCCGTGTATAAATGTTTCTGAAATTCATGTAATGATAATTTTGGAGTAGCTATATCGGTAATAAGAAGGGAATTAATTAATTCTTCTATTTTATTGTGTATAAGTTTCAACCGAAACTCTATTTATATTAGTATTAACTTACGAAATATTTTCCTTGCAGTTCCTTGTATTTTCAGGGAATGAGAAATTATCGTTAACATCTTCGTTCTCAAGTTTTATATCCATTTTTGGCCTCTTGGCTTCTGCCCTTTCGCCTGTCCAAGTGAGTCGATCAGCAAGTCCCATTGTATGATGATGAGGATCCATGTGGTGGTCAAAACTGTAAAATCATATTAACTTATATTAGAGAAGCAATAATACGACTATAACAGTATTAAAATATAAGTGACATTTATAATATACGCATAACTCTATGGTTAACACCTATCTTGATGTTTACAAGCAATCACTTGTCCTAATTAATTATTTATAATAATATAGTTGATAATCTTTAAGGAATGACTTGTATAATTTGTTTTACATAATTCGAGCTCAGAAATTATATCGTGCGGGTAACATTTAATATTTTAAAACTAGAAGTTCTTCGTATAGTTGGAAGATATTATGAGTAAACTGCTATTAAAGTTTTGGTACTTAAAAATGAAATCTAAAAAGGCAACCGCTTGATGAAAATACAAATAATAAAATCTCTACACGCATGATGAACTGAATTGATATATCTTTTTTCTGTGTAACTTATGTTCTTTAAGATTAATTTGAAACTAGTTGATTATTTGTGCAAAAGTATTATTCGCTTATTGCTTAACTGATTTATGTTTGTTCACATTAAGATTATTAAAAACGTACTTTTAATTATAATAATGATATTCCGAAGAGTAAACATATAGTTCAACTACAAATTTACTCTTATGAGAGGTAATCATGTCTGACAGTAACAAAAAATGACGATCTAAATTAAATCTTACATTTACGTTAAGTTGTGAGTTTTACTGTATAACAGATTCTTTTCTAACAACATTTTATTCTGAAATAAATACATAAAAAAAAACAAAAACCAACTTATAAAAAGTAACTTAACTAAAAAGCATGGAATATTTTTTACTGCAACAATTAAATACTTTTTCTGAAGTCGGTGCCAATTTGAACAGCGAAGTTGCGAGTACAACTTATAAATGTACTTCCCATAATTATTTCATGGTTTTTGGTTAAGGTACTTTTTTGAAGTAGGTTTTTTTTAATGTATATGTTTTACCATTTTTGGTGATGCAATGGCTTAATTGGATGCAGTTTTCACATCTAGTTATTTTTTTGATATTATCTAAAATAATAGTTTGACCAAACTCGTTTACTGTTGAATAGAATAACTTTTCTAACTATGTATATATACATTAAGAAAATTTTGCACATGATTCTAATTTGGTGGATCCACTATACTGTAGACGATTTGAGTATAATCATTATTTAGGTCTGTTAATTCCTCCCGTCGGGTGAATCTTATAATAAGTCATTATACAGTTTTAAGTTTTAAGCATAATAAGATGCAGTTTTCAATTTTATTAAACTTTGTTTGATAACAATTTAAGTTGGTATTAAAAATTAAGGTAGTTAACTTAAACTTATTGTAATTACTCCTGTTTGCTAAGAATTTTAAATAACGAAAACAACATTAATGTTAAGCAAAATTCATATTTGCGGACAAACCTCGTACCTACACAGTTGAAAACGTGACATGTAGTGGTTACACGATAGGCTTCTGACCATGCAATCTTTTTATGAACAATAACTTTTTCTCTAAATAATATTGATGCGAACGTTTTCCGTATGAATACAACTTATGAAGACACACTGTATATATAGACCAACTGAGAACCTCCATCTTGTCGGTGATTAACTCACATTTATTTCGATTTAATTCCAATCTACTTTCAATTTATTACAATTTTTAGTGATACAGCATAATAAATTCCGTTTGTCAGTTCTAATAAACTTTGATTACAATTTGAGATATCACAAAAAATTAAAGTTACCTCACTTTTAAACAAAAGTGATATTTTTTATCCCTAGTATATCATTGAAAAAGTTACATAAATGCTTATTATACAGTTTTAGTGCAATGACATAACAAGATTCAGTTTTTAATTCTAATTACTTCCATTTGATAAAGTTTTAGATATTAACAAAAGTAAAGGTTTAAGCAAAATTCTTATTTGCTAGCAAACCTCGTCTATAGTTAAAAAAGTGACATGAAATGATTACAATAAAGGTTTTAGACCATGCAAATCTGTATATGAAGAATAATTTGTTCTCTTAAAATTATTAATAAAAAAAATCGTTTGATTTATGAGCTTACTATATAAGAAAGTCGGTAAAAAAGTTTTTCCCAATTTTCTAAAAAAGAGTACCAGCTATGTTATTGGAAAAAAATATGGTACCACTGCGGGGTCTCTTCAAATTATTTTACCCTAAGTTCCGAGCAGGTAAATTTCCATATTTTTAAGCGACTCCACCAAAGCTTAATGTATAAGAAAGTGGGTAAAAAAGTTTTTTCCGGTTTTCTAAGAAACGGTACAAGCTATGTTGAAAGAAATATGGGAGCACTTCAGGATTCCTCGGAACTAATCCAATTTCTTTTTAATTTATTACACCCCAAGTTCAAAACAGAAAATTTTCCATATTTAATCCAGCGACTACACCAAAGCTTACTGTATAAGAAAGTGGGTAAAAAAGTTTTTCCCGATTTTCTAAGAACGGTGAAACCTGTTATTAAAAAATACATGGGACCACTTCGGGATTCCTCGGAACAGGATCCAGTATAAACGGTCGAAATTCCTTGAGCTGTTTGAGAGTAATCGCTGAACAAACATAAAAAGGTGGATACACACGAATTAAAAATCTCATTCTTTCTGAAGTCGGTTAAAAAGTTATCTAACCACATTTATTGAAACGAGATCTTACCTATGTATACATGAGGTAGGGGGCGGTAAAAAATCGCCAAAATGATCGTTGCGTAATTAATAAATGGTCCCTAATAGAAATTCTATGCATTTATTTACATAACCCAAAAGTACAGAAAATCATCATTAAAAACAGCCACTTCAAAGAATGAGAATAACTGCTGAAAACAAATAGTTTCTGAACCAATGATATTAACGTTTGAGAATGAAAGAGTGGAAATAAATTAGAATTTATTATAAATCGTTAAAATAACAAACCACTAAAAATATAAATAAATAAGACAATCTAAGTAGGGATCAAAGAAACGTGTATTATATTACAATATAATTATTTGTAAGCCTTTCTATAAGTATTCCGAAAAATGCTTATCAGTTTCCAAGTTAGTGGTGCATCTAAAAATGAATCGTTGAATTTAATTTTATAAACATGTTTATTTTTACAATGTCGAAAAACTTAAAGGCACAGATCATTAACACACTGTATCATTTTAACGTGTAAAAATATTTATGTTTATTTTTATGATGTGACGCAAATTTCAACTTTTGATTATTTCTAAACAAAACATCTGCAAATGAGGTAACTTTTCAAGACTAACGAGGTCATCAAACTCGACTTTGAATAATTTCGAACAAAAATGTTTTTCGCTCAAAGCAAACGAATGTGGACAGTCTAAAACTTGTTCAAGGCAATCAGACGAATATTATTAACAACTGCTTTTAAAGAAAATGTTTATATTTGTGTACACCTGAATTTCTCTTTCACGGATTTCGGCAAACAGGTTCAAGACTTCCAAAGCGAAGGTAAAATAAAAAATGACTGGACAGACTGTGTAATATTATTAATATATGTGATATTATGTTTTTAAGTAAATTCTTTCATTTAAGTTCACTGAAAGTAAATTCACTTTGTTTAATTCAGAACAAATTCACTGTTTTTAAGTTTGAAACAGATTTGAATCCTTTCTCTAGCAACAGTACTGTACTTTTGACAATTAATTTTGTTAAAACTGAATAAGTTCATTAATTATTGTACTACTGCAACTACATATTTACTGGATTTTTTTTTCAAGAATTTCAGTTGCGAAATGATGATGATTATCAAACAGTATAAAAGCTAACAATTTACAAGAACAAGTATTTTTTATTCTTATATATACAACCAATTTATTTCTAAATATTTACTGTTTCTGTTCAATAAACCTTGGGAATGAATTCTATTTTCAATTGTTTACAACATCCGATTTTACCAGAAGTGGACTCGGAACTTTGTTTTTTAAAATAGAGCACCCTGTTTTTATGACATTTTTAGAATCTACGATGAATTGCAATATGACATTATTGGAAACTTCTATCTATGAAGGGCTCCAGTGGAAAATTATTTAATTTTTTTTTGAAAATTTTGACAGATGCAGCCCGTCACAAAAAAATATTTATTTGGAAGCAAAGAGGGCCAGGTCAAAAATTTGCTTGAATAAAACTTGAAGCTTCCTAAATATTTGGAAACTGTTTAAAAAAATTATACGGAGTGGTTAGAAAATGACAACCCCTTTTTCTCTCAACGCCAGTTAATTCAATGCTAAAAAAAAATTAAACGGATTTTGGAAAAAATAAATTTTCCGTGCCGTTATTAGAGACAAATTATCAGTAGGCTTTTTAAAAGATTCGACAAGAAACAAATGCTAAAGTGGCAACAAAGAATATTTGCTAATAATTTGACGTTAAAGAATAATTATATCCAAAGGATTTACCTTAGGATTTAGTAACAAAGATTACTTTAATTAGTTAATAACTTGCCGGGATAAAGTTAATAAAGGTACCTGTATCCCCTAGGGATACCCCAATAGACCAACACCCACTCATGACACCCAGATGCGGCTCATCCACAATTGCAAAACACACGCGCAGTTTGTGAAAAAGCAAGAAAAAAGGAAACCTGTCGTAGATAATGAAGATAATGAAGTTACAATCTTGGCATACTTCAGAGCGTATCCAGAAAATTCTTTAGTAGATGCAGAAAGAAATACCTGTGATGAATATTCAGAGGATTCTAAAAACATAAGTATCATCCGTATTCATTCTCATTAGTTCAGAATTTAAGAGCAAGTGACGCTCAAAGAAGGAATGATTTTTGCGAATTCATATTAATCAAAATTCAGGAAGACGAAGATTTTGAAACAAAATGATTTGGATGAATGAGGCAAAATGTATGAAAAATGAGATGTTCAACCGCCATCATTCATATTACTGAATCTATACGTATTTAGAAAAAAACTTTTTTGGAAGTTTATTCCTGTGTGTGTCTTAGAATTGTGGATAATCTGCATCCATTGTCTACGGCAGATTAATTTTGTTTTACTTTTTAACAAAACGCCCGTGTGTTTTATAGTTGGGAATGATCTGAGTCATGGTGTCATGCATATCAAATTCTCCATAAATGATTAACAAATTAATGTAATATTCATTTGTTCATTTGCTTCTTGTCGATTTTTTCAAAAAAGCCGACTGATAATTCAGATATCTCTAATAACCACACGGAAATTTTAGTTTTTCCAAGTTTGTTCAAAAACTGTTTAATTTAGGTACGTGGGTTATAAGCATAAACTCCTATGTTTTAGCGTAGAATCCACTGAGTTACACGATCTTCGAGAGCCGAATGCGGCGCCAATTTCTGAGTAATCCACATAATTTTTTTGAACAGTTTCTAACGATTTAGGAAGTTTCAAGTTTTGTTGAGGCAAGTTATGGCATTTTTTGAACTGGAACTTTGTTTCCTTCTTTTTGTGAAAGGCACTAAAGGCAGCAGCTGTCAAAATTTTGGAAAAATTGAAATAAAATTTAACTAGTCCAATAATTATAATTATATTAAAATTCATGGTAGATTTTAAAAATGAACAGTTATTTTGGACAAGATTGTGGAGAAGCAGTGCAACTCCAAGTCTCTTTATTTTTTGGTATGTTATGTATGAGCATCCACTTTAGCCAGAGAATGACTAGCTACGGTACTCTTTCGCTCGTGAAAAACAAGTGCTCATGTCCTCCATTGTGGTTAGTTTAAGTGAAAATTCCGATCGGTCGTGAATAGGACATATCTAATATGCAAAAGGCCAGAGCGCCTCAAATCAGTCAAATACAGTCCACACCCTACAGAGCGATCAGCACTGCAAGTTACACACTTTTAACAGTCCATTCACAACATCCCCAATTTTCAGCCTAATACTCCGAGTATTTTCCCTTATACATATCGACTCGGCTCATTGTGGTATACCTTGTATATGTAGGTGCTAATAAACTATTGACTCACTCGATGACGGAATAAGCAAATTTGTAAGAGAACTTGCAGAAACGATAATTCATAATACACATTTGCAGTTAATTACTATAATATTGTCAAAAAAAGTCCACACCATTCATAAATATAATTGGAGCATTTTATGATTATGATAAAGAGGCCATTTTTCAGTTTCAGATATTATAAATACCAATTTTTAATTTAAGTTGTACTAGACTAGGTTAGGTTAGGTTAAGTTACAAGGGCAGAAGGTGTCAACAGTGATTCGCGGCACCTACTAAAAAATGAAAAAAAGAGTAGTTAAAAGCTTATTTGGGGCATCTTCTAGTTTCTTTTAATGGGAAATGACACCACTTTAACAAAAAAAGCTGTATATTCAAAACATACAGTCATGCTGCTTTCAAATTGGAAGAACTTGATTGAGTTGTCATCAGAATCTATATGTGGCGTTCCTAGGGGCGACTTTGTAGTAAAATGACAAAAAGCCAAAAATGCGATCAAAGAATTCAGCAGTGATCATATTAACGTCATAGAGGCAAACCTAGGAAAAAACCTTATGAACTATCCCGATATAATGTTGTTCAAAATGAGATGACCGTTACTTTATTTATTTTCCTTCTTGCTTGTGAAAATTAAAAGTGTCTACCTAAATTGTGTTAAATGAGGACGATTGTACCACTTCTACTTCCTTATCATTCAATCGTATCTGGTTACCGATAATTATATATTTATTCTGAATTTAATGCGAAGCCTTTGAAAAGTTTTGATTTTTTTAATATATAGCTTTTTTTTCAATTTGTTGTTATTTCGCAAGAACACTAGTATAATGATACAATGAGTTAGGCTTGAGCTTGGTGGCATCGAAATAGTAGGAAATGGCACGCATACCTTTTTCAGAATGATAATTGTCCAATTATGTTACGTTAAAATTTCTAACACATCGTGTTTAAGAAGAAAAAAGTCAATTCAGTTTCTATTGTGAATCCCTAACCCACAGTTAAACTTAATACATTTTACTAAAATATTGAAAATATGTGACAATATAAGCAAAATTGAACAAAATAGTTTCTTGTGTTCAAGAGTACTCTCGAAAAGTTAACATCAAATTTAAATATGTCTTTAAATCTTATGAAAGACAGAATTTTAATAAGATCAGAGTTGCAAAATATTAGGGACATTGTTACAATTTTCATGGTAAATTTTCAGTGATGATTCGAAGTTGTAAATTTAAATAAAAATTTCTTTAGCTTTAATACACAGGGTGTTTCTAAAATAGCAGTGTATATAACTCATTAAAATAAGCCACAAAGTCTCTAATAATATGTGCCCTAAAACGCACCTTTAGGAAGTTATATACCTTAAAAAGAGCTCAAACAAAACTGTTTTTTTTTCTGTTATTGACAAAAAGGTAGAAAATAAATAGAAAAAAATGTATGGGTCTTACATAACTTTTTACGTCAATTAACATGTTACTCTGTTTTTTCGATATGCAAATCATAAGCGTCATTTTAGGTAGGTAAAGGGGATTTTCCGCCGTACATAAAATGCATATGTGTCATTTCTCTGTTTTATGAGATGCAATAAACACTGCAAAGCTCAATTGACAGTTTATCAATAACTTACATTGTTAAGCCTTGTGGCAACGCCAGTCTTTTATTTGCCATGGTAAACAGATTTTAGTATTTTTTGACCCAATAACTTAAACAGCAGAGCAATTTTCAAACTAATTTTACTCGAAAACCATTGGAAATATCGATTTGGACAAACATAATATTTCTTACGCAAAATTGTTAAGATTTTATAAATGTGTAGAGAAAATTGTTAAAAATTTAAAATAAAAAAATACGGGCCGAAAACCTCCTTCACCAACCTAAATAGGACGCCTCTGATTTGCATGTCGAAAAACGAAGGAGTTATTTGACGTAAAAAGTTATGTACAACCCATACATTTTTCTCTATTTTTTTGACCGCTTTGTCAATAACAGAAAAACAAAGTTTTGTTTGAGCCCCTTTAGGGGCATTTAATGCTTATTTTAATGAGTACTATACACAGCAGAAACACCCTGTACAATAACCGTGAAGCCTTTGAGAAGATTATAGAAAAATAGTGGTTTTTCAGCATTGGTTATCATATAAACGATAACCAATCAGCAATATTACATATGTCCCGATCCGTATTCGAACCCATATAATTTATGAGAATTTTTTAAAATAAATATTGCTTTCTTTTTATAGACTCTGTAAAGAACTATGAAAATGCCTTACATTAATATTTGTATCTCATTATGTTGCTGTAAGTAGTAATAGTAACGCTTTCATCACTAATTCATTAGCAAATTTTTTGTAAGAATATCGTAGGTACGTATCGAAATGTTTATGCAGAGAATGAAATCTTAATTCATATGATGTTATAAAAATGAACGTACTTTAGTTACAACACGATAAATAGATGACAAACAAGAAGTTTACAAGCATATTAGACAGAGTAGATCGAGTGTTATCAAGAGGTCTAGACAGATAAAGGACTACTGATGTAAAATATTAAGTAATAAATGTTCTATATACTGCCTAAAGTTATAACAATATGTTGACAACTGCAAAAGTAAGTAGATTTGAAGCATTTGAAAGTGTCGTAGAAACTTTATCTAGGTGTATTAAGACCAAATCATTTAGAATGAGACAAATTACAGAAACATTAAAAAACGAAATCATTAATAACGTTTCAATATCGGTTGTCGATAATATTTAAAAACCAGATTTGATGAGATGTTGAAGAACAATAATGAAAAAGTATCTTAGGAAGAACATTGAAATTAGAAAGAACAATATCTCATACACTTATATATCGGATATAATAAACAAAGGCAAATTTGATGAATGGACGAAAAATATTGAATTGTCCAACCAAAGTAAAGAAATAACAAAAATGAAAAACAAATAAGTTAGATCTTGGTCAATGTATGTCATTATGTAAAATAAAATCTGACAAAATGAAAATCTTGTATAAAAAGTCATTGCGTAGGAAAATTTTAAGATAGAAAGATCTCCAACATTATTAGAATGATACGGTCTGAAGATCAAAGTTATATATTTTAATTTGATTTACTAGCCACTAGCCTGGTATTCCCTATTTTGTATATATAGTGGAACTTATATACCTATCTGGTTTCGATAAGAAAAAATGTGTAATCGAAGTTAGAACGTAGTCAAGACTTCTTAGTCAAATGTTATGAAACAAGCTTGCCTTTAAATCTTATGTAGAAAATGAACGAAAATGTAGTTGGTGGTTCGTTAATTTTTCTGTAGTTCGTTAATTTTCTAATACTTGCAATGAATAAAATAAATCGAACTAACGAATATCTAAAAGAAAATACAAAAGTTAATTTATTTATGATTGAATTTAAAACAACCTGCGAAAAAGTTTTTCATTTGGACTAAAATTACAATTGGAATGCTTTATGAGGCATGTCAGACTTCCACATTTACTGTTGTCAATGTAAGGTTGGTGACTTTGATAATACTAAAAATTTAGATAGGAATAAAAATTTTCTATTTGAGGTTTAAAAAAGTGGTCGCTTATTTGTAGAATGATTTTTATCTAAAAAAAATTGGTACATTTTCCCTTGTTATTAGATACTTTTTAGAAAAATCACAAACCATAGTACGGTATCTTAGAAGGCCACAAAGATCTCAGGAACTCTTTATTGTAAATAATGTCTAATGCGTAACGATATTTTTATGTTTAATTTTTGATGATTGGTTTTATGTTATTTTGGTTCAACAGTATTAGAAATTTGTGTTTTAATACAATTCAATTTAAATGGTTCACTAAATACTATAACAGTTATTAAATAGTGTGAATTTTCAAAAATATAGCATGTGATTTAGGTTTCCATTGTAGATTCAACACATTTTCAAGATATGCATTTTTATAATGCTACAAAATATTAATATTTGCTTGTAACATTTTCGTCATCAAATTTTTGGGCAATGTTAATGGATTTTCATTCATTAGTTAGACTACTTTTAAGGTAAAATAAAGTGAACATATGACACTAGAGATTTTTTTGGAAACATGAATAACGAATTCTGCGCAGTTCGTCAATACAATATCCTGCTTAAAACTTTAAATATAATTTTAGATCTATCACTAGTTAATAAACAGGTACAAATACATTCCTAAGACTCAGAATTTATCCTCAAAATAGAGTGTGTCCCTATTTTATACGGATTAATTATAAGGTTAGTCACTGAAATCCAAGGATTAATAAATACAAAAAGCTGGGGTAGGGAACTTAATATGCAGAGAAACCACTCAAAATACAAATGTTTGTTTTAAAGCCATGGAAAGTTATTGACAATATTTGATCGGGCAAAATTTAATCAGAGGAGATATTATACAAAGAAGTAAGTATACAGAAAAATACTAAAACTCTATATCCGAAACCAAAGTAATAGCAGTATAAATAATAAACAAATGGGGTACCGGGAAAATTCAATATAGGTACAGTAGACCACTTCTAGAGATCACAACGAAAAGTATGGAAATTAATAAATAAATTTATGTTACACGTGATTTTCAGAAGAAAAATGATTTATCATCAATTAATTATAAGGGAAAGCATAAAAATAAAAGTAGTGAAAAATAAACATTGAGGGAAATGACGATATCGTACAAATATCAGTAGAAAATATGCAATTAAAACATATTCGTACGCCAGGCCAACGATAGAAAACACAATGAAAATAAATTAAATGACATTCGGAAGCTATGATGAACCAAAAGGTTCAATTAGTAAAGAAATAAAGAGACTAGACAGAAGTGTATTCAGTTTAATGACTATATACTAAGAAAAATAAGAAACTAGATTATGATCGTAGTGTGATGATTATATACATTGTAACGTTCCTCAAATCAGACTGGTAGATCTGAGATTAGCCTGATCAAATTTACAAACTCTTTAACTATACAATGTGCCTCACATCTGAAGGGATAACATTGCTATCTAAGACACGGTGAGAGATACAAACACGATTGAATAGAGAAAAAGTTGCCCATTCGCATTCGACTACTTAAAGCAAACATTCGCTATCTCTTACCATTTTCAAGTTGTACAAGGAAAACCAAAAATGGTAATTTTTGTTTTTTACATCTACTGCTTTTATTTTAAAGAATATAAAAAAATGGTAAACTGACAAGTTTTTTTGAACACATACTTTTACACAATAGGGCATCATCCAATCTTCACCGCTACGTTTCGTCTCTTCTGGCCCATCATCAACTACTTTTTTTAAAAACGGATCTGCACTTTTTTATTAGAATATCCATGAAGCATTGAAAGGGCAATACATTGGTATATCATATGTTAAGTTTTATACAACGTTTTGGGAGAAAACATAATCATCAGAAAAACTTAAAAACTACTTTTTTCGACGCCATTTTGTAGGTCTGTGCGATTGTAAATCAATAATCCAGATCATAGATGAGCTATTCACAAAGACGCAGTCACCAGCCTCTTCCCCACAGAAAAATCAAATATGCAACATGTTGTAAACTGAATTATTGCTAAAATACTGAATATTTCATCACGAAATTGTTTAATTTAACAAGAGTTATTTATTTAAAGAAAAAAGTATGTGTCAAAAAACTTTTCCCTTGACCATTTTTTATATTCTTTAAAATAAATGTAGTAGAGGCAAAAATTAAAAATGACATTTTTGGATTTCGTCGTATAACTTGAGAACAGTAAGAAATAGCGTAATCAAGTAGGCTCTAAAATAAGCAAATTTTTCTCTATTTAATTGTGTTTCTATCTCTTACCGTTTCTTAGATAGCAATATTATCCCTTCATATGTGCGACCCTGTATATTCTAATGTAATAGATCAAAGTAGGAGTGTACCTGCGAAACTTTCTATTGTACTATATCGTAATATCGATATACACATAGATAATCGATGTTGTTTTATAAAAATAATATATAGCCTATAAACCAAAATACACTAGATTTTTATTAGTTAGAAATTTTTAGAATCAGTACAGTTCCAGTTCAGTTCCAGAGAGAACCCTTACATACAAAAAACAAATTTTCCCTCTATATTTATTGTAACTAGAAACACAAAGCAGAAATGACAGAAACTTAACAGGGCCTAGTTTATAGAAAAGTATTCTTAAACTGATAAATAAAAGACAAGATGAGAAATTAATGCCTGGGGAAACTATAATTAATTTATCCAAAGGAAGCACTTTTTCAAAGGGCTATAATTTCTTGGTGCATGGACCTATCATCGTTCAGAAAGCAGCGTTGGAGAGTAGAAAATTTGCCACAAATACTACCCAACTCAGTTGTTCAGAAACACTCTATCCTAGGCAATATGCAATGGTACTAAAATTAAAAATGATGTTAAACAAAGTGATATACATACGCACTTAGGGGAGGATTTGCTGGGTTCAACTCCGCTCTCCCCACCACCGGAAATTAAGCAAAGGATTATTCTGAAACAGAATTTCACCTCTGAAAATGTTTAATGCGAGTTTGACGAAACGTCAGGTTAAGTATTCTTTTCAGAGCACAAACCATGAAATGGATGGATACAACATAGGAATGAATGAATAAAAAGCACAAATAATTTCTCGCTCTATGAAGAAGGTCGTACTTATTGTTTGTATACTGTACAAGTATGATTTATAATATTTCACTTACCCAATTCCACTGTCATTCGAATTATCACACGGATCTAAGCTGCGCCTGAAAGTCGATCTAAGTTTTGCAGATGTCTCTCTTGTTCTATTGGGACCTAGACATGATTTTCCACTTGGAGGTCGACCAACCCTTCTAGTGGGTTTTGTACTAACGGTTGCTATGGTGCAAAGGGTCATCTTTGAATCACCTGTAATGAAATAATAGTTTACCAACTATTCATTTACACTTTTAGATTTGATTGCTACAATAAATTTGAATTGTTATAAATTTCACTCCATATTAGTTGCTTATTACTTAAAATAGATGTATTATATACCTTAAATAACTAAGTACCATTTTCAAATCAATTTATTACATCAAATTGTACACAGTAACTTGTAATACATGTATTTATCCAAGGCATTAGTAAAATTATCATCTTGCTGCCTCTGGGCAGATTCAGCCTTGAAGTTATTTTTATCAAAATTGTTCTAGTTTTTGAAATCTCAAGATAAATTACATCAGAATCACCAGATAATACAATCGCAAGTACGAATTGTAAAATTAAGGATTTTTCAGAAAGAATATACGGTTATTATAAAGAAGAGGAATTAATAACACCGATTAAAACGTTGTCAAAATCTTATCAAAAATTTATATTTATATACGCTTTAGAGTTTATCTTATTCTACTGCAGTAACAAAAATATTTAAATATAAAGGACGAAACGTATGTTTTTTATGTAAACATTTCAACAGGTAATTACAGCTCTGTTATCTAGGTTAGAGAACGTGATAAATTAACATCCGTATACACCATAAATTATTCATGCAATTACAACTCTTGTTGATAATTAATTTATTAAATATTTTATTTTTTGAATGGAGAAGATCTGTTAAAATTTTCAGATTAGTTAATTATATTTAATAGTGTGTTAAAAATATGTTACACTGCATATATATTTTAATTAAAGCAACGTAATAATAACTATTATTTTTATTTTAACTCTAAAATAACACCAGAACACAAAAAAAGTTGTTTGCACTTTACATGCAACAAATGACTTTCGATGTATTTTTATCTCCTGATCACGAATCCGGTCAGAATTTGGCCTACACGTCACAATTTTTTTAATCTATAAAACCCCGAAAATATAAAAAATAAGAGCGTTCAAATAGCACACCCTCTTCAGCTTTATTAGATTAACCAGCTCCCAATATAAACACAGAAAACTAAACAAAGCGATGAAATAGACTTCACTTCCTAAAATCAACCAGCAACAACTTCGAAAAAATTTATCTACCAATGCCTAATTAGAAATCAATTTCATCTTTTCGTATAAAATCATTGTTTTTCTGGAAAAAGTACAACAAAACCCGCATCAGCATCACATCTCCCAACCATCAAGATCACATAAAACGATATTATCGTCAAACATTAGGTTGTCTGTGACGCATGTAACTTATTTTGAGAAAAAAAGGTAACGGCGACACAATATAGGAAGTTTTTCCCAAAGCAAATTTTCAAAACGGGATGTCGAGTGAGCATTTTTTCGCTCAAATTTTACAGGTGAGAAGAGGAAAAGTTCTTGCGATAAAGTCCTGGGCCACTTAAAACAATTTAATTTCTCCTAAAATTGGCAAAACAATAAAACTATTTAGCTTCTGAAAAATCAATTGCACGAAGGAATTAGTTAAACTTATTTGCTGATGCAACAAAATAAATGGTATTTAATTGTATATTACAAAATCAACCATTTGTTTAGAGGAAATATCCAAGAAAAATATAAACAGAAGAATCTAATTTTATAAAAGTCTGGTGCATTTGGTGTCTTTCTCAACGAATATTATCTGACATTTATGGTCTTCAACTAGCAAGTCTTCTAATTAGCGACTACCAAAAAAGGGGTACTCTTCGACATGTATACATTTTCATGTGTGTTCACCAATTTGGAATTTTAACTGTGTTATAAGAAGATAGTTATGGGAAAATCGGACAAATGAGTAATTAATATATATATATATATATATATATATATATATGTTTTAGGTGGTTTCCGGGAATTCATCCACGTAGTTGATAACTGATCCCTGCCGGGATCGATGGTAAAATGACGACGTTTCGGCAGAGTCACATCTGCTCTCTTCAGGTCGGTTCGCATATTCGCATAATTCTCGTAGCCTTCTGCTTTCGCTTCTAGTTACTCGAATACTGTATTCGAGTTATCAACTACGCGGATGAATTCCCGGAAACCACCTAAAACATTTAGTGCCCGCGAAAACTCAAAAACAAATATATATATATATATATATATATATATATATATATATATATAGTAGGTATGCCGAACTTGGATGTAACTATATGAAGAAATATTTATACAGGAATACATCTATTCGTTAGTATGAATCGAGTTTGAAACTCGCAGACGTTTCGCCAAGGTCTCACTTGGCATTCTCTATCAGCGGTGGCTATCTCTTTATGACCTATTTCGAGAAAAAGGCACAAAAGACAACAAACCTCAGGCCAAAGTTATGGACAAGATACGTGGATGACGTATTTGTCCTATGACCTTTTGGCAAACAAGAACTGCTCAAGTTCCTTGAGCACCTAAACTTTAATTTACAGTAGAACTGGAAGAAAACAACTAGCTACCTTTCCTTGACGTCCTCGCACTAGCTGTCAAAAATAAGGAAACGAAATCGGGCCTGTTCCAATATCAACAACAATCGGGCCACAAAATCAATTTCAATAGTTGTAAACAGACCGCACAAAGAACCTATTACAAAACAAGACTAATACGAGAAGTTATTGAAATCGAGAAAAGTGGACAACTAAACAAAAGAGACGATGGCCTGCACTTCCCCAATACATGGAAGAGTTATTCAACACCGGAATAAAACAGAATTAGCGACACAAAATACAAATCCGTCAACAAGCGACCCACCCGACCGGACTGCGAAGAGGGCGACCAAACACATGCGATCCGACCTCCAACGGACTGTGACAACGGGATTGAGAATGCCAAGAGAGACCTTGGCAAAACGTCTGCGAATTTCAAACTCGATTCAGATTCAGATTGAGACCCAGAATTCGATCTAGTCTCGGAAACTACGAAAGTTGTGATATGCGTATGATATTATTATTTCTAGTATTATCAACACCTTGTCGCTTCGATAGTGACGCGAACGCCGCCATATGATTACTACGCACATTGAAGAAGGGTCACCAAAAATTTATAACAACCTCTGGTGTCAGCATTCAAATCTGTGCGTCTATAGAAAAGGTAAAAACTAATACACAAATATTTATTAACAATGTGTTTAGGATTTATATCATATCAAAGCTTGACAGTCTATATCTGACTATTAAACAATATCTTTATTTTCTTTTATTAACGAAACGACAAGCACGTCTAAATTGTAATATAAATGCTTGCGTAATGTATTTGTTTGAAGCGTTCTTGTCTTTCAACAGTTGATATTCCAAAAATTAATGGTCAGAATGTGGCGCAGAACGCATACTTGATCTCTTTACTAATAAAACCAAATCAAATATTTACCCGAAAGTACGTAACCGTTTGCACTTCTGTTAAAGCACAAATTGATTCTAAAAATAATTCTGTCGCTAGGTCTTCGTTCGAATTGCGGCAATAAACTTAGTTATCTGTACAACTAATCGTTAGAACGTTAATTCAAATGGGAATATTTGATTTTGAGAACGATTGTTTTTATTTCGTTATAAGATACAAATAAGTAATTTCGAAATGATAGAACTGTAGCTGTATGTATCTAGTATATGTATGCAAGAGAATCTATACTAATATATAACACGGTAAAATGTTTGTTTGCAAGGTGTAATCGCTTGAATTGGTGAACATATTTAAAAAAATATTTAAGTTGTAGAAAGTTACACTATCCGCGAGTAAAAAGGCTATATTTTGATAAAATGTTTGATAACGGGATTGGGGGGAGGGGTGTGTAATGTTTTTAATTAAATTTAATATTGTGGAAATAAAAAGTGATGCAGGCGTGAAATTGCTGTAGAAGCTTTTCCCCAAATAATGTTGCAAAAATTTAATTTTCTCATAGGGGTCAGGTGTTTTTTTTTTAAAATACTATTTTTCTGGAACCTAAAGTAATACAGCCACAAGAATTAAGAGGTTGATTCCTTTCTTTGAGTGAAGTAGCAAGTGATTAGTCATTTTGCGAAAATTGAAATATTGAATGGGGAAATGGGGGTCACTATTGCTTTACAAAGAATTCAATATTCAATATATGTAGTCTCCTAAAATAAATGGAAGCGGGATTCAGTTATCCGATCCAGGAAGTGCGATATTTTTTAAGAAAATTCACTACTTCTCCGGAAACGAAAATAGTACAGCTTTGAGAATTATGATATTAATTCCTTCAATTAATAGAGATTTGATGTGGCATTATGAGAACATTATATTACTGAATGAGGGGAGGGGTTTCAGTACTTTTGAGGGAACAAAAAATGATGCAGGCGTGAAACTTGGTATATATGTTCTTTTCATGAAATTACTAGAACTGAATTTAATCATTTAGCGAAAATCACGTCCCCGATAAATTGCATATCCAACATGCAAAATTAGAAAATGTTGGAAATGTAAAAAATGCTGTGACAAAGATTTATAAAATGCAAGTAAATTCAATCAAAAGCCTAGAATAAGAAAAATCTAAAAATTTAAAATGTACAAAACGTTAAAAATGCCAAATTTACCAGAAATAACTAAAAATGTCAACGTCACCATAAATGTTAAAAGTGACAAAAATGTCAGACATGTCAAACGTGTGAAAAATGTCAAAAATCACAAACCCCAAAAAATGACTATAACACATGTCAAAAAACCTAAAATGAAAACGGAAAAACCACAATATTACATGTCAAAAATCTCAAACACCTCAAATAAAATATTAAATTCACTTAGATGTACTAAATACATAAATAACTATTCAAGATTTCATTTATTTGAGGAGAGCGCAACTGATAAAGGTTCTCGACTAGAAACAATACCTATAATATCACGCGTTTAATGGCTTGCAAAATCTCGAATTGTGAAAATTAAAAAAATGTTCAAGATTACCTCAAATACGCCGATTTGTCCACCTTGTTCATCAATGAATTGTAAATTTATGTATTGTGGAGTTTGCTACGTATCATTAAACGGTAGGTAAACAAGTGCTAATGATGTTTTTACTAAATTGTTTATACTGAAAATCTGACAGTTTGCTATAATTAAAATATCTAGAAGCTCAGTCATAACAATTTACGAACTTAAATGCGGTTTTAAAAGTACAGACATGGATCAACTGAAATAAATCACAATTTGTTAGTGACTTAGTTTTGGTACAGCTTTTAGTAACTTTTAAGTTATTGACAAATTAATTTTAAGCAAAAAATATATCAGCTAAACGCCTACTAATAATTTTAAAATACATCATACATTTTAAGTCTCAGATTATTTCATAAATTGATCCTTAAAATATTTGCCCATATAATGTGACCATTAAATTTTCAAAATGTCAAGGATATCCATAATATTTGAGTACTATTAGGTACCATTAATGGTGTGAATTGAGACAATTTTCAACATTTTCTACCTTCCAATAACGACCTAAAACTATTACCACTCATTTAATGATGCATGTCGATAACAAAAGGTAATGTCTTGTCAGAAATTAAACAAAAATTGGTGATTACTTTCGTCATTATGAAAATGGCGCAGATCGCTGTCGAAATGTTCTAGGAAAAAATGAATATTTCCAAACAAGTAGGATCCTCAAGGCGATCATGTAGTCTGTCAAATATTCCAAACACAATTATTATCTCATTATTAATGCATAAGATTCTAACTTGTTTATTGACTAGTTTATTAACTTTTCGAGTTTGTTAACCTCTAATGACTGCGTTCTGCAGTACAATTAAAATTACATTTATTTGTTTTCGATAAGCTGAACGTTTACACAAAGAGACATTGTGGATGTTACAAAAATTAAAGTAATATTAAGTGAATGTAGACTTAATCTACGCCAGTAGCAAGTATGTACGCAAACATAAAATTACTCACTGCTATAAACACTTCAGAAATTCTATAGCCTAGGCTCAAAGACTGTAAAAGCACTATTTACGAATGAATAAATAATATGACACGTGTGTTCATAATCGTCAATTATAAAAAGTATAAAAAATATATTAAATAACATTTGATAATGGCTATAGTAGATAAAATATTATCTCTATCAAGATTAAGCTTCAACGCCAAAATATAATTACAAACTTTTTGTAGTTTAATACGTGTCCCACAATTCAACGTTAAACCGAAACGCAGGAATAGACCAATTTATGACTATTCAGGAAAATATAATTTAAAAAATCGGAGTAATTTTTTTTAGTGTACTTTATTGAAAAACGTCTATAAACCCTAGATCGCTTTTTGCGGTACTATAATTAAAAATACACTGTTGAAATGTTTGTACTTGTAACCTAATTAACTATTTTATAAGCTACAATCCCAGATTAAACCGAAATATATGTTGTTTTATCACAAAAAAATATGTATATTATAACATGTTGCAGAAATTTGAAGAAATATTTGTTTTCAGTTAAGTTTGACACGTCATTATATAAAAAAATTTAAAAATCCGTGGAGAATTTTTGAATGACTTTTATAGTTGGTTCTAGTTCAGAAAAAAACCTACAAGAATTCTGGATGAAGTATTATACCATTTTGCAAACTTCATTAGTGGTGCCAACTTTTGCAATAACTAGTCATAGTAGTTTAAGCACATTTTTTAGAAAATCAACTTAACTGAAAATATTATCTCTCCAAAATATCTGTGAATAAATGTACACTTCATTGTACAAAAATAATACCTAAACTACTATGGCAAGTTATTGCAAGAGTTGACACCTCTAATGGAGTTTGGAAAATGGTATAATACTTCCAGAGATCTGAAATAAAAATTCATGTAGGTATTTTTCTGAACTAGAACTAACTCTTGGTCATTCCAAAATTCTCAACGGATTTGAAATAAGTGAATGTGAAAGTTCAAATCAACGGTTATGTGAATTGCATTACTAACATAGAGCAAATGTTCAACCTGTTGACCACCAGGATTGAACATGCACAACATCGTTTAAAAACGACCTTTTCACCAATCGTGCATAACAAAAAATATCAAAAATACGAAAGCAAACTTCATTAGTGGTGTTAACTTTAGCAATAACTTGCCATAGTAGTTTAAGCATATTTTTTTATACAATGAAGTGTCAAACTTATCTGAATTAAGGATTATTTATTGCCTGGGCTTTGTTTAGAAGAGAAGTATGTATTATATGACAGAGGGTATGTATTATATGTACAAGGGTAGCCCGTAAAGTAATGCACATATGCTTTTGTAGATCGCTAACGAACTGACATTCAGGAGCGCCCCGAAAATGGAAATAACAATCTACAGGAATTCGGCGTTTGAGTGCCTTGCGTTTATGGACTGCAGTTTGACTAGAGGTAGAGTTGTAGTACCATACTAGTAGTAGGTATGTCAACGCCAGTTAAGCAGCGTGCTGTGATCGAGTTTTATAACTGCTGAATAAAGGGAGTAACTGAGATTGATCGTCCTTTAATCGTTGTATGTGGTGACGATGCTAATCATAGTTCAACACACAACCATCTGTAAAGCAAAAACTCCCTTTATGTGTGTTTTGGGTTTTGCTCACCGAGATTATGAGACCGATTTTTGGAAACAGAGTGACCCCAAGAGTAATCATTTCACCTCGGAAGATGCGGTGAAGGCAAGTATAGAGTCCTGGATTCAAGAGAAGTCGGAAGAATTTTTCAGTGCAATAATTAAAAAAATTGTTACACATTGGGAGAAATGTTTCAGTCTTAACGTTGAAAAAATAAATATATGATTTTGAAGCATAACAATGGCAGGTTAATATACTTTTTTCCTGTTCTTGCTGTTTTTGTTTGTGTTCTACAAGCATGCATGCATTACTTTTCAGTCAAAAATATACGATGGTCAATTAGATTTCAGGCTCCGAGATAGAAGATATCCCAAAACTCATTTTTGTCTTAAATTTACTAGTTTTATGTTTTGTTCCAAGGTCTCATCTTTATTGTTATATATTACATATATTGTTAACGTAAATTCGTATGGTCCACATTTCAGGAAGACAGGCTCAGAAATCTGTTATTTAACCTAAACTTTAAGAGTTTTGGCCATACAAAGCAAATCTTCAATTAGCAGTTTGTATCTTAAGGTCTGAAAAACTATAAAATTGAGTATTTCTTCATTTGTTCATAATTATCAATATTCAGGAATTTGATTCTTTTACCCTCTTTTTCAATAAATATTATTTTATTGTTAACATGTCACTGATTGTCGTCTTTATTCTTTTGCCTTCCATAAACTAATTAAAACAACTGATCAATTGTTTGCCCTTATTATTCTATTTCGCATTTGCTTGTTATCATTCCTTTGGTATTTGGAGCATTATAGTGAGTTTACTTCGTTCAAATTTGATCAATTCAAATTCTCCGCAAATTTTTCAAATCGTTGGATTTTTGGCAACTAAACTAACCTAATACTTTTCAAGTTTTATGGAATTTGCTTTTAGAAATCCTACAAACCCTCAAATGCAGGAATCTCAAAAATTATTAACGTATTTCAAATATAGATATGAATAACGCTATCTATAAGTTTTATGGAAATGAGAACTTGTAACTTTAAATTACGAAATGCAACTTGTATTTAATTATATCTATGCGTTTCAGGGAAACACCACAAGTTAGAAATCTCGATCACCAAACCGACTATCAAAATAAGACAATATGTATGTTTCTGAAACAAAGCCGTCGTCAAAGTTGCTATTGAGTAATAATTGATTTATTTTGAATCTAAGGACGGCATTTCTCTATAGCAACTATAGAAATTAGATAATTTATCCAGTTGTTGTCGTAAACACTTCACAAATTCTCTAGACGAAATTGATAAAGCATAAATCTGCCTGAGGAAATTGTGATAAAAAAAATTAGCTGAACTTCTTATCTCTCACATGTGTATAGTATGTATTTCTATGAAAATTTAAATATAGATATATTTGTAGCAATCAATATTCAAAGTGAATGATAAATACCTTTTATCATTGTTGTCTTTACTGAGTCTAACAGTAATCACTATCAAAAACATAAAATTGTAACAGCTTTTGAAATACGTTCAACTAAAGGCATTTGATTTATTCATTGATATACTCAAATTAGAAGATAGAAAGAGAAAGTGTCATCTTGAGACTACATGATAAGGTTTCCCTTTTATTTAATTAGTAGATAAAGATTGATTTTTTTCATACAATATTAGGGGCGCAATTTTTCAAACACTAAGTAGGAAATTAAAACTTTGTGCACCGAAATTTTATTAGTTTCACACAAGCCCAGTGTATAAGGGCTAAAATCTTTTTTGATGCCTAAAAACTTGTCCCTTTTGTTAAATTTCACTTTTCATGCGGACAGTACTAAAAAAATAACTTATTTTAAACTATTTTCCTATACAAAAAAATAAAATACAATCAAAATTATTTATTATTTTTTAAGCAAATTTAGGTAACAATGTTGTCTTTTTTAGTAACGGAATTGTTTTGCATACAAAATATTGCTGTCCCGGATCATGAGTCTCGTGTTATACTTTTTCATCGATGGCGATGTACTTGAATATCGTGTTCAAAGATATAGGTTTGGAACTTTATTAGGATACTAATTATACTTTTTACGTTAAGTGTTTAATAAAATAAAAATGATTTTACATTGTGTCCTCAACATAGTATCTAATCATTTACGAGCAATGTTTGTATATATATATATATATATATATATATATATATATATATATATATATATGGATTCTGGAAACTTTCTCATATATATATCGATTGGTGATGGTCTCATCTTTGGGAAAATCGTTTTACTTTAAATTATGTTTATTGACAGTTTGTGACTGCAAGGCGTTCAATGTAGGGTGATACGTAAGAGTGAGACTGTTGTATTTCTTTCAATGCAGGGTGATTTGGTACGTATTTGAGAGTGTTCCGAACATGTAACTATTTTATGCCTCCGTCATATTTTCCTAGCATTATATTTTTATAGCTAAACATTTCAAATTTTCAAAATTGGCACGGTAGGCAATTTTTGGATGAGTAAGATCTCATGATTTCGCATATTAATAGAATTGGTGGGGTAAAATTATAATTATACAGGGTTGTTTAAAATATGTTAGATGGTCTAAGTTCTATGTGTTTAAAATATAGATTCAAATGGAATTGGAAATTGATGATAGCTGATACATAAAAGTAATGTTATGCAGGTCGCTAAGAATCCACTAATAATCTACCCTAGCTGCAATATAGGATGTACGTTATAATTATACATGCAAAAAAGTACAATAATAAACAAATGCATATACAGGGTAGTTTACAGTTGATCCTATAAAAAGTTGCATAAAGGGTCGAGCGGAATTATAGTTATACAAAGTGTTTACAAAAATGTTAGAATATAAATGTATTATAGCGTAGTTTGCAACGACTTGCAGCGTGACCGCTGAGTTACCGCTGTCGAAAGGTAAGTAATAAAGATATTTGCAGATGTTCAGGTATGGATTTAGAGAGTGACATAATATTCCTTTTTTGTTTTTTCTTTCAGTGCCACATTTACAAAATAATAAAATATTTACTATTGCGTTACAGCTACACTGCGTTACTATAAACAAGTAACCCAGTTGTATTGGTAACGCAATTACTTTAAATGTATTTTAAAATCATTAAATGTATGTATTGTACTACGGTTAAACTATTTCCTGTTTTGTAGAAAGTAGCTTCTACAATAAATGTCTATGACACCCGCGGATAGGCAACGTCGTTATCGGCTTCAGTTAAAGCTGGAGATCCTCAATAAGCTGCACAACAAATTATGGTGATCATACCGGCTTCCACGCCATTCAGGTATGTAGAAACCGAAAAAGAAATGTAATAATTACAAAAAGAGATATCAAAAAACTAAACATCTGTATTGAGAATTTTCAAATAAGAGAAATACCATCCATATAAAATTAAACTGGTTCAGGAACTAAATCCCGTTGATCCTGATACTAGATTAGAATTTTGTGAAATAATATTCTTCTGTCAGCTGCGGTAACGTTTACCCTATTTGGAATTGTAAACAAGCACACTTGTTGGTATTGGAGTACGCAAAATTCTCATGTGATGAGGTAAGGTTAGGTATATTCAATACCCTATCATAGTGAATGTTTGGGCTGGCATAATAAATAACAGGATAATTGGACAATATTTTTGAGGGGGCATTATCTGGGGTGAGTTCATTGGATTTTTTATATAAGGCTTTAAAACCTGAATTAGGACAACTTTTATCTGATACTGTTTACCCCGCAGACATTAATAGAAATATATGGTTTCAACAAGAGTTACATCATATTATACAGCAGCTGCAGGAGCCTATCTCAATCAAGTTTTTCGGGATCGATTGGACCCTGTTCTGACGATCTTACTCCACTGGATTATTTTTATAGTGCCATTTAAAATACAAATTTACAAGAGTATACCAACTAATATTGGTGATTGGATTAAAACACGGAATAGAGCAAGAAAGTAATCAAATCAGCGCAGAGATGTTGCAAAATGTAGCTGAACAATACCGTCTATTCTTTTGTCAAGAAATGTTTGAACATATTATTTATTGGCAGGTGACTCAAGAAATGACTACCATCATATGTCAATGTATTTGTAAGGTGGTGTTTTGCACTTTTGTATCAATTGTCAATCATATGAAACTAAATGTCAAGTGACAATTATTTGAAGAAAATTCACTGAATGGCCCAGCCAACTCTATTAATCTTCAGTTATTAAGCTTTTATGTTAGTACCAAAAAAAAGTTGATAGCTTACACTTACTTACCAACAAAAAGTTGATAGCTAAGGTTTTCTTTCCTTATTGAATCGCTTGTTAATGTCGAGTCCACCGCTAAACAGGTATACGGTCGTTTGGCGTTGGGCCGTTTTTCGTGTATTGTATGCCAAACATGTCGCTCTACGGACATGTTGAGAAGTAATAGGTAAAGTTCTAGTTTTCACAGAATTGTTTAATTAAATTATTTAAAAAACAATGGTCAACTTGGCCATTGATCATCGCGGGCCGGTAAGGGTCTAAACCTCCCCCAATCTTTCGCTCTACAGACATTGCTAAAGTTCTAGTTTTCACAGATTTGTTTAACTAAATTATTTAAAAAACAATGGTCAAATCTGGCCCTCGATAATCGCAAGGGTCTCAAGGTGTCGTTGCTTTTGAAGATCATTCTGATTATCACAGAATGATCCAAAAGCCGGACCCCGGTAGCCCAGGTAAACTCTACTTTTACCGTATACTAAAGGCTTGCGGAGAAACTAGAAGAATTGCACACAGACAGCGGTAAAAGTAGAGTGGCTACCGTGGTGTCCTCTTCCTGCCTAGGTGGTTTGTCCAGCTCTTCAAATGCTGGCAGGAAGAGGATACCACGGTAGCAACTCTACTTTTACCGTATACTAAAGGCTTGTCGGAGAAACTTAGAAGATTGCAGACAGCTATGACTCAGAAGATTTCAAAGCAACGACACCTTGAGGAGCATGATAACAAGAACGAGGCCCGACGTACCAGCAATACCACATAACTGTAAAAACATACCGTGTGAATTGGCAATCTTTACATGGAGAGACAAAGCGACCGCTGGAGACCAGGATTAAGTACCACAGAGGTAACGAAGTCTGGGCTAGCTAATCACGCACCGATGGTAAAGCATTTCACAAGACGAGCACTGGTAAAAAATTCATATCTCGAACGAAAATAAATTTCAAATAAAAATATTTCTTCTCTTTATACTCCATAAATAAGCCTTAAATGATTTTTGTTTGACCATTTTTTTTAAATTTAGTTAAACAAATCTGTGAAAACTAGAACTTTAGCAATGTCTGTAAAGCGAAATTTGGGGGAGGTTTAGACCCTACCGGCCCGCGAACAATGGCATTGACCATTTTTTTTAAATAATTTAATTAAACAATTCTGTGAAAACTAGAACTTTATTTACTTTTCAACATGTCCGTAGAGCGACATGTTTGGCAATATACACGAAAAACGGCCCAACGCCAAACGACCGTTACCTTTTAGGGTGGACTCGAAAACAAGCGATTCAATAAGGAAAATAATATACTCGAATCTTTTTTTGGTACGGTGTACCACGGACTAACATAAAAGCTTAATAACTGAAGATTAATAGAGTTGGCTGGGCCATTCAGTGAATTTTCTTCAAATAATTGTCACTTGACATTTAGTTTCATATGATTGACAATTGATACAAAAGTGCAAAACACCACCTTACAAATACATATACAGGAGATTTCACATATGATGGTAGTCATTTCTTGAGTCACCTGCCAATAAATAATATGTTCAAATATTTCTTGACAAAATAATAGACGGTATTGTTCAGTAAGTTTTGCAACATCTCTGCGCTGATTAATTCTTTTTGCTCTATTCCGTGTTTTAATCTAAATTTAGCTAAAAATATTTTAAATAGCACTATAAAAATAATCGTGGAAAATCGTCAAACAGGGTATCGATACCGAAAAACTTGATTGAGATAGGCTTCTGCAGTGTATAAAAAGCTCTTGTTGAAACCATATATTTCAATCTGCGGGGTAAACAGTTCATAAAAGTTGTCCTAATTCAGTTTTAAAGCCTTATATAAAAAATCCAATGAACTCACCCCAGATTGCCCCCTAAAAATATTGTCCAATTATCCTGTTATCATCCAGCCCAAACATCACTATGTAGGGTATTGAATGTACCTAACCTTACCTCATCATCATGAGAATTTTGCTACTCATACCAACAAGTTCTTGTTTACCATTCCAAATAGGGTAAACGTTACCGCAGCTATCAGAAGAATATTATTTAGAAATTCTCTAGTATCAATAACGGGATTTAGTTCGAACCAGTTTAATTTTATAATTATTTCTCTTATTTGTTTTACAGGTTTAGTTTTTTGACTAATTATTACACTTTTTCGGTTTCTAAAGGTATTACCTGACAAATGATCAATAATTTGTTGTGCAGCTTATTGAGGATCTCATAACTGTATATCCGCGGGTGTCAATTAAATGAAAAAAGGAAATAGTTAACCGTAGTACAATACTATCATTTAATGATTCTAAAATACTTTAAAGTAATTGCGTTACCAATACAACTGGGTTACTGTTTATAGTAACGCATGTAGCTGTAACTCAATAGTAAATATTTTATTATGAAGCAAGGGCACTGAAAGAAAAAACAAAAAAGGAATGTTTCCACTCTCTAATCCATACCACATCTGTGTAGGAATAATAATAATGCAAATATCTTTATTACTACCTTTCGAAGCGGTAACTCAGCGGTCACGCTGCAAGTTGCGTGCAAGCTACAGTTAATAGATTTAGAGTTATTTCAAAATTTTTGTAAACACTTTGTATAACTATATTCCGCTCGACCCTATATTGCAACTTTTTATAGGCTACCAAATATTATTTAGTAAATCACACTGTAAACTTAATTTCACACCACCATTTTCTAAACTACCCTGTAATGCATTTGTTTATGGTCACCTTTGTACTTTTTTACCAACATCATAATTTTTCCAGTACATCCTATATAAAATAAGCTAGGGTAGATTATTAGCATTTGGTTAAATTCTATTAAATTTTTTAGCGACCTGCAAAATTACTTTTACTTGGCCCCGATGTCAGGGCTATCATCAATTTCCAATTGCATTTGATTTATTTTAACCATCCCGCATAGCAACTCTTATGGCCAATTTCACAGCTATTTTAAACAACCCTGTAATTAATTAAATTTTACCCCACCAATTCTTTAATATGCGAAATCATGAGATCTACAACCAAAAATTAGCTACCGTGCACTTTTCAACATGTCTGAAATGTTTAGCTATAAAAATATAATGCTAGACATATTGGAGGAGGTAAAATAGTTACATGTTCGAGACCCTCAAATACGTACGGCAAATCACCCTGCGATTAACGGTGGCCAAGTTTACAACAGGAGTTCACTTTACGTAACCAAACACCCTAATTGACGCCTTGCAGTCAAACTGTCAGGAAATTTTTTCAAATTAATAATTTCTCATAAAACGATTTTTCCCCCAGACAATATAATCCTGAATGGACCAGATAAGACCCAATATCATGACCTGCGACGCATGACCGGTTGGGTAAATATAAATACGAGGGATACTTAATTTCTTCTTCCTCGATGCAGATAACAGTTATTGAAACGTTGTGAGATCTAACCTCTTCAAGACGATGGAAGTCATAGGAAACTTTGAGGAACTGAGTTACATTGTCTATTTGATTACTAACATTCTTCAATAAGTTGGATGGAATATTTGCATCGGAGAATAGATGCAGTCTCTGTAAATTGCCTACCATACTATTATAAACTGCTTTTTTCATTACCATTGTAGGATCTTTTTCATGCAGTTCCCATGCCAGAGTCCATGTGGCACCACCAAGGATAACCTGTATGATGACCATTGTTTTTTAGATAATTTAATTAAACAATTCTGTGAAAACTAGAACTTTAGCTATAACTTTTCAGCATGTTTATAGAGTGACATATTGGGGGAGGTGGAGACCCATAACGGCCCAAGATTATCGATGGCCAAATTGACTACTGTTTTTTAAATAATTTAATTAAACAATTCTGTGAAAACTAGAACTTTAGCTATTACTTCTCAACATGTTCGTGGAGCAATATGACTTTGGCATACAATACACGAAAAATGTCCCAACGCCAAACTACCGTACAGTTTAGTGGTGGACTCGACATTAACAAGCGATTCAATAAGGCAAGAAAACTTTAGCTATCAACTTTTTTTTGGTACGGGGTATCACGAACTATGTGTTTTATCTGCGAATGAAGACTACATCATTCCTATAATAAGTCAGAATAGGTTAATAAACAGCAATTCTTAACTAATTTTGGGAACAGATTTTAATTAGATTATTAGCAATAAATATGCTTTATCATGAAGACCACTACAATAATAAAACTTATATGAGTAATAATGATTTGAAGTAAACAACTATAATACCTAAATCAACACACACACACACACATACAGGCAACCTTTGTAATTTATAACTATCCAAAATAAACTATAAAACTGTTAGAGATAATTCAAATACCAAATATAAATAATTCTCTATTAACCATTTGATTAAGAAAACAAAACCGTAGCACATATAATAGAATTCAGGCTAAACTTTACCAGTTGAAAATCAAAATTTGTGCCTACCGTATAAAATCGTACCCGTTCTAATGCTTTTGTTTTATTACAAAACTAATTTATATTCAACATGTTTTATTTATATATGGAAATAGAGCTTGTTTTGAACACAAGACTATCTAAAATTCTATGTTGTGGTATTAAAGTTATGGTGGTTATTGCTGCTTATTACGCTGTCCTATATCCATTAACGTGGGATAATTAATTTTTAGGATAAAACCATAATAACACGTAAAAAATTAAAAATATTATAATTTTTCAATATGCAAAAACCTTTATATTGGGTGTTGGTGTTCCGTTAAAACTAAAAAAAAACAATATTAAGCATATTAAAATTTTACAACAAAAGAAGTTGGCTATAGTTTGATTGGTGTTGAAGACTGTCTTTATTTATGTTGGTTTAGAATCCGTGCTATTTTGTGAATGACTCCTCGAATGTACCGAAGGAAGGGTTTCCGGTGTTGTTACTCTGCTTCTGACAGAGTTGGTGTATACGGGAGTTGTTTTGTGTAAAAATTTGTTGAAGATTATTAAGTTAGTTTTGTGTATTGTCAACAACTGCTGATAGAATCGATCTAAGATCATTACAGATCTCAATTCGTCTTTACATCTCGTGTCTTCAAATTTAAGTATCAATTGGTGTGGGTTGATTTCCTACAGACGGTATGTGATAATCGATCAATATTGGTTTTTGTTATGAGGATATCAAGAATTGGGAGACAAAAATCGGATTCAATTTCAACTGTAAATTGAATGTTAATATGTAAACTATTAACATCTCTGCTATGAGGTCAGATTTCAGAAGTGCCATCAACATATTGAAGTCAATAGGAATGTTTTAAAGTATACGAGTTAGGGCCTAGGTTTCGATGTGTACCTTGAAAATGTTAGATTAACCGATATTGATTTGGACAAAACGAACTTAATAATCTTCAAGAAATTCTTAGACAAAACGATTATGATCCGGATAACATTGCGCGCACAATAAGTCAATCTCAACAACATCCGAATAAACCAACTCCGTCAAAACAGTCCAACAGCATCGGAAAGGCTTCCTTCCGTACGTTTAAGAAGTCATTGACAAAATAACAAGGATTCTAAACCGATATCATATAAAGACACCAATGAAACAATAGCCAACTTAACCGGGAACCTAAAAGACAAAGTACCTAACGAGAATCAAAGAGTTAACGAAATTCCGTGTGGCCATTTCCCACAATGCTACATCGGTCGCACTAACAGGCGAGTCAACCATCGAGAATATGAAAACTCTGTCAAGTCAAAGTATGTAGGCTTTCCCGGCCGGTGTCAATGGATGCACTATATGTTCCCGGGCTATTTTGTCGTGGCCTATTGGAATGCCTTCCAAACGTTTCCTCTGCAACTGCGAAGCGAGCACCCAATGAGGTATCAACTACGCCCGCACCGCTGAAGATGTCTGCCACAGTTGCAGATGAAACGTTCGGAAGACATGCCCTTTCAATCGACTGACAACTATTAATAAAAGACGCAGAGCGGATGCACACTCAGTTCTCAAGGACCATCCATAAATTAAGTAAGATATTTTAGGGCGGGTGGGTGTCTGCTAATATCTTACGACATCTTATATGGGCGTAGGTGGGCATGGAAAAGTATTTTACGTAAGATTTTTTTAACTGATATTTTTCCATTGCTTATGACTTTTATTTTACTAAATTAACTAATATCAATACCTGCAGAAAAAATAAAAACGCCAGATCTCCATTTTCAAATATAACTATGGTATAACATTAACTGTATTTAATCAAGTATATAACAACAAAGATTTACTTACTATAATGTAAAAACATATTAGAGAATATTATCTTCAAAAATGGTAATACAAATAAAAATATTTTAGTCGAAAAAAATCGGTCTAATTCAAAGAAAATTTTGGAACTGTTTTCTTCGGAAAGTTTTTCCATATTAAAAAAAATGATACCAGTGCATCAGAACAATCCAAGATCTAATTCACAGTATAATATTAGTATGTGTCGAGGCATAAATGTGTCCTTATATTGTGTCTCCATGACATAAAATTGATTGTTGTTTGTCATCGTTCAAATTTATTATATCTCATTTTCGAATAAAATTTATGTAAATAAACAATGGAATAAAATGAAGAGTGAAGTGAAAAGTAATCATAATCTTTCGGTAGCAAAAGCTGGCACCAAATGCAACTATTCCCAAAAAAGTTGATGATGCTCTATTGACAATTAGAATGAACAAATTTCTCTTAGAATCCAAATTCTTCTGTTACTAAATCTATATAGCAATAATGACAAAGAATTGATTTCTTCATGCAATAGAATAAAACAGTCCTATATCATATATGTCCTATTCAATGTAATCATAAAGGAAATACCTAACACTTACAAAACGAATTAGCTGCCAAAGTTAAAACTTACTCATGTGTCTTAAATTGTCAAATCACACTACCGAATTGCGACTAAAACAGTAACAGTTCTAAAAAAGATGCAGAACAAAATAAATAATATACCTTAATAATACAAATATGTTATATTAATAAAAAAAGTAATATTAATAATAAGTGTCGCGGCATTAACATTATGATTCTAATAGATATATTGCATTATATCTATAGAATATGTACATCTTTTTAACATAAGGTATAATTTTGGAAAAATTAAGATCTTACGTAAGGACTGAGGATTGGGTGGGTGTTGAATTGTATCTTACAGTTTCTTACATGGGGGTGGGTGAGGACAAGAAAAACGTCAAAATTCATCTTACATAATTTATGGATGTCCCCTAACCAAACCTAACCTAGCCTAGTTCATAATGACCGCGGAAATAGGATTTCTTCAGCTGAGTTACACTCTTCAGATTAAGACCCCGCTAGTCTCTACGGGAGTTACCTCGAGTCCTGCTCTATATACCTGTATGGCCAAGGGTTCCATCACATCAACTTCAGCAATTAAGAAAAAAGTATTGACCTCCCATGTGTATCTCCACATTCGGAGTTCACGAGTTACTGGTGCCAGATTTCGCTAGGTGAGAGTGGCGATCCCATTGGAGCTCCTTGTTTGTATCGTAGGTGTTCATCAGACAGAAGTCTACCATTTTTCTATTATGATATCCAAGGCTTCGTCGATAGGGATGTTGGTGCAAAGGGACACTACGGATCTGGTTGTAAGACCGTTTTTCTAAGCATTTCGATGAAATGTGTCGAATTTTTCACATATGAGTAACTGATCCCTGCCGGTTGAAGTCGATGGTAAAATGTACTTTTGGCACGACGTCTTTTCACGCGGAATCGTCAGAGTCAGATAAGTTGTTGGGTCATCTGCCCTGTATCTTTACAGTCGCATTTCCTTTATCAGGTTAGCATAAGGCCTTTTTCTCTATAGTAGGTTCCTTCTGAACTTTCTTGCTAATCTAGTGCTACTCTCTGAATACTCAATTGTAACTCATTCCGTGAGGTTAGACACCGTTATTTTCCGAGAAAAATTCGTTAGCTCAATTTGTTGAATTTTGCCATTGTTGTCATCTGCAGAATTCTTTTCCAAAATTTGCTTACTTGTAGGTGGAGTTTCTTCTGACCACGTATCCCCTAAGGGGCACAACTATAAGATATTCTGTGTTTTTCTAGAACTTACCGTCAAATAACAAGTTGTACCATATTCGTACATCAAATTCACGGTTTTCGCGGGCACCAATTCATCCGGAGAAACTGAATCGATCAGTTTCGTAACATACAGAGTACAAAAAAAAAACAAGGGAAAGGTCCAATGGGATACGTTATAGCGACGAATTGAGGAGTTGGCAAAGAACCTCCCCAGTCATTTCTTTTTCATGGAAGTCGATTAAATCCAATATGGAGGTTGAAGCGATGTTCGAAGGAAGATTGCATCCGATACCTTCAGCGGCCAACTAAAAGCCGGTCAAGACTTGAACAAAATGTATAACAAATTATTGCAATTTGACCGTGTATGTTTTATTTTTTGTAGTTCTACTATTTTCAATACAGACCTCCGAAGACGAGGATCCCTGAACAACAGGGAGTAAAATTCCATGCAGACTGTCACATGTATCTAGACGTGATGAATACCAAATTTCCATATCATAGACTTTGAGATACTCAAGATTACTTGAAATCCCTCAATAAGTGAAATTCAGCTTATCGAATTGTTGGAAAATTCATAAACCGTACTGTGGAAATAAATCTGCAACTTATTGCACAGGGCCATTTCACGGTGCCATAGGCGCCGATTTTAGTGGCTTCTGATGTTAGTATTCAGTAACCAGCCGGGATACGGGAGAGTCCATATGCAGTTACACACAACGCCGTATAGTCTATTAAACAAGATCCAAAACGGTGCACCACAGGAGAAGAAATCAGTACATACAAAAAAAAGCGAAAAAATACGCAACGAATTGATAACCTCAAAGTCGGTTAAAAATATGTCATCCGCAGCGGTAAAAGCCGGTTTGATGGGCATTGTATGGCTTTCCAATAAGTGTGCGAGCATTGCTGCAACTTATTGCTTTCATACGGGATCCTTACGTGATCCGTTTCAATGGGCATTGCTTTCTGATCCGTTTACAGCACTAGGCCTGGTATGGGACGGTATTGTGGGTACACTCCTTCAATGTTAAAAAACATCTGGAAACAGTAATAATTAATTAAAATTTACAAATTACTGTACCTCCCTTTGACGATGTCCGATCTCCAAACTAATTACTGTCGAATTTTGACTACTGGGTGACCACTAGTAGTAATAAAAAAAGTTTTTTATTACTACTTTTATTTTTTTGAGTTCTTTGGGAATAACACCACAGAAACATGAAAATCTGTATCTTTCAAAAAAGTCGAAACGTTTCAAGGTCTAAATCAGACCCCGATTTCAATGGTATTAACACAAATGAAGAAGAACTCAGAAAAAATAAAAATCAGAGAACTAAAGAACAGTCAACTGTATATGCATTGAACGATAACAAGTTAAATAATAAATCGTCTTAATGCGCAAAGCATACAAGTATTTACAATTAAACATGAAATGTGAAAAACAGGTTATAAAAATATGTATAAAAGAAAACAAAATAGAAAATAAAGCTCTGCCCCTACAAGGTGAAGATTAGCTAAAAGCTACTCTGACTGACTGTACATGAATTTCTGGGTTTTTCATACCTGAAAGAACCACTTCAAATTGCCCTGTATAACCAACAACTAAATATTTAACATATTTTAGGAAAGTAGTGAAAATGTCATCATTGAAATAAATATACTGAGCAATTTCCATTCATTTTGCTATGAAGCAACTAAAAATGAACAAGGGCAAATTTTTCGGTAGTATATATCCTTTAAATGACTTTATTTTATCTTATATGATTATCGGCAGATAATGATAATTCCTTAACTGCAGTGTGCGATTAATTATAATTTTTAATAGTTATTTATTATTGTTCGATATAAATGTATTATTGATACGCCACTGAATTCAGTATGCGTACGAACTTTAATCAAGTCTGAATCGTTCCAATATTAGTTCCGCTAATGTTCTTGATCACCTTTAAATATCCTTGTTCTCTAACATTAAAGTATTCATGCCGAATATAACATTGTATTTTGTGCTTTTGAATATTTTTTACATACTATTATGATCGCAAACTGTCGTTATGAAGTTGAATGGCTATTATAACTTTTCGACAATTTTCGCTTTCAATGAAGGTATTAACATTGCAAAGACTTGATACTTTTATAACATGTCATTCAGCTAGTGATAAGAATTTTACGCATTACAAAATGTTATCTGGTACTTTACTATTAATAATTTGAAGTTAATGGAGCTATTCAAAAGTTGTTAATAACTGGTTATAGTTCATTGTGAATATATCAATGTACAAGTTGTAATTTAAAATTCATATTAGAAGTTTAAGTCGGTATCAAGGCATTTTATGATACTAATTAAATATGAAAAATAATACACAAATTACATTCTCCTTCAAATCAGCTTCGGGGGGCTTGATGACAGACTAACATGGCATAAAAAAGTCGGTAATATCTTTCAGAAAATGTATAAAATTTCATCATCTTTATAAACTATTTTTTGCAACCATCTATATCAAAAATTATAGGCCGAACTGTTTTGAATCCAACTACACCAGTCAATAGTTGTGAACATTAAAAAATGCGTAATTCGATTACGCCATCAGTTCTGTAATAGTACACTGGAGACCCAAAAATGTAACACCACTAAGTAGTAAATTCAAGGTTTTATCATAAACGTACATATATCCAAATAATCTTATTTGCATGGTGTTACTACAATTCAACTCCCCCCTATATTTCAGTCACCCTATATATGCAACTTCTTATGAAAAACCCATCCAAACATTTTTTTCTAACATTTTTTTAATCACGCTACAATTCCATTCGATTCCATATTCCAACAACCTTGTATATGCGACCGCTTTTGGCCATTCTACAAACACTTTTGTTTCCAAATTCTTTCATTTATATTCGAACAATTTTGTAAACACTTTGTATAACTATAATTCCGGCTCCACCCTATATACAGGCAACTTTTTACAGGCTACCTAATATAAAATATTTTAAATCACACTGTATAACTATAATTTCACACCAGCATATGTTTTAACTACCCTATATATGCATTTGTGACCTATTATAATTTTTTTAACCACCATGTATAATTATAATTCCGGTACATCCTATATTGCAACCACCCTGTAAATGCAAATGCTAATAAGCTACCCTATGGGTAAAACATTCTATTAACATTTTTTTAGTGCCCTGCATAACAATACTTTTACTCCGCCCTGTATGTCAGCTATCATTAATTCCCAACTGCTTATGGGGTACCCTACATAATTATTTTTTCTGGCTTTTTTCTAGCCATACTATAATTTCATTTGATGCTATATTTGAACCATCCTGCATAGCAACTCTTATGGACCATCTAACATATTTTGTTAGACCCTGTATAATTATAATATTACAGCACCAATTCATATTATATGCATCAAATTAACATGCGAAATCATGAGATCTTACTCATCCAAAAATTGCCTACCGTGCCAATTTTTTCACCTTTAAACTTGAAATGTCTAGCTATAAAAATGTAATGCTAGGAAAATATGACGGAGGCATAAAATAGTTACATGTTTGGAACATACAAATACAATATTATAGCTCCAGTACATCCTATATTGCAACCACCCTGTAAATGCAAATGTTAATAAGCTACCCTACTTGCCTTTAACATTTTTTAGCGACCCTGCATAACAATACTTTTACTCCCCCCAGTTTGTCAGCTATCATGAATTTCCAACTGCTTATGGGGTACCCTATAAATTTTTTTTCTCGCTTTTTTTCTAACTATACTATAATTCCATTTGACGCTATATTTTAACCATATCCTGCATAGCAACTCTTATGGACCATCTAACATATTTTGAAAGACCCTGTATAATTATAATTTTTATACCACCAATTCATATTATATGCATGAAATTAACATGCGAAATCAAGAGATCTTATTCATCCAAATATTGCCTACCGTGCTAATTCTTTTACCTTGAAAACTTGAAATGTCTAAGTATAAAAATATATTGCTAGGAAAATATGACGGAGGCATAAATTAGTTACATGTTCGGAACATACAAACAAAATTTTTATTGAAAGAATGGTTAAAAAAAGTTTCATTCTCAAATAGGTCACCAAATCACCCTGTATTAAAAGAATTTTTACTTACCACCCTGTTTTGAACGCCTTGAAATTACAAAGTCGCCGTCTTGATTGTCCCAAACTGTCAATAAATTTTTTAATAATTTAATTTCTCAGTAAGACGATTTTTTCCAAAGATGAGACACTCACCAATCGATTTCTACCCATCGAAACTTCCAAATGGGAAAAGTTCATGGAAATCGTTATAGCCGTTTTCCAGAACTCAATTACAAATATATATATGCATACAAACATTGCTCGTATTATAGTATTAGATGATCGATTACTTTTTAAACAAATTGACGAAATGATTTTAACAAAAATCAATAAAAATGAGTAGCTTCTCCACCGTTACGTATGCAGTAGTTTAGTCCATGTGGTAATGATCGAATTAGATGGCACCCTTTTGGCAAGTTTGCTGGTAGACGTCGCAATATTCACCTACTATATCCCATATGGGTTTGATGGGATACAAATCAGGTGCTCTTGATGGTCATTCCAGCGTCTCTACCACTGTGCCACGAACAGTATGAGATTAAGTTAAAAGATTGTATTTGGTATGGGCTGTAGCTGAGCATGTAATATTGGTTGCAGCACTTTATTAATATATTTGCCGAGCCGTCAAATTGTCGTTGATGAGAGGGAACCTGCTAAATATACATATGGTGTCTCATATTATGACATTTTGCTCTCTTGTCTGACGTTCAACAGCCAAATCTGTATTCAATTCGAAATCACCTGACATTACATTGGACATTTAAGTTTTGTCGAGTTTAGCACTTAGCGGAAAGTTTATGTTTTAGTGTTAAAGGTAGCACAAAAAGGGTCGGTAGACTCTCAGTCCCATTCCCATCAATCATCGATCAACTGTTATCCTAGACAGTATCCGTTCCTTAGCTTCAATCAGATCTTCCATTATTTGACTTATGTTGTCCCGTTTATTTTTGAGTCTTGTAAAAGTCGATGAGTGTCATCATTGGACCGCATTCTTCAATCTCTGAATTCTGCTTGAAATTTTCCGCAAAACAAAAGCAACCCAAAATAATCCAAAACTACTTGTATAAAGGGATAAAAGTAAATAAATGAGACGGAAGATTAGAATAAGAACAAAATTCTAAATTATTTCTTTTGGGATAAAAGTGTTTACCTTTAAATAAATACGCATATGCATTTTTTGTTCTTCACTATATATACAAAGTGAATTATTTAAACAAAAACTAACACAAATATGATTTCTTTTTATTTTTTATTTTGCTTTTATGAATGAACGAGAGAATCGTGATGCCGTAAATACAAAAGTTGCAGAAAATCAGAAAACCTTCAAAATCAACATTTATAAGTCCTAATTGGTGTATTTTTCATTGAGAAAAGGCTGATATTCTTAAAAAATTGATACCTTTGTTTTGACAAAAACAGGGACATTAATTGTTTTCTGAATGATAGTTGTGACATCGCTTTACTTTATGTTTATGGACTTCTTGAAAATTACACCGCCCTTGTAGAAAAGTGGATATGTTTTAATAGGTCCAACTGTTTGGAGGTTTAAGTATTTCCTTATGACTTTAATAGAAACACTGAAACATCATGTTTCAATTTAAACAGGCTTTATTATTTTTAAATGATCTTTAATATTTTCTTGTACTATCAAGTAGCAGTACATTTTTTACGATATTTGCAAACCACCTTCGGTCAAAAAAGCACCTTTGGCCTCAACTTCGGCTTCGGCCAAAAATTAGTTATTATTTATTTATTAATTTGCCATTGGAAACGGGTCTTATTAGAACCTGAAACGTCTGAAAAATTTGAAATATGAAGACTTTCTAGCAATTGTGGTGTTATTCCCAAATGATCACATAAGAAAATTAATTAAGAAAATAAATGGTTTGGACCATATGTTTTGTGCTCATTAAGGCTTTTTATTTTATTTTAGAAAAGTGATATGTATTTTAGTTTTCTCCTATACATTAGTTAAAGAGTATTCCTGAATTAATAATTCTTTTCTATGTATTATTTGAATATGATTCCAAATATGAAATAAGAACAATTGAAAAAACATCAGATATGCATTGTTTTTAAAATTTCTGTGTAAATATTTCACACAATAGTTATTAATTTGAAACTGGCAAGTTTTAAAAATTTGAAAATCCGTATCAATTTATCATTTCAATATTATAAATACAGACAATTATAACTCATCTGGTTAAGATTTGATATTTCTTCTCACCAAAAATATGATACGTAAATATTTGTCCACGAACCTGATAGAATATACTTAAAGAAAGCAAATCGGGAATCATGTCGCCCACCTTAACCTTCACATATTTTTGGAGTATGCAAGTATCCGTTAAATAAACAAAACTAGTCTAAAGCTGTACGACCTATTTTTCAAAATTATTAATGAACCGTACATAGGCCAGTTATGTGTCAAAAGTTATGTGTTCTAACGTCAACTATTGGTTATGGCGAGTACAAAACATTTAATTTGATAAAACATGATTTAAGCGTTTCATAACGTATGATATGTTATGTTCAACCCCTAGGAACCACACTTAATGACAAAATTTAAAAAATTAAAGGTATTTTAAAGATGACTGAAATTCTGACATTTATATTTCACCCCTTCAAAGTGACTTCTTATGGCTAAATGTAAAAAATAGTTTTCATCAGCTTGAAATGTTTTAATGGTTTATTTATATTGAATGAAAATCTATTCACGGTTTAGAATATAATTTATGATTTACTAGAAACGACTCCTTAAATAGTTTTAAATAGAATTAGATATTGTGATTGTGGATTTTAAATGTATTGTGATCGCCCGACTGTTTATTATGTAATTAAAATTGAAAACTGCAGTTATTGTTAAATACTTATGCATTCATATATTTAACTAACTTCTTTAATTTCCAAGCTATTTGACCTACTATTATTAAAATAATTTTACAGCAAAATTTTACTAACAGTTTTATAGTTTCCAGCCTTTTCTTATTGATATTTTTGAATTTACAGGGCAAGAGAAAGTTATCTTGAGACTCAAATGCATACTTCTCAATTTCCGTTCTGGAAAAAATTAAAGTATTCAGGAAAAAAACTTTGGACTGTTGTATTAAACTTCCGTTCTCAAATTATTTAAAAAAAAGAGAAATTTCAACTTTTTTCAAATTTAAGCATCCCAACACGACAAAACATAGACATTATTAAAGCTGTACCTGATTACTTTCAATTTCAAATCTTGTAGTAAAATTTAGTACAAAAGAATAAAATCTGGAAAAGAGAGTATTGTTGTTATTATGGGCTACAGGTATAGTTGAGGAACACTCAGTCGGCTTCAAACTTGGTCGAGGAGAAAGAAAAGTTTTGTTTATTCGTCTTGACGAAGAGATACATTTATTTTAGATCAGGGCTAAATTTATTCTAGAACAGTAAGTAAAATTAATATTCCATTTTTCAGTAAGGTTCAGAAACATATCGTAAAATTTGATAATTAAATTTTGAATTCAACGTCTTCCTCAGTAATTTTATTCGCAGGAGATTAATTATTAATAAAGACAAGTGAAGAGATGAAATCAATACTGCTTAAAATTTCTGTGCTTTGGAGCATTGGCGGCTCCAAGGGGGGAGGCACTAAAGGGCATGTGCCCCCCAGACCATCAAATTTATATAGTTTATACATATACTCATACACATATACACGATTTATTTTTGGGGTGCCCCCCCCCCAAATTGGGATTTTGATTCATCGGTATACTCTGATGGGATACACCCCCGCTAAATTAGTAAGCGTTTTGGGTAATCACCTTCCCGCTAAATTTATATTTTTCTGGATTTTAGGGTTTCCCCCCTAAATTCGTATTAACACCTACTTTCGATACTTGTTCCGTAATTGTTATACTCATGGTATTCAGCCCCGCTAAAATTGGTATCAACAACACTTTCGACACCAGTATCGATACTTTTGTTTCGATACAGGTATTGTTATTTTTGTTAGTATATCCCTTGCGATACTTTAGTGTTATCGGAATGTGAATTTTTCTAGTGCTCCCAGATTTTGGCTGGAGCCGCCACTGCTTTCGAGAGATATTAAAAAACATAACATCAGAGCATAATCAGGAGATTCGGAGTTCAGTTTAATTCTTCTAGATGCTGAGGATAAAAAATATTCAGAGATTAACTGCAATGAATTAAAAGTAAATTTTGGATTTAGATTCTTTGTATTTTGTACATTCTGTTTTCGCAGATTGATAAAGTAATCAAAGCAAAATAGAAAAAAAAAATTATACTTTTGTTTTGAGAAAAACAGGAACATTATTGGGTTGTGACCAACATATTTTGGAAATTACACCGTCCTTGTAAAATTTCGTGTTGATAAAGTGTACAACTCGTATAATATTATTAAGTATTGAAACCAATTAATTAAGTAATTATATCCTTTGTTGTAAAAACAACTTTTAGAGGACACAAGTTTTAACTATGACATATAACTTTGGCATCGTCTGCCTAAAATTTTAATAGGATTGTCATTATTTGAATGAAATGTTAAACGATCTAAGATCGAAGATATACCTTTTAAATAGTGAGTTATAAAAAAAATAATTTTATGAAGAACTTAAAAGTTAACATTACGTCTTGCCCTTATTAGTAAAAGCATTCTGTTAGTTATGTTCCCTTACAAATGGTTAAAAAAATCCCATTTAGTAAGAGAGAATATGATATATTCCACAAATAAAAGGCTGAGCAATGAACTGTTAACAACATGCCGTCTTATTGATAAATACGTAGATATAATTCTATGAGAAAACTTGTTTTAATGAAATTTGATATGCGAAAAAATTAGCATACATGTTACAAATGTTACCAACGAAATTGTGTGAAATATTTTAAATTAGGTAACAAAATTAATAGTGTTCCTAAATATACTTATCATTAAAATCTCACTCTACGAATGTTTGAATACATCCTACATAAGATCCTATTTCCAATGTGGCCAGGATGAGTTGTTAAGAACGAACACATGGCTTTTTGATAGATAAAATAAACACATAGAAAACAAAATTAACCTTGATGAAGAACGATTAGTTCTCATTGCAAAATACTTGCTGAAAACTATATTTAAACTAAGATATAGAAAATGTGACCAATTTCGATTGGTGCCATCCCTTTATGATTTAGTTGACTGTTGTTAATGTAACGTTTATTATATTATAAAGTATGTAAATGTATATTCTATGGAGAAAATTTAATTTTTAAAATAGAAAAAAAAGCAAGGCCTACTAGATAAAAATTTCTAACAAAAACTTTAAAAAGAACGTACGGGATTATTTCATTCAAAATTTGACCAAACCATTATCAGCTATTTAAAATGACTTATGGCCAAATACTGTAAAAATATGTTAATTAATAACGTAGTAGTTAAGAATTTTGGCAGAATGAATAACGTAAATTTTAAGAGTTTTTCTAAAGATAGTGAAAAGTTAAAGGCAAATATTGTGTTTAATTCATGATAAACTGATTAAATAATTTATGTATTTCAGCATTTAACATTTATTTAAGCAAATAAAATAAAGAAAATTCTTTTAAAATCCACACCTCGGATTCGAACTAACGACCTTTAATTTTAGTCTGAAACGTTTCCAGTGTGCTGCTTGCCTTATATTTATGACTTTCCTCTTTAAACAATTATGAAAACCCCTACATTATAATTTTAAATTTTAATTGAGTTTCAACAGTTTCTTAAAAAAAACAAAATCTTAAAAAGACAAACTGTTCTGGTACTATGTGATTATTTAACAATTTGTTACAAAATTTGGTTCGCCATTTTAAATTACTGAGAATACAACGACTAATTAAAATTTTGATTTTAAAAATCCCTAGCCTACATGTTAAAATTTTAGGTCAGAAAATTCAATTGAAATATTTTTGCCACTAACGGGTGGTGATTTTTATTTATAACTAAATAAATTAAATTAACTATTTTTTGTTTAACAGGGGCGCATGAAAGGATTACTTGAAGACGGTTTGACACTCAGGAATGGCAAAGATTGTAGCAAATATGATGAGAAACTGTTGAGAGCAATTGAAGAAAACAGAATACGGAGTGTTAGATTAACAAGATCACCTGTTAACATTCTTGGTTATGAGAGGCAGATTCTTACCTAACAAAAGCTTTAGGACCTAAAGTTTATAAGTGAATGGAAGGTCATTAAAACTACCAAATTTTATCGTCGAAGAAGATCTACTGAGCTTTTGTCGTACAATCCCCATTCATGAATCTAGAACAACATTTGAAACAGTTCACAAAACAATACAGACGTAAAATTTATATAGCATGTTAAAAAACAAAAATTTTAGGTGAAAAAATAATAGGGTTACCCACATATTTAAAAACTGAAACTTAATTTATATATTGAGAGTACGAAAACGTACTAACAAATTTTCAAAATCAATAGTCATACAACATTGTATCTTTGGTTTTTTAATTGTAAACTTTTTTACAATTGTTGCCCGAATTTTTTTCTTGAAACATATATATTTTTGGTCTAGTTAGTGGGGAACACAAATTAATGGACCCCCCTGGACCAGTGCTCAAAGTGCCCTTATGTAAACCCGGGCCTGCCATTAAATTAAGATAACTTATTGGTAATAAGATATCAATTTAAGGGAAAATAAAATTATTTTTATTCCACTAATGAGATTGTTATACTTTTCAATAACTCCACCTTACTAAATAGCTTATATCCCAACATTTTTATAAAAACAGTTTTTTAATCATTAAATGACAAATGTTATAACACGACTCAGTCTGCAGTTATTTATATTTTCATAGAACTTGCAACATCATTACTATTTTAAACATGTTTTATGTCCACGCGGTTATTTGTGTCGATAATATATGTTTACACAATCATCACTGATAACACCAGCGTTTTCAACAGTTACAAAACGAGATGAAGTACATATTCTAGTATATTTTCAGATTTAATTGAGTCGCACATTTTAAAAATAAAATACCAAGTATTCAATTATTTTGGCAAAAATAAAGAAAACGACGTACATTTTCAAATATTATTTCCCAAAACGTGTACACTGTCCGCATTTTCAATCGGCATTAGAACATTTGAATTTCTCACCTAATATCACAGGTTAATTTTGGATTATCACAGACGAAAAACAAACATCACAGTAGACTAGAAATAAAGATAGTTCAGAGTACAGCACGTCACGTCAATTTTAATTAGTCACATAAGATCACTCGAGAACAGTACAAAACAAAAATATCCGTTCACAAATCGAATACACAATAATTAAAACCTTTGAATTATTTCGTTGAACATTTGAATCTTCCTTCCGCATACGCCAACTTTTATTACCAAAGTAATCAACAGATAGCCACAAACTGAACACCAAACCGAATTAAACTTATCATCGCGGTGTCGGCGACGATTGGGAGCGCGCCTGAATCAAATCAGACCGAGAACACGCACGCGCAGCGCTTTCACCAATACAAACGAGTTCTGTTTCAAACTTTATTAAATGATTTTTAAATGTTTATAAATCAGGCGACAGACAGTTAGTTAACTGCTAATGCACCGGAAAAAATTATATGACATGTATATATCTCATTTTCTTATCAAATTGATTAATTTCATATGCTTGTTACAGGAAGAGAAGTAACTTTGGATATATATGTTTACATGAAATAAAAGGAGCTTCTGAAGAGCTGCATTGTGTGGGGGGTAATAACTACAAAATAAAAACAATTTGTTAAAAACATTGTACATGAAATTAATATATCAAGGTCATTTACAAAAATTTAGGGAAGTATACGTGAAGAGTTTAATATTGAAATGTAGGTATTTTTGGAGCTGGAATTTCAATGCACCATCGATAAAAGTACATATAATACTATATTTCTATATACAAATACTAATAACAATTAACAAAAGTAAAATTAGTTAGTATATAGGAAGTAATTTTTAGAACTACTGATCGGATTCTAAAAATTCTTGCACAAGCTGGCAACTTTTTAATTTCGGTGCGCCAGTATGTTAGCAGCTCCGTAGTCACTCCCACAGTATTCCATGTAATTGCCGGCTGAGCTGCACACCGATCGAAGAAATCATAAGCTAATAGTGTCACACATTTTGAGATTAAGTAGTTAGTTTCTGAATGATTAAGAAGGCAAATAGTTTTTTGGATGTTAGTTTGGATTTTTACTTCTCAGAATGGTTTCTGAGAAATACATACAAGTTAAGTAAATTAAATCAATGTGTAGTACCTAAAAGCAGTTTGTTAAAACTGCCCGGAAGACTAGTTGCCTTCTTATACGAGGTCTGCCTTTTATATTTCGGGATTGGACAACCCTGTTGCAATCTGACAACTGACAGCTCTATCGTAAAGTTTGACATTTTTGAGGTTATACGTACTCAGAACGTTTTGACATACGACCACTATGTGTTGTTTACAGTAACTTAAAGGATTCATCTCGGCCACAAAAAAGGAATTAAATCATGTACATTATCGTGCGATTATTTTTTACAACTTTCGACGTGGATTAAGTCAGCAAGAGTGCATGGATGAACTTAATTTAATTTTTGGCGATGAAACTCCATCTAGGACCACTGTTTATCGATGGTATGGTGAATTCAGTCGAGGTCGTAGTTCACTCCAAGACGAATTTCGTGAAGGTCGTCCAAAAACAGTTGTTGTTCCGGAAACCATTGATGCTGTGCGCGAACTGAAAATTTGAATGTCAAAAAAATTTGTTTGCGTTGGATCCCACACAATTTGTCAATCGTTCAAAAAAGGCTCGTGTCGATTGGTCGAAAGAAAAGCTCAAAAAATACGATCGTTGTGCTTCAAAACACGTTTATAACATAGTGACAGGTGATGAATCGTGGATTTACGCATATGAGCCAGAAAGTAAACTGCAGTCGACTCTATGGGTGTTTCAAGATGAGCAGAATCCAACAAAAGTTGTTCGCGCACGAAGCACTTCCAAGCAAATCGCCTGTTTTTTCGGAAAAACTGGACATGTCGCAACCGTACCACTAGAACAACGCAGAACAGTCAATTCTGAGTGGTACACAACCATTTGTTTGTCAGTTGTCGTCCAAGAAATGAGGAAAACCAACCGCCGAAGACGGATTACTCTTCACCACGACATGCGAGCTCTCACACATCGGCTCAAACAACTGCATTTTTGACCACTCAAAACATCGATTTGATGAGTCATCCGCCGTACAGTCCTGACTTGTCACCAAATGACTTCTTTTTATTCCCGTACGTAAAAAACAAACTGAGAGGTCAACGTTTTTCGACACCTGAAGAAGCGGTTGCTGCGTTTAGAATGCATGTTTTGGAGATACCTCAATCAGAGTGGAAAAAGTGCTTCGACAATTGGTTCAAAACGCATGCAAATATTTTGAGAAACAATAAAGTGATTTTCGATGATTAATATTTGTTTTTGTTTTCTAATCCCGAAATATAAAAGGCAGCACTCGTAGCAAAACTGTTTCGCAGGATAAACTGAGAGGAAGTAGGTCTATTGATTTCTCAACTAGTTTTCCTGTATATGTTTGGATGTATTTTGTATTATACTTATCTGTGAGTTATTTAAAACAATGTTTTTTTGAAGCAATCTAGAATATTCTTATACTTGACTTTTCTCGCAATGTCAATTGATTGATTAATGGCCTTTGAAGTTTCATTTTTGATGGTAATTTGCCAGAGCTGTTGTCATGATACCCCCATCTCTTCAGAGGGTATCAAATGTCTTGATCACTTTCTTTGATTTTGCATTTTTTGTGCGTTCTTCTCTAAGTAATATATTCTTCTTATTTCAGTCCATTTTGTACATACCATCATCCGTGAGTAAATGGTTTGCAAGTCGTGATTTGTCTTCTTGAGAAACGTTGTATAAATCACGGGACAAAATGATATGATATGTAAATATTTAATTTTCTTATCAAATTTATTAATTTCATATGATTGTTACAGGATGAGAAATAACTTTGGCTATATATGTTTACATTAAATATAAGCTCCTGAAGAGCTGTAGTGTGTGGGGGTAATAACTACAAAATAAAAACAATTTGTTAAAAGCAACTTATTAAAATGTATATGAAATTAATATATCAAAGTCAATTACAACAATTTATACAAAAATTTAGGAAAGTATCCGTGAAGAGTTAAAATTGAATTGTATGATTTTTTGGAGCTGAATTTTCAATGAACCATCGATATAAGTACATATAATATGATATTTATATATACAAATACTAATAACAATTTACAAAAGTAAAATTCGTTGGTATATAGGAAGTAATTTCTGGAACTACTGACCGGATTTTAAAAATTCTTTCACTTTTTAATTTTGGTGCGCCAGTATGTTAGCAGCTACGCAGTCAGTCCCACAGTATTCCATGTAATTGCCGGCAGAGCATCACACCGACCAATCAGACACCATACGACCTCCGACGGAGGTATAAAATATAAAGCCCAAGTAGAGTTTACCCTCAGTTCACCATAACAACGCATTGAGAATGCCAAATGAGACCTTGGCGAAACGTCTGCGAGTTTTCAACTCAATTCATACTGTGAGAGAGTGGCGTAGAGTTTCCCGGCTGGAAAACTAAAAATTATGTATCGGAAGACATAGGTTAATTTAGGTAACGTGGTGTGTTATAAGTTATAAACATATAAACATTTGGTTGATGAACTAAAGATATGTCACATCTATACTTCTAATTAATTATCCCGTTTGTCAATGGTTTATATCAAGGGCTGTGTTTGTTTTAGAGAACAGAAACCCTCAAAGGATCACTTTTTCTATTTTTGTCTGACAACAGGCATCAAGTAGAAATTAGTACCTACCTAATATCAAGATATACGGTTCTCTGCAAGTGTACAAATCCAATTGACGTTAATTTGTAGTTATATCACACATAAACATTATTTTAGCAAGTACAAACTTACATTTGTAGTTGGAGCATAGAATATGATATAATTGGTTTTTAGGGCACCCTCAAAACGTGAGTCATACTAATACTTCTCCATTTTATCAGATAATTGTTGTTTTTCGATAAATAATACGAGTTAAGCAATGGTTTAGTCCAATAATTGGAAGTTGTATTTTTTTAATTATAATGTTACGAGAATTCATCAGACAGCTGGTGCAATCGGCCATAAACCAATTTGTGGAAGTGACATTAGTCCGGTACTTCTGGGAATCCGAAATGGTTCGACTCTTAACAGGCCTACCGCTGCCTTTACTAGGAATTCCCTTAAAGCATCCAGAACATGAAAGAGTTTCCCGATGGTTCGTGGACTTACCAGACAATTCGAAGATAAATATATATAAATATGAACAGCTGGCGAGAGGAGGCATTCAGTTTTCGACGGTCGTATTGTATAGTTAAGATAAAATGTAAATAGTAGTTTCTGTGAATATAAATTGTAATTTCGAAAAGATTGTTGAGGAGGTCTTGAATTATTTTGTCTATTCATTGGGTTTTCTCTCCTCCAAATTTTTTCCTGTAACAGATAAGTATTTAAAAATTGTATATGTAGAACAAAGTGTAGTAAGGCAATTTCCTAAAATTGCCCGGATTACTGGCTGTCTGTACAGAGATTCTTCCTCACAGTTTTTCTGAGAGAAAGAGATGTCTATAAAATGATCAACCAGTATTCCTGTATATAAGTAATGTATTGTATATTGTGTAATACTTATCTGTGTATAGAGACGTTTCAACTCCGAGTCTGGAGTCGTTGTCAATCGTTTAGTGTTGTTTTCGAGGTTTTTTTCCAAAAAATTTTCGCTTTGATTTTGAATTTGTTGTTTGTCAAAAAATTTGACACTGACAATTTGTCGTTTGGCGATCACTTGACTCTGAGGTTACCGTTTTTTTGTTCTGTTAGCAGTAAATTCTTCCAGTCCAAATGAAGGTCGGCTGAAGGTGCTCCGATTTCAGTGTTGTTTATCATTATACAGCTGGCTTCTTTAAGTTTTCTCTTTTTTAAATTTTCTTCTTTCAACAAAATCTTTGTTTTATCCCAGTCTATCCTATGGCTGCCGGTGCTCGTTAATACATGATTGGCCAAATTTGATTTGTCCACATGTCTTCTGGAAATGTTATATTGGTGTTCTTTTTTCCTTACTTCTAAAGGTCTTGAAGTTTCACCGGTATAAGAATTTACTGCTAACAGAACAAAAAAACGGTAACCTCAGAGTCAAGTGATCGCCAAACGACAAATTGTCAGTGTCAAATTTTTTGACAAACAATAAATTCAAAATCAAAGCGAAAATTTTTTGGAAAAAACCTCGAAAACAACACTAAACGATTGACAACGACTCCAGACTCGGAGTTGAAACGTCTTCATACACAGATAAGTATTACACAATATATAATACATTACTTATATACAGGAATACTGGTTGATCATTTTATAGACATCTCTTTCTCTCAGAAAAACTGTGAGGAAGAATCTCTGTACAGACAGCCAGTAATCCGGGCAATTTTACGAAATTGCCTTACTACACTTTGTTCTACATATACAATTTTTAAATACTTATCTGTTACAGGAAAAAATTTGGAGGAGAGAAAACCCAATGAATAGACAAAATAATATAAATTGTGTTAAAGTAGTGGAACTAAATTAGAGTGAGTTGAACTGTGTTTTTAAATAAATCCAAGAACTGAACCCGAGTGTGAAAATAAAAACATTACAATAACTTCGAGTAATAATGATAATCATTTCACTACCTATACAATTGAAGAAAATTCTTATAGTATTTTCAAAAATAATATTTTCTTTACGGAATAAATTCGAAGATAAATGTTGGAACTAACACATAATTACGTACCACTGTAACGATATAGTTTTTTTGTATTTTAATGTAAATAATAATACGTTTTCATACAAGAACTAAAATAAAGACAAGTGAAAGGTCAAAATAAATTATAGAGACATTCACTAATCGTATTAATATTAAAGAGCAAATACAAACAGTGAACAGAAATCGTTATTTATCAAGGAATATACGACAGGCAATCCTTAATATTATCGCATGCTATAAAAATAGGAATTAATAACTTTTTAAACAAAATAATTTAATTGAATAAAGAAATGTTAATAAAATAAGCTAACAAATATGCTCTAAGTCAGCTATGTCGAACCCAGAATAGTTACTAGGCCAATAAATAAACAGGAATGTGCAATGCACTGTAAAACGTTAAATAAATTTGAAATCAATAATAGTATCTGAATGCGGTAATGAACAAGTCATGACATGTTATTCTTCTTAAAATCAGCACTTACATGTTACTGAGTAAGGAATGATATACCAAGAAGATTAATAATAAATAAAAACTTATTGGCAGATCTAAGCAAACTATTAGATCAACAAATTTCTATTTTGCGCTGTCATTTCCAGAAACTCGCAGAATTTTCTGATCTACACAGAGTTATGTACCAGGTTGATGACTCAACACCACTGAGACTGACACAACAACACGTCCAATTACACCACCAGACCACTGATCAGAAACTGCTGAAATGGAAAGAGAAGCCCCTTCATGGAAGACATATAAATGACGTCAACCAAGATTATGTCGACAGCGCAGCGTGGAACTACTGGTTGATCTCTGGTCATATGTTTCCTGAAACGGAAGGCTTTATATTGGCAATCCAAGATCAAGTAATTCCAACTAAGAACTATCTAAAGTTCATCGTTAAAGACCCTTCTATTAATAACGACAGATGCAAGTACGGTTGCCAAACATCTGAATCTATACAGCATATCACAGGAGGTTGTCAAGCGTTCGCTGCAACTGAACACAAAGAACGACACGATGTTGTGGCAAAAATACTGCACCAGGAACTAGCACTGAAACATGAACTATCACAGTCGGTTAGATTATCATATTATAAATACAAACCAGAATCTGTTTTAGAAAATAACAACTACAAGCTGTACTGGGACCGCACGATACTGACTGATCGGACTGTTGCTCACAATAGACCAGATATAGTTTTGGTAGATAAAGTCGCTGGGAAAACAACTTTAATTGACATAGCAATTCCTAACAACAATAATATAAATATAAAGCAGGCTGAGAAAATAACCAAATATAGGGATTTGGAATTTCAAATAAACACTCAGTGGGACATGAACAACACACGAACTGTACCAATTGTTATGTCAACGACAGAACTAGTGCCAAAACGTCTATTAAATAATTTAAAATACCTCGGTCTGGACGAAGATCAGCCCGGACGGTCAGGAAATTCATGGGAAACTGCCGCCACGACTCCAACCACGGGCCTGAGAACCTGGCAAGGGCTCACACAGAGCTAAACCCTTTTGATATCTAGGATATCTGGGGTTTAGTGAATTTTCCCCTAAAGGCACGCCATGCGGAGTGTGCTGCCATACATTGTATGGTCAAGTCGGGATAATAAAAAAAGGAAGAAGTTCTCGTCATTAAACACAGGTAAATGACTTATTGCATTGCAAATCCTTAATACAGAAACACCACGCAAAATCAGGATCCCCAATTATGCAAATAAGAAAACTGTAGCAGTTTATATAAAACATAAACTAAAAAAATCAAATTAATGATTAATAAATATATATGCAAATCAGTAACATAGCATTATAATAAGAAACTTTACTTTATTGTACCCATATAGAGGAGCATATTGAACGTTGATCTGGAATAACTTTACGGAAACAACAAATAAGCCCAATCGACTCCCGTCGCTTAAACGAATTCAGGACAAAATAGTAGTAGAAAGGACAAGACGTTGTCAGAATAACATAATATATTAATGGGAAAATATTGTAAATAAAAATAAATAAGAATTCTGAGAAATTGCAAAAAGATGCAAAGGAAATCTTACTGGATGTATAAAAACAATAGAAGTTATGAACACATATTTTTAACAATTATTTCCACAATCTTCCTTATTGAAGATCATCATTTCGATATGTCAACGACAATTCAGGTATTTCATTTTATGTTTTAGTGGAACTTGGAAGATAATCTGAAAGAAATCATAGCCAAATAATTTTTTGGATGTTCATTTGGATTTTTACTCCTCAGAATGATTTCTAAAAAATACATAAAAGTTAAGTAACTGAAAGTCAAGGTGCAGTGCCTAAGAGGAGTTTGTGAAAACTGCTCGGAACACTAGTTGCCTTCTTATAGAAAAATTGTCTCGCAGGGTTAACTGAGAGGAAGTAGGTCTACTGATTTGTCAACTAGTTTTCCCCTATAATATGTTTGGATGCATTTTGTATTATACTTATCTGTGCGATGTAATTTTTCGATTCCTTATCCAGAATCGTTGTCGAACAATGTTTTTTGAAGCAATCTATATAATATTCGTAGATTTGGCTTTTCTCGCAATGTCAATTGATTGTTTAATGGCCTTTGATGTTTCCTTTTTGATGTTCATTTGCCAGAGCTGTTGCCATGATACCTCCATCTCTACAGAGGGTGTCACAATGTCTTCGTTAGTTAACAATATGGTAACTTTCTTTGATTTTGCATTTTTGTGTGTTCTTCTTTAACTAATATCTTCGTCTTATTGCAGTCCATTTTGTGTATACCATCATCCGTGAGTTTGCCAATCGTGATCTGTCTATATGTCTTCTTGAGAAATGTTGAATTCATGTTTTGTTTCTAATTTGAAGAGGTTTTTCGGTAAGAATGTCGTCCGGGCAGTTGACTTTTAGGTACTAAACCTTGATTGTCAATTACTTAACTCATCCGTATTTTTCAGAAACCATTATGAGGAGTGAACTCCCAAATGAACATTCAAAACAATTTTGAGATTTAGCCGAATTAAAATACATGTTCTATTTAACTGTATGTATCTTTTTAATATGAAATTTGTAAGAAATTATATATTGTCAAAAAATCAAACATTTTCTACATTAAATATTTCGTCAAACTTTCAACAAGCACTTAACTTTATCTCCAATAGTAAATACACAAATAGTAATTAACTGACTTTAATTATGGAGACGGTTATAATTAGCAATCATTGTTGTTATCAATATTATTTGGTTTAAACGATGTATGACTTTCATGTGATTTTAACAATAATGGTTATCGCTATTGAATTGTTTATTCTATTAAAATGACTATAACAAATTGATTGTTGCATGTTGAAATAATAAAAGATATTTACTGCCTAGCGATTTACATACATATATGTATATATTCTCAAAGAAAACTGGTGTACATCAACTTTCTGTAGAAAGAAAATATTTTTGAGGAAAGTCAAATTTCCTCTAGGAAGATTAAATTTTTACCTTTAAATATTTTTCCTTGTGCTGACAATATTTTTAATACCTATACCTAACCTTGGAGTATTGTAGTAACTCTTAAACGTTAAGTTCAGGTGTTCTCCAAGTTTCATTTAGCTATTTGATCGCGAAATGAATTGCGAAATCTAGGAGTTGCGGGAAAACCTAAATAAAATCGTGCTTTTTGAAAGTATAAAAAATATTGCTAAAAGTTAAGTAAATAATGCTAATAACAAAAGGCATATCGGGGCCCTTGCGATGTGAGAGTTTATCCCAGATTAGTGGCGAGCTTACGTGGCAATGGTAGTTTTTGGCCTACGTTTCAACGGCAAAGAAGAGGAAAAACACAAGAAAATATTAACCCCGTACTGAGATATATTGAAGGAAAGCCTTATGTTATCACAAGAGCATTATTCCTTGAGTTGGGCATATTGCCAACACCGATTCAAAATACGTTCTAAAGGCCATCAAAATATCTTTTATATATATTTAAATGCATGTTTTTTAATTGCTCGTTTTGCATCCTGCAGTGAAAGACGAAGACTTTGATCGGAGGTTGGACTATTGCCATTGGATGTTAGGCATGATACGCTAAAATAGATGAAGCCACCTTTAATAGTAACGGGAGCGTCAATCTGCACAATGTGCATTACTGGTCTGCAGAAAATCCGCATTGGTTGCCTGAACTTCTGCACCAGGAACGTTGGAGTTTAAATGTGTGGTGTGGCATATTGGGCCATATTTTTTTCGAGCAATCCCTAAATGGCATTGTCTTTCTTGACTTTTTAGCCAATCAATTACGTTGTTGTTGGAAGATGTGCCACTGGAAATAAGGCAAAACTGCCTTATTTCCAGTGCAGTGCTTTTGCAGTTGCATGGCTGCCCAGCACATTTTGCTATTATTGTGCGAAATCATGTCAATACAGTATTTCAACAGTGGTGGATTGGAAGAGGAAGTCTATTTCCATGGCCTCCCCGATCACTATACCCAACTTACTTGGGTTTCAATTTATGGGGGCGGTTAAAGGACATCGTGTATCAGACTCAACCTACAATCAGAGAAGATATGAAGAACCGGATTCGTAATGCAATACGTTAACATACCGGGAGCCGAAATTGAAGCTACAGTTTTTTTCTACCCACCAGTGGCCTCACTAATGCTAAAGCGTGATGGCCAGCATTTGGAGCATTTTTTCAAATCGGTTCATTTTAAGGCCACTCATAAAAGGAATTCAAAAATAAAGGTTTTAAAAAATAAAAATTTAAGGGATTTCTGTCTAAAATTTTGTTTAGCCTAAATTTTAGGTTAGGAACAAGAACAAGCTATTTTTAATAAAAAAAACGTACGAAAGCATTTAACTTTTTTTAGAAAAAAAGAAAAAGCTAGCGGGGGAGATGAAGTAAGACTTGGCGAAACATATGTCAAATTTAAAGAAATAACAAGTGATAATTTAAACAAGTGTTTGTTGTTTTTAAGTAATCTTAAAAATGAATTTTCATCAAGTGAAGACTGAAACAATCATCAAAAACCATTCACATTATCCTCGACTTTAAAGATCAAGTTTTTTATTGTTAGGTTAGGTTAAAAGCTGCATTTAGAAAAACCAAACGTTTCGAGGTTCCATTCTGACCATTTTGCCAATGTTACTTTATACTGAATTAATAGATGGTATTATAAACCGAATTAATAAAATATTTTATTAATTCAGTTTATAATAACATTTACAAAAAAGTCAGATTGGTACGTTGGAACGTTTGGTTTTTCTAAATGTACAGCTTTCTTTTGTTAAAAGTGTGATGCTATTTCCCAAAAAAACATAAAAAGAATTATGACTTCGTGTCGAAGATACAAGTAGTCGAGATGAAAGCATAAAGGAATATACAGTGGCTGGTGTCTCAGAAATTTTGAAACCAAGGAGATGACCTTTGATGATTTTTTATTACATTTTGAACACTGGGCATTTATCTAAAACAGAAACAGTCACGGAATATGATTTTTTAAAATTACTACCGGACTTACCCAAAGACTTGTAGACATTATGAAGTGTAATCAATGTGATTCATGAATCTGTCTTGAATGATTTAAAAAATCTATATTAAATAATTAAATAGGACATATTTTGTGATGCTTCTTATAGTTAGATGAAATCTCTTGAAAACAGTATGTAGTGATGGGTAATTATTGACTTCCTTTTGTTACCTGTAGCTAATACGCTTGAAATTGAAAGTAAAAAAAAATATAATACTATTTTTTAATGATCTATATATAAATAGGCAAAGACAAAACGGTTCGGTACCAAGTTCTCCTCTGTCCCTTTATTTTTGTTTCGTTTAGTAGCTATTGACGACCCTCAGTGCAGAATGCTTAATTTTTTATAATATTACTTCATTGAATAAATAAAATAAAATAAAGAATTCGTAATATACTTCCACAATGTCAATACCAAATAATGCCGCCAGATAGCTCGAAAAACAAATTAAAATAAACAAAAAGTAACAAATTTTGATCGGTTCCGTAAGTTATTCCACATTACCATGCTATTCAGATCTCACGAATAAACATGTATATTATATGATAATAACCAAAATTTATTTGGTACTCGAAAATTTGAAAGTTTCTTCTTCTTTCTAAATATGATTTGTTAACTAAAATTACAATCGTGGATTGTGTGGCAACTGATCAATGTGTTTCAGATAATATTTTATTATTTTAACAATATGCTTTTAATTTATGTTGTTTCTATTTTAAAGCTTATAGTTTCATACAATTTAACTAAGATTAAAAGAGAGATTTAAGATAAATAGTTAGATCTGACATCATGGCAATAATTCTAATGTTCACGGCCGTATCATAATATTGTTAGCCTTCGGTTAATGTACCTTTTCAATTCAATGTTAAAATTACCAATGCATTATTTGAAAAATAAATTAATTTCAACACATTTGCAAAAATTGTCAACATAAAAAGAATTATTTATACAAAAATTAATGCAGGTGCATTCATTGTATTTCTTTATATTTTTGATATAATACAGAAATAGTCATTACTAAATTTGTGTGCTAAATTGAAATTATTGAGATTATACATACACTGTAGTACTGTACTAATATGTACGTACTCATGTATGGCAGTTATTCATACTGCATCTTCATAGTTACTTATGAGTTGGTTTATAGCATTTCCTTTTAGAAATTGAAATCCCAATTGGAAAATATTTGAATATCCCTAAAGCATTTTGAAAAAAATAAATTTTCAAAATATTATATTTAATATTAATTTATTATTTAATATATCCTGCAAAATTCATCCTCTTAATACAGGGCGAAAAGAGTTCGGTACCATTTCCTTCTGTTTGTGAATAAATTTTCTTGAGTTTTTGAATTGATAATTGACGGCCTTTAGTGTTATTAATAAAAAAAAAGATTAAGTTTCCCCTAATAACAGTTATTGCCCCATCTATTCCATAGTAGCTGAAATAACGCCATTAAACTTTCCACCGCTAGAGGACAAAATTATTTCATACATTTTCAAATAGTTCAAATCAAGTCTTTTCATAAATTGTTGATTTTTATTGACGTTTTGAATTCTCGAAGTGTATTTGTATTTTCAGTTTACTCAATAATAGTATAATGACATGAAAATTGTGTATTCTTTTTTATTCAGGAACAGAACGTTATTTGATTTTGCGTATTGAATATGCCTTAGCGTCGTATATGTACATTAACTGGAACCGTAATACAACAAAACTGAAATTATTATCCTTTGCGAAATAATTTTTTAGCTAATTATAATGGTAATAGAAGAAATAAATTTTTGAAATATGTAAATTCATATAGGTATATTATCTCAAAATTTAACAATGATTTTGGTCGAATTTCGACCACTGAGAGATCGCTAGCAACGTTAAAAAAGGAACAGATTACTATATACCACCTGAGGGTTACAAAAGCGTGTAGTTATAGTAAATTAATTTGTGTTGAACACAAAACTTTTTTGAGTTCTCGGGTTACTAGAATTAGTGATTCAATATTAGAAACCATCAGAGATTTAGTAATAAAGAGATATAAAAGTTGGTCCCAATTATTAATTAATTACGTAAATAACGGTATAGCATAACTATTATGTAATGAAATTAGATTTTCCATGAAGGCGGCCGATAGCCACTCAATATTATAGATTAATAATTTTTCATGGTATATAATGTCGTTCTTCGTCTAATGGAATGCATCATTATCAAAACATTAGTTCTCTGGCGCCAGAACAGAATAATACCAGCCCGATAATCGACAATAAAGTCATCTACAGTTTGTCAAGTTTATTTAATATTACATTCAGCAAACTGTGCATTTATGTATTTATCGCAAATCGAATAAAAGAGCATTTCGTCTACATTAAATATTAACGCATCATATCTTGTTAACTTTATGATCATCAGAGTGGTAAGTTATTGCAAGAATTTGCTGAATGATATAACCTTAATCTATATAGTGAGCTGGGGGAACTAATAATGATTTTAAAATGGTATGTGTAAGCATAATTTGTATGAAAGAAAACATCGAACAGAAATATTTCACAGATAATGTTTAGGTGTATGAAGTAACATTTCTATGAGTCGATAACAACAAAATTAATCTAGTTCACAAGTTTAAAATTGTGTTAACTGTTGTTAGTGCTAAAAAATATGACCGGGCAAATATGCTAAACTTTCAACTCCGCACATATACAATTGTTAACCAAATTTAATTTAAAATAAGACAGATCCCATAAAAAGCCCCCATCCTGAAACTCTATTGTTAACAATTTTGATTTAAAACAATGTTGAAGTGAAAATTACTATTAGCAGGTTTTTGGGCTGGGAATAAGAGTGGTCATCAGGTGTCGCTTATACATTGAACATTGTTTGAATAAAACTTTACGTATTAAATTGTCATAATAGTAAAATATCCTTTACGTAAGTCTGGTGGTCTTTAAATTAAACTCAAAGTTACATACTAAATTATAATATACAAATGTACATTTTTAAATTAAGATATTAGATACAGATACACAACGCTTGGTACTAGAGGTAGGTACATATACATAAAACAATTTCTAATGCAATCGTACACATTATTAAGTTGATATTCAACGTTTAACTTTTTTGTTGCTATTGGATCTCCTACGAAATTTGCCTAAGTAGGGCGAGGAAGCTTCTTACTGCTTTAGGATATATTGTATTACCGGGGTGTTGCATCATAACTGGTAGATCTGCACTTTGAAATGCAATTTGGGTGACTGAAGGCATATGGAAAATCATTTATGCTAGTATTCTGCGTATGGTAAAGGTATTATTAAAGTGAATTACGCACGTTACTAGATTGCTGACAAAACTATCTGGCCAAATGAGGATCGGTGATTGTTACGTAATGTTTAACGAATTTTATTTATAATCAATAAGTACGTAGCAGTTTTCGCATGGGGAAAGTATTATTCTTAAGGAATTTTTATTTTAGTGTATTTAACGTACAGCTGAAAGCTTTGATCAAATTTCCAGGGGTTTTTGGCATTGACCAAACAGCTACTGCGACATAAGATCAATAAATTGCAGTTACATAAAAACTTTAGCTGCTAAATCATCTACAGTAGGCCAACTATAGCGATATGTTCAAATTGCTTTGCGTTCACTATTTGACAATATCTAATTCATCATTTTACGGTTGACTGGATTTTGTTTAGAGTTGTTAAATTTCATATTTTTGTTTCACAACTTCACAACAGAGGCGGTAGTTCCGGAAATTTTGTAATTGGTTACTGTCGTCAATAAAAATATAATTGTGTCCAGAAGAATTATTATTCAAATATTGCACTTCCAGGAAAGTAGGTCTCATCCAATGAGTATTTCTTTTACAGAATCATAAAATATTTCACAAAGAAAGTTATGATCTAAGTGTATCTTAGTAATTATGACCCCTGATAATTCTAAACGTAGGTAGGACTCCTCTGCACATAGTTCTTGTACCAAAATCAAAAATGTACACAGATATTGTACTAATTTCAACTAACAGAGAAATTGATGTTGTGGAGCTCTCTGATTTTGGTCAATGTTTTAAGGTACCTTCGTTTCCTGAAACATTTAAACATTTACCAACTGTGTTGAAAGTTTACCAAAGGACACCCTGGAATCCTTAAGTAAATTGGTTTTCGGTCAAATGATTTGAAACTAGGTGGTATTTGTAGCTTTTGAGTAGTAGATTAAAAGTGTCAAGGGGTGTCAAGTTCTAAAAAACTTATAACTCGCTAAAACTACAATGCTTTAGATTTCACTACTTGCATAGAATAGTAAAAAATACTAAATAACTAACAACTCAGTAAACTATCTCCGACATATCGAGATCTCTGACTGAAAGGATTATAAATATATTGAGATGACCTTTCAGAACAAGATCAGTATAACGGATTTTTTCACATCATTAGCGTGACCCACTAATGGATCCAGGGGGGCTAAGGGGCTGAACCCCCCTCCCTAATCATCTGAGTGGTATGCCTTTTTGGCGTTTGTTGTGCTAAAATCAACCTTCAATGACGTCAAGCCCCCCCCCCCCAAACGAGCTTACGCCTTCCCAAAAGACAATCCTGTCCGTCCCTAACATAATACGTTAATATTAGTTTGGTTCTCATTCGTGCATTTGATGCTGAGCATTGTGGGAAAAATTAGTATTTTGTTACTATAGTATGCAGGTAATGAAATCTACAGCGAGCTATAACTTTCAACCATGAATTTTTAATGCTTGACGCGCATTGAAACTTTTAATCTACTACTCGAAAGCTACAAGAACCACCTGGTTTGGAAACCATTTGCCCGAAAACCAATTTTTATAGGATTTCCGGCGGTGTCCTTTTCCAGACAAGAATAGTAAAATATTACAGCATAGAAAAAAACTACTATTATTTTCTGAATTTAATAACTTTATCCCATATTGCATTCAATTTAAAACTGGATACTTATTTTAAATTTTAACTGGAAAGGTTCACTATCTAATAAATTTGTCGATAAAATAAGGATGTCATATTTATAGTAGTAAACGAATTAATGTAAAATAAATCAATATGTTGACCCCGACATGTAATAATCATATAATTCCAATTACTTAGTATAATTGTTTAATTTTATTAATAATATCTGACTTTTATCATTTAATAATGATAATTACTCAAAAATAAGAAAAATTACGTTATATAAATAAGTAAAATTATACCAGATTAGTGTGTGCCTTATAACTCCTATATAATACAGGAAATTGCACAAAATGGTACTGACAGCTTTAACGTCATCAAGAACGGAATCGGTAGAAAGTGATGCGCTGTATCTGCAGTCAGCGCTTTATCAAGCGGACAGACTGGACCCGAAAAATTGAGACATTATTCTTTTATTTTGTTTATTTCAATAGTTTGTTATGAGATCACATAAACACACAACGATGCAGGCACATGTCCATTTTGTTCTTTAATTAGATTGATTTTCTGGAATTCCATTATGAGAAATTCATTGACGCGTATTATAATCTGACAGTAAATGATGCGTACATAGTTCTGATTATAAATTGTTAATTATAAATGGATTGTTTGACTTACTTACTACATGTACTATGCTTAGTGAGTAACAACATCTGGTATTCCGAAGAAGAAGATTAGTAAGATCTCATCGAAACGATGGACCAAGCGTATTCTCGAAAGGACACCAAGATTAGGATGTAGATCTATCGGTGGACTTAACACGAGGTGAACGAATGTTTGGAACCAACTGGGTGAGAGAAGCACAGAACAGAGAACGGTGGCGAGAAAAAGGGAAGGCCTACATCCAGCAGTGCAATTGAATGGACAATTCACAATTACGGAAACATGCAGTTGTTATTACAAATATTTCAGTATACTATGTGCAATACTATTATAGCGAAGAACAGATAAAAATAATTTTAAAAAGCTTTGCGGAGTAAAGAAAAAATTCTACCCGTGTCACAAGCTCTGAAATTCGTAACGATATCTCGGAAAACCTTTCGGGTTATTCCATAATTCAGCAATATTGTGAAGTGAATAACGACGTTGAAAACACAAACTGCCGCCACCCATGTCCATTAACAAGTTCGATGCCTTCAATTAGTTTATTTGTGCTGTCTGGCTTCTTGATTGAATTTATAATTATAGACACCAATAAATCTCTACATTCGAATAATAAAATCAATGTAGCAAGGCGAAGAAGACATAACTTCACTTGACAGCATTTCCAGCTTCATGTTAATTCAGACTTTCGTAATGTTTGCCGTGTTTATTGTTATTTATTATCATGAAGGTAAAAAAATCAACAAGTTTAGTCATAGAAGTATCGCATTCATGAAAGTTAATGGTGTTAATACATGTTACGGTAAAAATATGAAATAAAATTATCATCATTAACAGTATAGTTTATTATACATTTTAACTTCCTGAATACTGAGTAGCTGCAACTATACAGTAGGCCTAAATGAAAGAAATAACTTCGTTATTTCGTAAATTCGTATATCCCGTACTTTGGAGAAAATTCCTGAAACTGATAATTTTTTTAGCACTGTAGCATTTAACACATTGAATTCACACTTTAATAAAGATTATTGATTTGCCTTTTCAGCGTTAGGGTTCCGTATATCTTATATCGAAATCCGAAACTACTGGACGGAAAAGGTTGAAATTTGGTAACAGTGTATAGTTTGGGGATCCGATATGGGATGCAAATCGCAAATTAAGAAATTCTGATTTTAGGGCTACTTCTAAAGGGAAAATTTACAAAAATAGACCACACTTCCCCCTTATCTCCGAAACTATGAAACTAAAATATTGAAGAAAATAGGGAATGTAAGATGTTTAAAGGAAAAGTACATTAATTTTGGGGGTAAATTATATATATAAATGAAAAATTTAATTTTTTCAAGCGCATCATGCAATATATCAAATGAAAAGGCTTCTGAAGAACACAAATGCATTCTTTTAAGATTTTAAAACTAAGTAGTTTAAAAGATATTAACGAAAGTATACAAAAATTTACTCCCCCTTTATTACCGAAATTAGAGGTACAGGGGTCACTTGAACTTTACAGGACAAGTAAGGAGAAAACCCTCATTAATTTTGGGGGGCAAATTATAGAAGTAAACGACAAATAAAAAAATAATCTTCTTTCAAACGCATCATGAAATACATCAAATGAGGAATACAAATATATATTAAAACTAGCGGACCCGACAGACGTTGTCCTTTCCCATGTAAACTTTTAAAAATTAGCTGTAAGAATATAATCTGAACGCCACCTATCAGACGTAACTGAAACTAAAGCACACTCTTGAATATTTGACACAGCGACTACAGCGCAGTCTGCCGGATCCTATGTAAGTTGTGCTAACATCAACAACAATTTTTAAATAAATAATTTAAGTAAAAAAACAATATCTAGTTGACCGTATTGTGAATCTAAACCATCCTCAAACCCCCATCAAAATCGGGCCAGCCGTTTAGGAGGAGTTCAATGACTAACACGTACGGAAGATTTATATATATATATATATATATATATATATATATATATATATATATAAAGATAAATTGTTTAAAAGATATTAAATTAAATTATTTAAAAAATACCCACTCCCACCCTTTACTTCCGAAACTATACGACCTAACATTTTGAAAAAAATTAGGGGTATAGGGCCTGACTTGAGCTTTCCATAAAAATAAGGAGAAAACCATAACATTAATGTTCGGGACAAATTATAGAATTAAAAGGAAAATAAAAAATTAACTTTTTTCAAACGAATCTTCTTCATTTATCAAATGAAAGGGTTCATTATAAGGAATAGAAATAAATTTATTGTTGAAATAATTATATTAATAAAAATATTGAAAAATCGACTTATTCCTCCCTTTATTTAGAAACTATAAGACCTAAAATGTTGAAAAAAAGTAGAAATATAGAGCCTCACTTAAACTGAACGGAAATAATAATAGCAAAACCCTTATATTAAGTTTGAGGGAAAGACTAAAAAATTAAATGCTTTTTTTTCAAACGCATCATGTAATATACAAGTGAAAGAAAGGGCTCATTATAAGGAAAGTATTTTTTTCAAATTATCAATATAATTATATATATATATATATATATATATATATATATATATATATAAGAATCTTCGATGATAGAATTAGAGAATATCCAAAAAATGTATGAAAGTAGCCAATTTTCAATGCAAGTATTGCATTGAAAGGACCTTTAGGGGAACACTAAATAAAGTGTTCTCTTTTATTATATTATGAGAGCTTGGTCGAAATTTATTTGGGTCTTCCGCGGTCATTACTATGAACATTAGGTTCCTTAATCTAGATGGATTTTGTAAACCAGACTTACAATATCGAGAACGGTTTAGCTCATTGTCAAGTGAATTTATATATAACAAAAAGCGGCGTTCTTCAGAGTCCGACGACTCACATTTTTGGTTACAAGCCATTATCATGGAACGGAAACAATGAGCCTCGGTGTTAGTAAGATTCAGGTCAAATGAAATACAAAGACATTGAAGTTTGTATAATGGAATACTGACTCGATGAGTCTAGTCCTTTTCGCTTGGGTTCAAGTTTATGATTTTTGTCCAACTCAAGATAACTATACTTATCTTGTTTATACAAGTATCCCTTTCTTCTCAGTTACACTTTTTTAAAATGTTTAAATTATATTTGCACTTTACTTTTTCTGTTTTAAGACTTTTGGTTGTTTAAATATTCTTAAATTTCTATTTACTTGTCCAAACACAGATATTTATTATACCCCTATGATATGTTTCAAAAACTACACAGTTGCCTGGCCTTAATTTCACTTCTCTTTACTTTGGAAAATACTTCCTGTTAGACTAAATATTCTGACTTTTCTAGTCTATAAATAATTCCTATGGTAACTTGATACAGCGGTCATTACATGAACAAGGCTTACTAGAAACCGCGTCTGAATTTATTATATACTCGACGTTTCGAACTGCTCTGGAGAGCTATTATCAGAGGCAAATTGTGAATATAATTTGCCACCTGCCCCCGCTTTTATTTATTTTATTAATTTCCCAATATTTTCATTTTAAATCATGAGTTTTAACTCAAATTTCAATACCGTTTATCTATAAATTTTATCAAATCATTTAATTCATATTTTCAAAAACATTGATTTGACACTCTGTTGCCAAACTTTAACGGGGCCTACTTTAAAAAAAATTGGATGCAAGCTCTTTCTATTGCCTATTAATTTCTCTGTTCCATCATTCCTTACAACTTATAACGGTTTTTACAATTTTGAGTTTTAATTCTCTCTTTATTTAACAAATTTATGTATTTAAAACTTAATTTTGATCTAAAATGAAACTGTTCTAGTGTTCTCATGAATATGTGATCTCTACATGAGTCTAGTCACTACAAACTCTCCTGGTATTTTTATAAGTGAATTTAACTTTTTGCTGTTTGAAAATATGACTCCCTGCAGTAAGTACGCAGTAGAATACTTATATGTCACCTTTTATCCTTTGAACAATTTGAAACATTGGTTTTTACATTGTTTGTATTTTTGTATTTTTAGGTTAACTATCTTTGATATGATTCCTTGTCCATTTTATTTACATTTTCCCAATCATTTAATTATTCAAATTGCTAAACAATATATATCTTATATATATATATATATATATATATATATATATTATATATATATATATATATATAACGAACGGATGTTTCCCGGATAAATATTTCTTCATGTATTCGGTGGTTCGGGTAAAATAACAGTTAAAGAACAGCAATTACACGGAACGGCTCCAGCTTTCGCTTCTATTACTCGAATACAGGTCATTCTAGTTATTCGAATACAGTATTCGAGCAACGATATTACATTTCGTTAAATTTATGCTACAAAGAAGTGTGTGGGAAGCGCAACTGATTTTGGAGGTTCCCTAACCAGAAACAATATATATTATATATATTGTCTTGCGTACAAAGGAATGACCTATAGAGAGTATTCAATATCTCTGACAGGTAAGTAAACTGATTTTTATCGTGACATTCTGTCCTAGGAGTTAAGGGAGAACAGCAATTACACGGAACGGCTCGACTATTCTCGAAAATCCTAGATGTCGGTCTTACATCTCGTTTCAAATTTAACGAAATGTAATCAAATACATAAAGAAGTGTTCTAGAGGACATTCAATTGTGGAAGCGCAACTGATGAAGGTTCCCTGACCAGAAACAATATATGTTATATATTGTCTTGCGTAGGAATGACACCTCGAAGAAGGTTATAAACTTGGCTCGCACTGTCGTGAAAAAAAATAAGAATAACCATTTGGTTGCTTCTACTCTTACTGCTCTCTCAGAATGTCTCTGAAGAAGGCTCTCTATAAAGGGCAACTGATAATTGGGTCAGTTTTCCGATATTACCCTGCTACATGTTGATTTTGGCCCCGACAATGTATAGGAACAAAGTACATAAGGGAATAAATAATATTCGGTATAATAACTAAGAATATAGTTTATTTGATTCAAAGTGGAACTAAGAACGTATGAGAAACATTGCCGTTCTCCCTTGGGATCTACATCAGTTTTATATCTACATCAGATCACAAAGTAAAATTCGATAAACGTATATAACTAATTAAAAATACTTTATTTGCATGCCAGATATCAATGCTAACATTTATACAAGTAAGAATCACTTAGATAAAAAAAAATGTTACATCTTAACAATCCTTGGTGGATTGTATTCCACTGATCGAAAAGAGTTAAAACTTAGAATGTTTGTTTCAATTAATAATAATATTAAGCACCTTTTCAAATTGTTTACTAGACTCTTTATTTACATTTTCAAATAACAAAATTACTGAGATATCATTATTGGTATGTTTTACAATCAGGCGTGTAAATATAAACGATTTGTTGATTTAAATAACTATTGACAGAGTTACTGCCATATTTTTCATACCAATGCTATCATGAAATATTTGTAATTGTTGGAGAAAAAGTATAAATTTACAATTTTTAGGTTAATTAGAAATCTACCCAGTTTTGAGGTGTGAAAATTGGTAGAGGACAGGGCGAACCATTTTAATTTATTATTGAGAATATCTAAAAAAGTATGCATCTTAGGAAAAATCAGATAGGAATCATCAGATACTAAAGAGGGCACGTTATGATGTTGATGACCATGACCTGAACGTTATTTGAAGGTCAAGATTTTTTAAATGGAAACTCGCATTTTTTAAATGGATTGGCGATAAAGAGGCCACGAAATCGGACCTCCATGGCCAATCCATTTGTTTATGTACTGTTATTATTAATAAATCTGCCACGATATTTGCGTAATGAGGCAGCGCACCATCTAATTGAATTGACAACTTCTGATTACTCTCAAAATCTTAAAGCACATATTTTTTTCGCCTTGTGTATGAGATCAATAGAAAAAGTTGTTATTGAGATTTTATTGTGACCCCTTCATGGATCAAGCATAGGCCTAATTTAAAAAGTGGTTTAAACAGGTGCTTCTTATTTGAGCTTTATCCTAATTGGCGATAAAATATGAGGGATTTCATTTAAAAAATCATCTTGACCTTCAAATAACCTTCAAGGTCCTAGTCATCAACAACTAAGAGTTACGCCTACAACTCTTCTCTCCTAGGATGCATACTTTTTGAGATATACAGGCTAAAATAATCTACCCTGTATATATATATATATATATATATATATATATATATATATATATATATATAATAGAAGTAAATTTCATTTTTGTTTTTATGTCATGCAAAACAGAAGTAGGAATTCCCTTTGAAAAAAACTGAACTTAACCTTGAATAACATGGTCAAGATTAGATAATTTAATAAGAAAAAAAACTGAAACCGCATCATGTAAAATTGCCAATAAAAGGGTTCGTTATGAATACAAAATACTGTTTTATATTTTTTATCAGGTTTCCAAAAAGGAGAAGGTTATCTTTTTTTTCTTTTATTTTGTATGGGTAAAAATTTCCTCGCGTCAGGCGATTACACATGCATTGAATTAAAAAGCGTAAGATCGAGGGGAGGGAGAGGAACTGTTAGTATGTGCCTGAGTGTGTTGCTCCGTTTAGGCGGCACAGGGCGCTTGCGCGAATGTCCGTGTGTGTTTATGTAATGAAAGAACCACCTATAATGGTGACAGCTGTCGGCTTGACTGTTGTGTATTCGTATATGTGAATTGTTAAATTATGGAAATTGAACTGCATCTAATTAATGAAAAAAGTGAGATGAAGTAGTGAAAGAAAATGAGTGAGTACTTTATAAATATACTAGATGAAAAATTAACGAAAAACTCTTACTTGGCTTTAGCCCGTAACTCCAGAAAATAAAGCTGAGCACTATAAAACGAAAAAAAAAAGTTAAGTAATAAATACAATTAATAATAAGACTAATAGCAGTTTAATTAATAATTTCACTAAAAATAAATGTTTGAATTTTTTAATAGCAATGTCAAATAAATTTTTCTTATGTTAACTTAATTTTATAATAAACGTTTGGTTTTTCCTTGAATATGCAGATTTTTGTTTCGATTATGGTGTTATTTCCCAAGAACACATAAAAATAATGTTATTAGGAAAGTGTTCTATATTTCCCCAATGGCAAATAATTAAAAAACACAATGCAAGGGTACAAATTATAACCAATTGGTTTAATAATAAATTATTGTAAGTTATTTCTGTTATGTTCTGATTGTCCATCAATGTGTTTAATATGATAAGTAACTCACATACCGCTAATTTGAATGTACAATCGATTTTTATCTTAGCCAATATTACTGTATGGTGTGTCATTGAGGAGAAATGCCAAATCATTCAGCAATTAGGTGATTATTAATTATGTGATGGCCCCAAGCAATTGACAATAGTCCCTCTAAAAAAATTAAAGTAATAAATAAATAAAACATCTAACTGGAATGAATTTTCGAATATCAAATTCATCTAAAGTTAAATTTGAACAATCCATAAAATAGAACAATCAATTTCAGGTTAGAAAGGAATCTTAATATTTTTTCTTGTTAATTGGCAAACCTTTTCGAAGTTATATGTTACGAGTATTTTAATGCTCGTATTATAAAGTCAGTATAAAATAAAAGTTGTTTGACTTTCAATCAGGAGTGTGCGTATTCAAATTGTTCATTTCAACTATTTTTTGGGAACAATTATTATATTCTTACGCTTATTAAAAAATATATTTACAATCTGAGATTTTTGCTGCCTCAATTATATTATAATCTGACAAAAATTCATTCTAACCCTTAAATAATATTTAGATGCGAAAATGTTTAATATGTCTCTTTTTATCTTAGTCTATTCAACTTCACTGGATACTAAAGAAAAAATAATATAATGTGGATAGCAATTTGCACTTTACGTATATATTTGTATATTGTTTTAATTTAGTTTCTTGGCAGATCGCTTGGGTGCATCTCAGTCGATCAGTAATTAATTATTTTAGAATTGTCATGTATCTTTCTAGTAAACAGATATTATCTTAACATTGAGTATAATTGTTAGCACTTTTGATGGAAACATCAGAATGATCTCTATATGAAAGTTGCCCCCTAATCCTCATATCTGTACCATATTCCTCGTATCTATACCATACTATCTATACCCACATTCAGTCCGACTATGGATACGAAATTTACCCAAATAGAAGGAAGAACTTCTCTATGGTTTTGAACACAGAGTATTTCTTGGGCTATTACACTTATAATAGTCGACATTTGGTTTCAACCTATAGAACTTACTTCCAAGCTCTTTGAGCTCAAATTCTTTCATTTTAGATTAAACATCACTACTTTGAGGCTCTCAGAGAAGGCAATGACCTCCTCCTTAGGTCCACCCCTTACTTTACTAGAACAGTTATCAACTTCCAAAAAGAAGGAGGTTATCAATTCGCCATCTCATTTTTTTTATGTATGCTCAGTGATTATTCAAAAACGGCTAAAGCAAATTTGATGATTTAAACCACATTGTAAAGGTACCATATAATTTTATATAACGTGACGTGACGGTTTTCCAGAAAATCAGAAAAAACAGAGTAATTAAGGGACTACATTTCAGTGATTAAATGTCAAGATATGCCATGAAAGTATATCGTACAGGGTGTTTGTAACGGTTTTCATTGAAGTCAAGTGAAATGGCACAAAATATTCCATTACTGTATCGAAAAGAATTTTTCTATATGATATAAGGTGGTAGGTGTGTGCGTGCATCGAAATTCAAGCAGCAAGCAATGTCCCAGTTGAAATATTGGGCGAAGTAAAATTACAGTTGAACAGGTGGGTTCAAAAATCTTACAAATAAATGTGATATTGGATGGTACATAAACAGTTCCATATATAGGATGGTTGAGATATAAGGTGAAATAGAATTAAAGATACAGGGTGGTTCAAAAAATGTTATATTGAGTGGCACATACCTAAGTAGTGGCGTATACAAGGTGGTTGAAATAAGAGTGAAGTAGAACTATAGTTATACAGAGTGGATAAAAAAATAATGAAAAAATGGTTAAATAAGTATATGCAATAAGGATTTTCGAGTTATAGGGCGGAGGGTTGAAAAAAGTTAGAAGCAGTTGCATATACTCCTGGCATTGAAATATAAGGTGGAGTGGAATTATTGTTATATAGAGTGGTTAAAAAATGTTATAGTGTGGAACATAAGTAGTTGCTTATACCTGGCATATTGGGCGAAGTAAATTTATATGTATACAGGGTAATTTAACCAATAGAAAAATAGAAACAGTCAATAGGGTGGTGAGGATTAAAACAACATCGTGTAGAGTTGAATTATAGTAATATAGGGTGATTCAGAAATGTAAGACAAATAATTTAAATTGGGTCACCAGTATACAGAAACATATACAGTGTGGTTGCAATATAGGGTCAATACTGATAGAAAGTGTGCCAAATAATAAAACAAATAAAAAAGTTTAAAAAAATATGTGGATAATATAAAAAATACAGATTAGAATTGTACCTTAAATCAAATAAAAAAATGTGTCAGAAAATAGTTAATGATTGCACACGATTTCTAAACGGTTTTTATTTTAAACCAGTTGAAGTCGGTTCATTTTAAACATAAATTATTATTGTAGAGGAGCATTAGCCACAGCGACATCTAGTCTTACTATTAATAAAAACATTAAAGCATTAAAAACCATAGATGTAATAGTTGATATAGAGTGGTGGAAAAGAAATTTTTATAGCTGGTCAACATCTGTATCAACAAAAGATTAAAAGGAAAACTTCTGGTAAAGTAGGTATTTTTTTGAGTGTACAAAAAACGGGAATGTTAATTTTTTTCTAGTTTGCATAAATAAATATTTTTTGCTACTCAACTCAGCGTAAAATAACGCAGAAAATGGAACCGATCCTATCTTTCAGCGGCTAACCTTGAAGATGCGACCAACATCGACCCGTTGGGTGGAAATTAACGTCAATTTGTAAGATATTAGCAGACAACCATCCACCCTAAAATGTCTTATGTAATTTATGGATGGTCCATAAAAGTAATAATTGACCGCGCAAAACCAATTTTTTCAACCTCATGCACTGCTTCACAGAAATAAGGAATATGTGCGGTTCAATGAAACATTTTATTGAAACGTGATTTCTTAAAATCGGGACGCCAGCCCGAATCGAAACATTAAGGAAGCGCACACCGAAACTTGACTGGAGTACCAGAGCGGACCCAACATGTGTTTACGTTAGAGCGGCGACACTAGCACCAGAACGGACTTGAGCCTCTTTTCTGACTCCGGGGACGATCCGTTTTGTTTGGATCGCTACCAGACTCAGGTTCCCCCTTTCCACTTGTGTGCGGCTTTCCGTTTCCATTTCGGGTATTTCACAGTGGCAATTGTAAATACATTGTAAAAGATAAAAATTGAATAAACATGTTTGAATTGTTTTTAATAAAGTAGGTTTCTTGTACCTAATCCAAGCAATGGTCGGTCCTTCATAAGTTGATGTCACTATGTTTTCTCAAAACATATCGGGCATATAAAAAAAATCTCTATCATTATAAAATGGTTCCCAAAGTGATTGTCAACTAAAAAAGTATGAAATTAGCAATTATAACAACTTCTAAGTCTATAAAATAAGTGCAAAAATGGGAAATTCTGTTAGGAATATTCGGAAATTGGCTCGGTCGTCTGGTCCAGTCTGGTGGCGCTGTGCGATACCCATCAAGTCTGCTCGGGTGCTCCGGTCCTTCAGTCAAGTTTCGGTGTGCGCTTCACTTTATGGCGGCACTTCACTTGTCGTTAGCGTATTAGTGTTTTATATTGCTATATTCGCCCAAATATTTGATGTATTCGCAAATATTCCAAACCAGCCATCCACATATATCGCAAAACACTCAAACATGCCAAATATGTTTGAATACCAGTGAACGGTACAGTCAGGGGTCCCAAATGCAAGAATGCAATTGGTACAACTCGAGAAACTTCATAATGTTTTTGTTCTACCAGCCCATTTTCCAACAAACACCACTTGTCATTAAAAACAACACTAGTTGGTGACGATCGGAGCGCCAAGTGCAACTATGTGAACCAAGTGTGAACGATTAAAGCAAATATTTGGCTCATTTGACTCCTTTGATGTTTAGTAAAAACCGACAACTGAACGGTAAGGCGTATTTGCTCTTAGCGGCATTCGACTTATTTGTTCAAATAAAGCAGCAATAGTGAATAGCCTCTCCACACATTGCCGTTTTTGGACAAATATAGCAAATATACGAACACGCTACACCAAATGAAGTGCCGCCTTTAGAGTTGTAGATACTTCCCCAACTGTTTCGTATTGCGTAGCAGTGACAAACAAGGAAATTTGACGAATAACTGGTTTAAACAGATAATTGACATACAAACTAAAACATATCTAGGCTATATACTAAGAGGACTTCGCTACCCATACCAAACCTGATTCTACAAAGAAATTCGTAGGCAGACGGGGATCATTAATAATTAATTAATTAATAACATAGTGGAGTAAAGCCACCCGTACCTCCAAATAATAAATAAATACTGCAGTGGGAAAAAATAAAGGATCTCGGAATCTATTTAGATAGAAGACTAAACCCGAACTCTAGAGGAAATATTTGTTAAAAAAATAAAATTTGGTCACAAATTACAAAAGCTATCAATACCAACTGACAATTTGGTAAGTAATTCTAATTAACAAACCAAAATATCTCCTGTTATACAAAACAATACTGAATTAATAAAATTTTAGCTAAACAAACAGCTTTCAGAAAAAATCCTGAGACATCTATAGTTTTGATTTTATCATCTGTTAGTAATGACTAACTATAGGTTATTAACATAAAGTGCATTTACTATGATGTATATGCTGTTATTGAAATTTGTTTAACCATCTATTAACATGGTGTAATGCTATTTTACAAAAGATTTGATGAGATGGTTGGGATTGTGTTTTTGCAAAGAATTGAAGTATCATTAGCTGTAGCCATACCAGGTGCTGTAAGTTAGCAGTAGGCGTAGATAGAGTACATAAATTAGTCTCCGTTTTTCATGTATGATTTAAGTATTATGTGTCTGCCTTATTAATAGTTTTTATAATGAACGTAATGTCAGTTATTTTACTCTGCGAGAGGAAGTAGTCTAAGTTTCACTATTGCAATAAAGAGTTGGGTTACTAAAATATAATGACTTGCTGGAAGATTTTCAAGTAGTAGTATGGAACCAGATAACAGTACATTAATTATTTTGTTTATTTCATTTTCTGGTTAGTGGTTCATCTTGATATGGTTCATTGAGGACCTAGTTTCTACTTCACGAAATTAGACCATTTTTAATTGATCATTTAGATCTTTCTGCCTTGTCTGGTAACTTGATTTTCAGTATTTTCATTGATTTTAGCATGAATGTTGACTACGTATAGCTCTAGCATTTTATATGTCACCTAGTAGACTAGTCAAATAATTAGTTAATTAATTTCTTTATGTATGTCACCTTGTACACATTTTTATTTATTTCAGACAGAACAAATACAATGATCTACACTACATAGTGTTCAAAACTCTCTATTGTACAACACAACATCTACTTTCATTGAAATATTGTGATAAAGAGTTTAGCAAGGTTCATAAAATCTCTTCAAAAGCTCCAAAAATGCAATTCGTCAAAACTCTTAAGCAACTGTACTTTTGTGATTGTGGATTATTACCTAGCAGCATAGTCATTTCCCATAAAGATAATGATTCGGAATTAATAACAGAATTCAACTGATCGCTCTAACTTCTCATATTAAAAACTGATCACGCTGAAGACAAGCACGAAATCACCATAATATGTAAACTGATAAAGATCTTTGTACGTATTTTCATTAAAAATATTAAATACAAAAACTATTCATAATTGAGCTGTGCAAGCTTTATTGCTCAATTTATATTGTATCTAAAAACACCAAACACATTCAAATTGTGGGGCTCAATGTCTTTAACAACTGATGGCAATTCGTTCTCACGTAGGGATAATAAAATCATGATGATTACGTTGGCTTGAATAATTTAAAACAGACTCAAAGCAGAAAATAAAAATATTTGAACTAATTAGTAAAATTATACAAAAATAGGATGCACTGAGCTCCGAAGAAGAAAAATTGAGAAGGATTTGGGTTTTGAATTCAAATGACTAGACCTAATTTAAATTCTCAAAAGACTAAATTAATAGAAAAAAACTACACTATTGTTCATAATTCTTCACCTAAACTAATATTCTTGATCATTCTTTAAATTACCTTAATTTCACAAAAACGTAAAAGATAAATAATGGTTTCCAAAGGATGTACAAAATTAGCCTCGACTCCACAGTTGTGTAAGTATTTCTGAAAAAAAAATCAGAATGATATAAAACTCTATGATAGGAATGCCAAACGACATTTACTATCTCTCAAGATATATTAGGGTCTTTTAGGATTTAATTAAAATAGCGTTTGCGGTTTACACATTTACTTAATAAATATTAAGTTTATTAATTAACTAACATTACAAAATTCTAGCCGTTACCCGCGGTTTCACCTGCGTAAGAAATGTAATATTCATTGCAAAAAGATAGTTTATAACACATATGGGTTAACCTATACAAGCTGTCGCCCAGTGGTCGAAATTCGACCAATTGTGTCAATATCTCTGGCAGGTTAAGTAACATGAAAATTTTATCGTGACATTCTACATCCTACGACATTAGAGAGAACAGCAATTACACCGAACGGATCCAGATTCAGAACCTCGCTTCTACAAATAAGTAATGAAATTCGAGTTTTTTTCAGAAATAATTCATAGAACTTTATTTGTGTTTAAATTCGTAATTCTTAATTTAATATGACAACAATTCAACCGCTAATGGGCTACCCTACATATTTATTTTTTCTAACCCCCCCTCCCTGTATAGCTATAATTGCACTCAATTCTCTAACATTTATTAAAATCCTCATTATAATAATTCCATCTCATTATATATTTCCACCACCCTGTATATGCTCATGGACCAGCATAATATTTTTTAACATTTTTGAACCACCGGGTAAACCATTCTGTATATGTCACTGCCTATGACCCACCATATTTACTCTTTTTGTTTATGAAATTTTTAATTATCTTCTGTAACTATAATTCTACTCCGACCTATATTTCAATCATTATATATATGGAACTCTTCGTGGTCTACTCTATAAATCATTTCCTTTTCTAACATTTTTTATCACCATCCTGTATACCTATAATTCCTCTCACCCTATATTTAATCTTAACTATATATACAACTGCTTATGGGTTACGAAATGTTGCATTTCCATTTCCGCCACCCTGTATATGCATCTATGTATAACATTTTTTGTACCACCCTGTATAATTGTAATTCTACTGCACCTTATATTCCAAGAACCCTGTAAATTCAACCGCTAATGGGCTTCCCTATATAATTATTTTATTAGTTATAATTGCACTCTACTCTATATTTTAAACACCCTATATATGCAACTGCTTATGTGCCACCCACGAAAAAATGATTTCTAACATATCTGGAATCGCCCTGTATAATTATAATATACACGATTACTTTACCCACTAAACAATAACAACGCTTGCATGCCACTTCCAGAAGTACATGCTCTAAGTATATAACAGCATTGGTCTGTCTATATATAATTACTAAATGTTTTGAGTCTGGCGGCGGCGGCACATTCATTTGTTTGGCATTGACATTATTGACGTAAATAATGAATTTTTATTATATTTTATTTAATGAATGCACCAATATTATAAATTAAGATTAGCATTCTGCACTGAAGGTCGTCAGTAGCTACTAAACAAAACAAAAATGAAGAAAATCGGTTGAGAAACAGAGGAGAAAATGGTAATGGTTTTGTCTTTGCCTATTTATATATAGATAATATTTTTTTCTAACTGTTTGAACCACCCTACATAATTAAAAATCCACTTATCCCAAATATATTTTACCCAAACTGCAAGTGTTTATGGGCCACCCTATATAATAATTGTATTCAATTTTTTTGTACCACCTTGTATAACTGTAACTCTAGATGAGAACGTAGGTTTTCGCGGCCAGAGTCATAGCTGATTCTGCTTTTTCCGGATTTGGACTGCGTCATTATTTCGAATTAATTTATTTATATATCTGAAACTTTGTTTATATACTGATTTCAGATATAAATAAATTAAGTCGTAAAACTCACGCGGTCCAAATCCGGAAAAAAGCAAAATCAACTGTAACTCTACTTGACCCTATAGTACAACCGTCCTGTATATGTTGCTGTTTATTTGTCAACCAATATCATATTTTTAAACACCTAAATATAACTCTACTCCACTGTACATTTCAGCTATGCAACTGCTAGAAAACAATTATTTCTGATAATATTTGAGGCGCCTTGTAAAGTATATTTTTTCTCCCTATATTTTAGCCACTTATCTGCAAGTAGTTCTAAACATAGTGAATAACTATAATTTGCGCTCCATATTTCAGGGATTTATTATAGTAGGACCCTTTATAAGAATTTTTCTAATTTTTGATCCGACCTGTAAAACTATAATTCTACTCCGCCCTCGATTTCTACCACCTTGTATATACAAAAATACTCAGGACACCTAATATAACATTTTCTGGACCACTCTAAATAACCATAAATCCAATAACCAATCCCGAACATATTTCACACAAACTGCAACTGCTTATTGGCCACCCTATAAAACCATTTTAATCAACATTTTGTTTGAACCACCTTGTGTAACTATAACTCTACTTCCATGTATATTTAAATCATCCTATATATACTGTTGCAAATGAGTCAACCATTATAACTTATTTGTCTATCAATTTTTGAACCATCCTTTATAACCATAATTTATCTTATCTATGCAACTACTAATGAATATATGATGATATATGATATATTTTTAACCACCTTGGAAAGTACAATTTGTCTCCACTTAATGTTTCAACTTTTTTTAATCAAACTCTATACAACAGCTCATGTTCTATCTTACAAAACATTTCTAAATTTTTTTATGTACCCTGTTTAACTATAATTCTACTCCACCCTCTGTTTCAACCACCCCGTACATGCAACTACTTATTGGCCACCCAGTATAACATTTTTTTATAGCAACCTGTATAAGTATAAATTTGTTAAAAAATTTTTGATCACCTTGTATAGTTATTTCTACTTCATCCTGTATATGCTGGTACTTATTGGTCAACCAATATAAGATTTTTTAAATACTTAACAAAAACTCTACTCCACCCTATAATTCACCTATCCTAACTGTGCAACTGATTATGAGCTGGCCTGAGGTAGCTATCTCACAATTTTTCCTCATACTTTTTGAACCACAGTATGAAGTATAATTTCTCTCCACACCTCGTTTAAACCACCCTTGGTATGTAACTTTTTCTACTCTTGTCTGAATCACACTGTGGTAACTTTACTTCGCCCATGTTTCAGGTACTCCACATATGCAACTGCTCATGTTCTACCTTATATCACACATTTTTTGTTTAATTTTATCCACCCTGTATATTATAATTCTACTCGTCTCTATTTCTACAACTTTATATATGCAACTGGTTATGGGCCACCCAATATAACATTTTTGTACCACCTTATATTTCAACTATAATGTTTAGGGACAAGTTCATTTTCTTGTAATTTCGAGTACAGGTTCCATTATCTAAGGAACCAATTAAAGATATTGAGCGTCTAGTAGCTCATTTTGTAGGTTTTTCATTCCTCTACATTACCCATAGTAGCAAATTCGGTTTCTCTGGTAGATTTTGTGTAAAAGGTAAAAAACTAAATTGTTACCGATTTTTTGAAGTTTTTTTGTTAAAAAACAAAAAGGCATCCATAAAAATTGTTGAATTTTATGTTAGTCAAGTTTTGGTTTAAGAACACGTTGCGGTTAGTTTCATTCTAGTATTAATTTTGTCATCAAAAGGTATTTTGCTCTGTAAATGACCTGAGTAATTGGCATATTCCGAATTGCAAGTATTTAAATTTGGTCCGTGCGGTGAAACCAATAGAGAAATTGTGTGTTACATCGTAGAAGTTTTTTTTTGCTATATCTACAGCTTCCGTCAATGTAGGAAGATAAAATAAATATACCAGATTTCAAGTCAAACTATAGGCTTTGCAACAAAAAAAAACATTTAACAAAATCAGTTTAGTAGTTTTTACTTGATGCCCGAACAAACAAACAAACAAGTGCAATTTTATAATAGTACAGATATAGACTATGTCGCCAAAGTGTAACTAAATCTGGTCAATACAGTACCATGTTCCTAAATACATAAAGTTAACTTATAGAAATTTTATCACAGCTCGATCTAAAGTATATACTTTCTGTTGAAATACTTGAAACACAAACATAACTACCACTCAAGCACTTAAATAAACTAAATCTACTGAATATTACCGTCTAAAAATATTTCTGGATATAATTAATTATTACCATGCGTCATATTCACATTTTTGTTTTATGATTGAATTATCGCGTCGGCTGAAATAAAATGTAATTGGCATGGCCGTAAAAACAGTAATTTTTCATGTAAACTCGCAATGATATAAAACAATCATTCATAAACTTGTAAAAAAGCAAAAACGAAGTACCATTAACCAATTAATTAAGAAAATTTTCACTAGTAAACACGTGAGAGAAACTTCGCTGCCTTATTACCTCTCTCATCAAGGTAACGCTCAAATGTATACACTGAAAGATCTATGTTCTGACATCTTACTATTTATTCGGCACTTAGGCCGGGGCCCGACGTACAAAACTTCGGCAACTCCACAGTTGCGCCATTGTGTCCGTGATCAGGCCACACGCTGTCAACACTTGGGCAACACTTTGGAAATTTTCCACAATCGAAAGTGGTGATATTTTGCTTCCCATTGTGTTGTACAACAAAATTGTATTTTTTAAATCTTCGAATAAATATATATCTTTCAAGGGACGACAATTTGGTAGATCATCAAAAACATCACTACATCTACAAGCATCACGAGAGAATGTGAGAGAATATCAAGATTCTCTGTAATGACCTTAAAATGGACCCAGCAAATTTATTTTAAAATGTCAGCATAAATATTTGATGAATTGCATTCATTGCTGGAAGAAAGCATTCAATGTCTGGCACGAATCTGAGGAAATGCATATCAACGGTAGATTTAAAAATATTTGTTTTTCTGACGAAGCCGGATTTTTTTAAATGGATTTGCCAATAAACATAATTGTAGATACTGGGACAATACCAATTCGGGAAGAACGCAACCCACATCCTGAGAAAATCAACGTATGTGCAGGAATTCTCGGAAATGTATTATTGGTCGTTAATTCGTGGAAGAAAATTTAACTGGGGACTTATTAGAAAATGTTATACATCCCTTATAACCGAATCTTTAGAAAACCAAAAAGATCAAGCTGGAACTTTGTTATTAGACGGAGAAAACCATTTTTTCAACAGGACGAAGCACCTCTACATTATGCCTTGTCTGTAGGAAATTGGCTTAATGAGACAGGCCAGAAAGATCACCCGACCTGTCGCTCCTTGAGTTTTTTATGGGGACATCTAAAAACTGCGTTGTACAAAAGTCAAACTCGCGATATTCCTGAACTTAGATGTAGGAGGAGTGTAAGCGGATTACACCAGGAACGCTTCAAAAAGTGCGGGAGAAATTCGAGCTGCGACATTACCATCGTCATACCAACAACGGCGGATATTTTGAACATCTACTTTAAGTACAAGGTAATTCTAGTGCTAATACAGCATTAATGCTGTAAGTACAATGTGAATAATAATTATTTTAAATTGAAAGTTTACAGTTGCATTACTCTGTAAAAAATATTCTATCACATGATACCCCTTTGTATTGAAACTTGTAGATAAGTTAGGGCTTGAAATTCCAGGGTCACCGTTGCGTGTAAAATGTCTCCGGCGGTAAATATAGATTATTAAGGTGTTTTTTGTCTTTTTCTTTTAAAGGTATTTTAAAAGTTGTTTAGGGTGGCTAGTTTTGAAATGAAAGCCCTGAATATAGCATTTCTCACTGTGCTATATTCATAAAACGGTAAGGAAGGATCGATTTTAGTCTAAAACAAACCAACAGAACAATGCGACAACAGACAAACTCTATACTAAAAACGCAAGAATTTATTTTTCAGTAAGGACAAAATCATTTCATAAGCGTCTTTTACATTTTATCTCACTATTTCCTCAGTTACCTTTTATACAGTATGGAAAAGCCAAATGGAATAAATTCGATAACGAATAAAAGAGGGCGTGTTGTGAAAAAACTTGGACACGTCGATTTGTATTTTTAAATGCGCATTTATTCAAGAAAAAAATATATGTAGGGTCTGTCATGTGATAGTGGCCAATAACAACCTTCTCATTTTAAATGCAAGCCCCTTTATATTATTTATTTTTTGGATTTTCCACAAAATTCTAGCCATAATTCATGTACAATGACTTACACTTATCTTCAATTGTTTTGGAAATATTAAGTGTTTTCAGATTTATTACAAAAATTAACATTAAAAAGAAAGAAAATTATTTTATTTCACAAATTCGCTTCATTACACTAAAAACCTATCATCAATGAAAAAGCGACCTTCCGATATGATTTCAAAAAGTTCCTGGTCAAACATTAACTAACTTTTTCAGGATATTGCGAACGTTTGTCTGTCATCCGGTGAGTATTCTCATTAAACCAATAGCGGCAATTTTGAGATTAACAAGACCGTGAAAAATAAAGAAAACAAAACACCTTCTATATTAGATCACATTGTTATCTAACCTTACCATCATCACAGAAATACGTTCTCCTACCAAAATCGTCTTCCATGAGCTCCTGAGTCGGCATCATTTTTAGGGTTCCGTATATACAATATACGGATACCCTTATAATATCACTCAGGATTTCTGCCTCTGTCACATCACAGCAATTTTCTCCTAAACTACTGGACGGAAGAGGTTGAAATTTGGTACGAAGGTAAAGTTTGGTGACCCGATCAAGAGTACATATCGCAAAAAAAGAAATTTTGATTTTAGGGGTACTTCTGGGGGGAAAAACTAAAAAATCGACCGTTCCCCCCCCGTGATCTCCGAAACTACTGAACCTAAAATTTTGAAAAAAATAGGAAATATAGAACGTTGCCCGATCTTTACAGGAAAAATAAGGAGAAACCGTTAATATAAATTTGATGGGGGCAAATTATAGAATTAAATGAAAATTTAAAAATAAAAATTTTTTAAAACGCATCATGTAATACATCAAATGAGGAATACAAATATATATTTTTTTATATTAAAAAAAAAATAATTCAAAAGATATTAACGAAAATATACCAAAATTTACCCATCCCCCCCTTATCTCCGAAAATAAAGGTATAGAGCCTGACCTGAAGTTTACTGGAAAAATAAGGGGAAACCTCTACTTTTAATTTTGGGGGGCAAATTACAGAATTAAATGGAAAATATAAAATTAAAATTGTTTCTAACGCATCATGTTATATATCAAATGAAAGGGCTCATTATGACGAAAACAAATATATTTTTTTCATATTTTTAAATTAAATTAATTTAAAGATATTAACAAAAATATAAAAAAAATTTACACATTCCCCCCCCCATTTCCGAAACCATAAGCTGTAAAATTTTGAAAAAAATAGAGGTATAGCGCCTCACCTGAACTTTACTGAACAAATAAGGAGAAACCCCTAATATTCATTTGGGGGGGCAAATTATACAATTAAATGGAAAAAATTAAACTTGTTTCTAACGTATCATGTAATATATCAAATCACAGGGCTCATTATGACTAAAACAAATATATTTTTTTAATTTTTTTAAAATAAATATTTTAAAATATATAAAAAAATATTAAAAAAATTACCCATTCTCCCCTTTATTCCCTAAACTATAAGACCCAATTTTTTTATTTACACGAAAAATACAAAGAAATCGTTAATATTAATATGGGGGGCCAAATTATAGAAATATTCATATTTTTAAAATGAATTGTTTACAAGATATTAACATAAAGACATAAAAAAATCTTATTTCTCGCTTTATTTCCGAAACCATACTACCTAAAATTTTGAAAATAATTAGGGGTACTGAGGCTCATTTGAAATTTATAAGAATAATTATTAGAAAACTTCCATTTTAGGGACAAATTATACGATTAAATGGAAAATAAAAATTCAATTTTCAAACGTATCATGTAATATATCAAATAAAAGGCTCATTATGTGAATTACAAATATATCATATTTTTAAATCATTTCTTTAAAAGATATTAGCAAAGATATTCAACATCTACTTTATTCCCATTTTAGAAACTACACTATTTAAATTTTGAAAAATATATTTTATTTGTATTTTTAAATAATTTAAATAGCAGATTTAATACTTTATAATTTAAAACTTGACCTATTGCCCTTTATCTTCCAATCTATAGAGCCTCAAAATTCAGACAGTAGATTATAAAAGGCTTCCCTGAAAGTTTATTAGTAAAATAAAACTCTAATGTTAATTGTTGGGGGCCAAATTAGAAAACTAAATACTACGAATCTTGGAGGTGGTACGGAACCCTTAGTATGCGAGTCCAACTCGCACTTGACCAAATTATATAGGGATGCTTTTTTGCTTTATTTTAATACTCGACAAATTGATGTGTCGCTAACGTCAGGTTTGCTATTATTATGTCAAATCGGTGGCCAATGGCTGGAAAAAGAAGGTAGACCTGTTACTATGCGTTTACTACATCGCTGCAATCGACTTTTTCATATCGCCCACGATGTGATTATTTGACTGCGAACCACATCATTATTATTTGAACCGGTGCAGAGAACAGCAGCATTGGGATTCGGTCTAGGTATGAACGATTACCGTAGGAAAATAAAACGCACGTACAAAGGACTGTTTGGGTAATGGTTTTGTAGCCGATCACCACTTCTCTTTATTACAGCCAATATGACAGCTGTTCGTTATGTTAAAGTCTTAAAATCTACTGCTTTATCGAGTTAGATAATTAGTTGTATGACATCTAATAATTATATAAAGCTTTAGAGCCAAAATGTTATTGAACTAATTGCTTTTAAATTTCAGAGAAAAAATGCCTTAAAAGTTTCAGGTTTCTGGCATTTCCGGAACACCTCCCTTTTAAGGGTTGAATGATTACAGCAAGAAGGTTAGTGAAATTAACATCTAATAATTATATAGAGCGTTAGGGTTCTGGGATTTTCGGACCATCGCCCTTTAAAGATTGAATGACTCCAGCACGAACGCTAGCCATAGCTATCCACACGTCCTATTTCAGCAAGACAAGACAAGACAAGACGGGGAGGAAACTCATTATACACCGACTCTGGTAGAGAGTTACTCGACAAAGCTCAAGTTGCTTGGAATGAGTTGCAACAGGCAGACATCGGCCAACTCATTTGGTCGATGCTTAGATGTGTACTTAGGTTACGGAGTGGCCAAACTAATTATTTTGGGCTAGCTTACAATTACAATTTCTTACAAATGTTATCGTTTCACTTGTAATGTAAAAACACTACATTGCCTAAATGCCAAGTTCAAAAAATTATTGCTTCTGGGTGTAACACTTCTAATGTGAGAGTTTATAAGAACGAATCTGTATGTCTGTCACGTTTTCACGTCTAAACAGCTGAATAGATTTTGATGGAATTTTTTTATGTGGATAGCTTGAACTTGAGAAACGGATAAGAGCTACTGGTTTTAAATTCAATCAATCAATCAATCAATAGGAGGGTGAAAGAATTAAAGAGCATGTCACACATAGTATAAGCTTTTTTGTAAATTCGACCCTGAAGCCGATAAAAATTGTCTGTGAAATATCTTGAGTATTAAAAAAATATTGTTTTTTTTTTCAACCGTAAGAGAAAAAGGATGTCAAGTTTGTCCACAAGCGATCTTGATTAAATATGGTTCGAAGATAGCGTGATGATTGGGAATAAATATAGTTCAGTAGGTAGGTGGTTTATTTTTAAGTAATCATATTTATTGTCGTCATTCGCAATAGCAATGTCACAAATGTCGAAAATGTAAAAAAACAAAAACATGTCAAAAATATCAGAGATTTGAAAATAATCATAAATATTAATAATAAACCACAAATAAACCTATTTATCTACCCCTCACGAAATATTTAATTTCATATTCTAGCAAAAGAAAAGAGAATACCTAAGCATTCTTCGAATACTTCAAACTGCGAATGTCCAAAAACTACGTCTCTGCGTTTTAATACCTGTTATAGCGGTTCAAGAAACTAATGATAATGATAATATGACACAATTCGATGCAGAAAGGCGAAGGACGACCTCGTTAATGTCACCAACCTTGCACTTAATAACACTGTTAACTTGTTATTTTGCAAACTGTAAACGGTACTATAATATTCTCGAAAATGCTTCTTTTACGTCAATGGCTGAACCCGAAACATACCAACGAGATGAAACGGAAATCAAAACAAGTTTTTTATCATTTTTGTAAAAAATATGTATTTTACGGAATAAATCCGGGAATACCAAGCATTAGAATTAATGTGATCTCAAAAAGGACGCAGTAATATCAGTCCGTGAATGCGTTAAAACGTAAATAAGGTGTTTTAATGATTATCGATTGGAAAAATTTAAATTAAGGGAAGGTAGTTCGAAAGTACTTTGGTATTTCCCAGCTAAAAGTTGCTGTAATTGAGAAGAAGAGGAACCTTGAATGATTTTAATTTAGTAGTCGAAGGTCAAAGATGGTTTACATATTTTCACATTCGCACAAATTAAATGCATTTAAAAGAAGCGAAAATGGTCCCATAAATAACTTAAAGCCATCAAATGTTCAAAATAAATCACTCATGTGACTCACATTATTCAAACAAACAGGGTATTTTAAGTTTCGGGAAGTATATTATAAATAAACAAACTTTTATTGCGAGTAAGTTTTTGATGTGTTATTTGTGATGAACTTTATTATTAACCGCACGAGGCAATTTTTTAGAAATTTATAAAAAATCGTAGTGTTCACTTAGATGATATATTCAAATGTTGTTCATGATATAGTATGGCGCAGAGTTTGTTGAAATCAGTTCGGCAATTGTGAAGTTACAGATGTTAATTTAGAAACACAAATGAACCCCCCAACCAGTTTATTTTTCAAAAAAGTGTCGTATTGCAGCTATAAAAAGCATATCCATGGCTAAAGTGCTAAAGTCGACGTTCATAATTTGTGTTTAATTCACCAATTTATAAATATTAGTATCTATTAAACAGCAAATACTCACAAGTCTATTTTAATATTGTAATAGCTATATTATAATACCTAAAATTATTCCCAACCCTAAAAACTGGAACGCCCTATTAAAAAAGTATTCGGTTTTTTGTCCTTCTCTAAAATTAAGAAAATTCGGCTTAAGAGGTTTAACACTTTAGCCATAGACATATATTTTTCTTATCTTCATAAAGAGAAATTTAAGGAAATGCCACTTTAGAGATTCAAGATGGCGGTTTTGTCAAATAGCCGCCTTCTTACAAAATTAAAAATAATATCCATTAGTTTTTATTGGCTATTTTAGTAATCTGCACAGGTAAACGTAACCAATCCCAGGTGTTAGATATGTCCTATACATTTTTTTCAATCAATAATTATTCAAACAAGAATTTTGTTTACAGTGATAATTTCAAATCAGTATAAGTACTGGTCCCGGAATTCTATCATTAGTAATAAGTATACGAAGTTAACTCTACATACAACTTCACACACTATGCTTACTTTAGTCCAAAAAACCTGCAACAACCCATAACTTCTAGAACTCACCACCCGTACTATCCAATTCTTCCTAATATACTGTACAACTTGTTTCTTAATTGTGACGGAAATTCATCCGATATTTCATCGGCATTCATCAGAAATTGCCTGGTCACCGGCTGGCGCCAATGGAAATTCATCGAACTTCATCCAATGGTCGAGAAACCTTCTAGAGAATTCCGAGCAGAAATATATAAATACGGAGATCTGGCGTTAGAATTCATTCAGTTTTTAGTCGCAGTTTATTAAACATCAGGTGTTCAAAATAAATTGTAAATAGTTGTACAAAAAATGAGTGGAAATCAATTATAGGGAGTTCGGCTGTGTTTATAAATAAATCCAAGATGAGTAAATAAAGGTAATAAATTAAGTCTGTTAATACATTTATTTATGGGGTTATTATGATCTGCATTGGTTCTTACATTATTCATCTTTCTCTTGTTATTTCTCTGTTATTTCAATGTACCAGTGTTTCTATATACCAGATCAGTCCGCGTTCTACAATCAATTTATTTTCAAGTCTTTCCACCTTACCAACCACGGTTGGTCCACAAGTACCCTTTAGGGGATTAAGAATATAAATATTGATAAAAAATAAGCCTTATAGATATGACATAATGAAGACCTATTTAAGTATTTACGTATGTCTACATCTATATAAAGTACAAATCAAAGGTAGAATTTTAATTTTCATACCCTCAAAATGACTTTCCCAATTTAATTTCCAATACAAAATGAGGCCTTAATATTTTTGCTTTCGCAACTCTCAATTTCACTTCCCCAATTTCTATATTGAGGCATTTTAAATTTCGTTACTTTTTAATTTGGTTGTATTGAACCAGCCAATGTATATTTGCAGGTCATTATTGATAGTGCCTTAATTTTGCTAAATCAGAATTTTTAACCGACTTCCAAAAAGGAGGAGGTTATCAATTCGTCGCGTATTTTTTCGCTTTTTTTTGTATGTATGTTACCTGATTTCTTCTCCTGTTTGCTAAAAGTTGCACCGTTTTGAACGAATATGATGGTTTAATAGAGTATATATCCGGATTGGTGAAACTTCAAATTTTGGAAAAGAATTCTATTGGTAAAGTGATAAAATTTGTGAATGAACACATGCGTGCATGAAAGTCGACCAATATCCCTAATATTTTAGTCGATTTTTCGATAACTCCTTATGGATGTGTATAGTTTTTTAACGTTTAATCTATTAAGGAAGATCCTTAGGTGATCTCATATACTTTTCTGCGACGTGCAACTTGCAGTTTTGCAGAAAATCGCCGAAAATTCCAAAATTCTTATCAAAAATTTCATCGAAATGACATAACGGACATTTCCTAATAAATATTTTAATTCCAACGTAATAGTGCGGTAATTTTAGGCACTGGAAGTTTTAATTGGGAATTTGAAAATTTTCTATGTACATCTCAAGCATATAGGTAGTAAAGCATAGTGTTTTCGGCTCCTTAAATCAATGAGTACCAAGCTCGTTTTGTTTGTATACCAGGTAAATACCTATTTAAATGCGAATTTTTCCATTTTGCAAAGACAGTACTTTTGGTTGTCACATTCTCCCGGCCTAATAGAAAATTCAGTGACAACACATGTCAAACTTTAAACTGGTAATTGGTGGCTTATAGACAGGGTGTTTAGTTATAGCAAACAAAATCACAAAGTAAAGTGGTAGAAGGAGTTGCATTTATATGAAGATTGAAATATAGACCGACTAGAATGATAGTGGTCCGTAGGCAGCCGTATATACAGGATGGATGGAATATAGGGTGGACTGGACGTTTGGTGGTATAAAAATGTTGAAAAAAATGTGAAATTAAAATTATATAGGGTGATTAAAAACTGTTACATAAGCAAATCATATACAGGATGGCTGAAATATATGCTGGAGTTGAATTATATTTATACAGTGTGATTAAAAAATTATTTCTTTTATAGCCCATAAGAAGTTGCACACAGGGCGATAACATAAAATGTTAAAAAAGAAATAATTTATGGGGTAGCCCACAAGGAGTTATATACTATGGTTGAAATATAGGACGGATTTGACTCCGTAAATATAGGATGGATTCTACTCCGTCCTATAGTTTACAGAAGGCAGCTAACAAATTTATGCTTGTCCGTGGGCAGTCGTATGTACAGGCTGGTTGGTACATAGGTTGGAGTGGAATTATCTAGTAATACAGGGTTGTCAAAAAAAGTTGAAAACAGGTTACATGGCATAGTCCATAAGGCATAAATATATTTTGGGCTTATTAAGTCAACGCGTACTAGTACATTTTGTTCGTAAAGATTTACCTGTCAATTTAAATGATAAAGTATCATTGTGTAATGTTGAGGCTTTCGATGTTACCTGGTTCTGTCTATTAAGGTTATACATACAAAATAAAAAATAAAGAATGAAAACTACCTGAGTTCAAAAAAAACTAAAAAGTTGAAAATAAAACATTTTTTAAAAAAATATAACCGACTTCTACCTATAACTAAAAAGCTAAAAATAATTATAACAAAATACAAATCTAGCAAATAAATAACACACTCAATGTTGTAAGGTACCTACCCAGGAAGTAAAAAATGTAAACATTAAAAGGTGCTCATTCTGTACAAATTAATTACCTACCAATCTAGCATATTTTTGAAGTCGGTGCCAAGCAACAATCAAGTTTGATGAATTACTAGATAAGTACGCAATGAAGTATTTTAGATTTGCTTGGCACCAACTTCAAAAATATATTAGATTGGTAGGTAATTAATTTGTACAGAATGAGCACCTTTTAATGTTTACATTTTTTACTTCCTGGGTAGGTACCTTACAACATTGAATGTGTTATTTATTTGCTAGAGTTGTATTTTGTTATAATTATTTTTAGCTTTTTAGATATAGGTAGAAGTCGGTTATATTTTTTTTAAATATTTTATTGAAAAAATAGTGTCATATTGTCAGCAAACATAACGTATCTACTCACAGTTCCTGACAGCTCCATACCTATTACATGCAAGGCATAAAGAAAAGTAAAGTAGAATTGAACCTTGCGATACTCCATAATTTAACAGTTTTTTGGAAAATCAGTGTTATTTACTACAGTATATTGTAGTCTGATCTAAAGGTACGAAGCAAGAAAAGCAACAGCTTTGCCTCTAATGCCCAACGTTTCCGCCTTAATTAAAAGAACTATGTGGTCCACATCAAATGCCTTACTCATATCACCTAATACTGCTATGGTGTTATTTTTCTCATCTATAGCGGTTGAAATAAAATTGGCTAAGTCACTTAATGTGCTACTTTAACTTTGATAGAAAAGAAGTTATTCAAATTTTGATATTACCGTTATTGGTCCATAAATGTCCGCTCTAGTAGTAGTAGTGGCTTTATGTAATAATGTAACTCTACCAATCTTCAGGAAGTACAGTAATTTACCTTTAGGAAATGCCTTATATATAAGGGTAACAAATATTGAAATAATTATTTCTTTAAACATCAGAATATCTTTGGTGTTTTATTTATTTATTTATTTATTTAAAGAGTACGGCCCCCTACAGGCAGTCGCAGCTGCCCTATTACAGGGTGGCACAAGTTAACAATAATTGTAACATGAGATCAAGCAAGTACATTAAATTAAATTACAAAAGGGAAAAAAAAAGAAAAACGTAAGGTACAAATTCAAAACTAACTGACTGATCCTTGACATAGGTCAACAGCCTGTGATATGTGTTTCCTGAAAGCCGAGTAACTTAAAAAGAAAATGTCATAACTGGTACTATTATTTTTTTCATCGATCATATTGTACGATCGGTAACATCGTGGCAGCGGCGAGTTAAAATAATAATTGGAGTTAGAGCGTCCAATTGCAAATATTTCTCTATTTCTGAGGGTGTAAGGCCTAGCATTGATTAAGAAATGATTACTTAAATATTCGGAATCAAAAAGATTATTAATTATCTTATATAAGAAAAATATGTCAGAACATTTTCTCCTGAATTCTAGGGATACCATGTTATAAAATTTTAAATTTTCAGTGTATGAATGAAAATGTCTTTCCTGTTAAAACGATAATTTACAGCATTTATAAATTTTTTTGGACGTTTTCTATTCTAACAACATATTTATGATAAAAGGATTCCAAACTGTCGAAGAGTATTCTAATATCGATCTAACAAGACTATAAAATAGGGTGGTGAGCGATCTGGCATTTGAAGCCTTTGGTTATTCGCAATAAGAAACCCAACATTTTTTGAGCCTTTTGAACAAGTGATTCAATATGTATTTCAAACGACAGTTTGGAATCTAATACAACCCCCAGATCCCTAACGTGATCTACATACTTCAATTTGTCACCCAGTAAATATAGATCACAAGGGGTTCGTGAGTGACTAGGTTTTCTGGTGAACATGATGGAATGACATTTATCACTATTAACAAAAATTCTGTTTCTTATACAGTAATCAGAGAAACTGTTTAAGTCATTTTGCAACTTTACATAATCAGAGGTGTCCCTGATAGTTCTGAAAATTTTTGGTCGTCCGCATATAGTAAATGCTCGGTGTTGCAAAAGCAAGAACCGATGTCATTTAAAAAATGCTGAATAATAAGGGACCAAGATGTGACCCCTGCGGTACTCCAGAAGTCACTGAAATACATTCTGATCTTACATTGTTCACCACAACATATTGTGACCTATCCTCTAAGTAGCTTTTTAGGAGCAGAAAGAGTCGTCCATGAACACCGAAATTCCCAAGCTTAATTAAGATTAAGTGTTGATATTATCGTGCCCTGCTGAGGATTCGTGGTTTAAATTGTTGATTATTTCTGAGATTTCATGTTGTCTGTTGTGTATTAGAAACATTGATTCAGTAACGTTGATCTCCGTGAACTTGACAGAGCTACACATTTGGGAACTATTACAACCCACAAACTATTTTATTACCGATACTAGCAAAATACTCATTAAATACATTCGAAATTTCTTTCCTTTCTCTTATACAATTGCCTTTATATTCAATACGTTTATTTTAATGTTTTCTTGGGAATTATACCACAATCGAAATAAAAAACTGTATATTGAAAGAAAAACCAAACGTTTCAAAGTCGATTCTGACTTCGTTGTCAATGGCTTTAAAATATGTAATGAAAATGTAAATTGCAAATTGAAACTTTTAATGGAAGGCAGGGTCTTTTAATTTTCGTTTTGTGTTGTGATCTTCGTAATTGGGTGAATAACTAATAGGAATCACTCATTCAACGAGCTGTAAATAAGGCAAGGCTAGCAGAGCTTTTGCACGACCTATTTGTATTGCACCACGTATCACTCACGTTTTCTACAAGGCTCACGTAGAAAATTACCAAAATAATATTTTAATGGTAAGTATTTTTCCATAAAATTAGTACAGTTAATACATGAACAAACCAGGTTCTTTTCAGTACTTGGTAACGCATTTATAATTGCGCTATAATGGTTCATTTTCTTACTGAACACAATTAGATTATCTCTTACAAGTTTGAAGTCATACATAATAAAAATTGTAGGTACTCTATAAGTTACATTTGTCTATTTAAATGGGAAATAAATAACTACCTCTCGGAGGAAATATACTACCAGGGAACCCAAATTGGCAGTCATGATATGTATATCGAAAAGACTCTACAAGATAGAAATTCGTAGGTTGACTAAAACGTTTCAATGCAATTACAATATTAAGTAGGTACTTTTCAAGAGTTGCTCTGCACTTAAGAACTCTAAGATGTCTTATTTAAGCACGACTCACAGTTTGAAGTCTCTGATTTCCCTTAATCTTATACTATTCAGATTATTAATTGTTTTAAATTTCATATGGTGTGGAGTAGCGTAACAGGTGATAAGTATAAATGAAGGATTTAAATGTATTTATTCCCTTATCAGTTAGTTATGAGGTAACATAAATCAGCAAGGGATTTGTAAATTTTTGAAATTATTTAATAACCAACTGGATAAATCAATTCTTTGTAAATTCACGGAAAACATATTGAAGATGTAAACTGGTGGTCAAGGCGAACTTCTTTGAAATTAAAAAAATACATTTTACTTCTAACCCAAAGTTAAAGAAATAGATTATATGGGTTTTATTGAGAAATTAATCTGCTAAACTTTGCTGCGTTTTAGATTTATACATATTGAATACAAGGACCAAAAACAAGTATTTACTTTCAATCTATAATACAATTAAAATGTATAATACAATATTTTTCAATTTTGTTCTTTTTTTGGAAGTAAAACATTATTTTCTGACAGAAAAAGATCAGAGCTCAGAGGAGTCAGATTTGCAAGACTGATCACCATTTATTCTATATTTACCTTTAAACTCCTATTCGTCTGATTTACAAATATTTATGTAATTTTTTCCCATGGGTCCATTTTTACACATAGCATATTTAATTGTACAAATAAACGTTAAATCAAGCAGGAAAAGAAATAGCGTAATATATCGGAAATAGAGAGTATGAAATCATGATAGTATTAGGTTGCACATTAATCATGTGCCATACCGTTTCCAGAAATGAAGCTTTATTGGTCCAACAGAGAATCTCTCGAAAATGTTTCAGAAGGCTATCGGACGTGACGGATGTATTCTTCTAGTATCGAAAATGTATTATCATGAACCAGAGAAACCTGCAGATTCTTTAAGATTTACCATATTGAATCTGTAGTATCCTGTCTAAAAAAAATTTCAGAACGCAAGATCAGACAGTTCTCACCAAGCTATAGACGAAACGATGAACAAATTCAAAGGGAGGTCTGTCCTAAAACAAAACCCATTTTTGAAGTTGGTAAAACTTGTCATAAAGATATGGGAAAGATGCTATTCACTAACTAAAGGTAATAAAACTCAATCGCAAATTGAAAGATTAGGTGAAAGAGTAGTGCAGAAGTTAAGGAATATAGTAGGAATCTACATGTTTGCTTTTCTGTCGATCGCTATTTCTGTGGTGTTCGATTGAAAGAAATATTTGGAAGAAATGTTTCTATAAAATGTTGCTAAGTCCGTGGGTTGAAACAATTTAATTACACCAAAAATAACTTGTCATTATTTACTTACTAACTTACAACTAAATTTCACTAACTACTTTTCTTATACTATATCACACTTTGATTTCAGCTGTTTCACGACGTGGCTATCTGCTGAACTCCACTCTATTGTATGTCGTCCTTTATAATCCATGGCAGTCATTCTCGATTTTACCGAATATCACTGGCAAATGACTGGATAATTCGGCAAAGCTTATAGTTTGAATTAAAATCTGGTATATATTTTGTCTCCCTACATTGACAGAAACGGTAGATATAGGGAAAAAACTACTACCATGTTCGGTAATACACAATTAGTCAATTGGTTCACCGCATGCACCAAATATTAGATACTTGCATCAGCTTAGCTTTTATTCAAAATTCGGAATATACCAATGTAACATGTTTCGCTTAAAAAAAATCAACTGATATATCAAGTGTTATTTTACAGGGTTTTCTATATATAGGATAGGTAAAACTTAGAGCGGAGTAGAATTTCATGTATTTAAGAAATCTTGAAAAAAAGGTATATTAGGTGGCCTGTAAGTAGCTGCATATATACAATGTGGTTGAAATAAGGGAAAAGTTATACGGGGTGGTTCGAAAAAGATATATTGAGTGGACCAAAAACAATTGTATATAGCAGGTAGTTAAAAAACGGATGGAATTGAATTATATTTATGCACGGTGGATAACAAAATATGTTATGTGAACAGTTAGGATATTTGAATTTTCTTGAGCTATTGTAAAAAGGTGATGAAATGGGTTGAGTAAAACGTTAGAACCAGTTGTTTATACTGGGTGGTTGAAATATAAGATGGAGTGGAATTATAGTTTATAGGGTGATTAAAAAATTGTTGTACATCCACAAGTAGTTCACAAGTTTTCTAGTAGGATATTATAAACAAGGTTAGAAAAAGTTGCAAATGAAGAATAGTTTAAATGAAGAGAAATTATATGTTATACTGTGCTTTAAAAAATATGCGGAAAAAACGTGAAATAGCGTAGTTCATAATCAGTTGCACAGATAGGTTATTTGAAATATAGGGAGGAGTAGAGTTAAGTAGTTAAATCTTTAAAAATTGTTTCATAAGCAGTTGCAGTTTTGCAGAAATTATTGGGAACTGATGGATTTATATTTATACGGGGTGGTACAAAAATGTCAAACTGGGTGGCCGATAAGTAGCTGCACATACAAGGTGGTTGAAATAGCGGGTGGAGTTGACTTCTAGTTAAATAGTGTGGATAAAAAAAATTTTCTAAATTTTTGTAAAATAGAATATGAGCTGTTGCATATATGCAATATCTTAAACATGGGGCGAAGTAAAATTATAGTTATACAGTGTGATTAAAACATGTTAGAAAAAGTTGCATATACTTGATACTTAGCATAAAACGTGGAAACAAATCATATTTTCCAGAATGGTTAAAAAATATCTCAAAAATGGTTATTTAGCATAGGATGGTTCAAAAACTGATAGAGCAATAAGTTATAATGGGTGACTAATTTGCAGCAGTATATACAAGATAGTTATATGTGCCATATAGATGGAAGTCCTCCATCTCACGGACTATCCTGTCGGCTTCCTCTCTTTTACCTAGGGGTAGTCTTCTTGCCGACAGTCGAATAGGTTGAGCGTTCCCGGTATTAATTTTATGTTCCACCAGATCAGTTCGTCCTCTTTTTCTGATCCCTACATCGAAGATATCCTGGTCCCAAAATTTTGCTTTCTGGTTTGGTTTCAAATTCTTGGATGAATCGGTGATGAGTCTTTACAGTTCCTCGGATAGTTTACCTAGTGGTATTTCTGACTACAGAGGAAACTGGCCCAAAGTTGTTCCTTTCTTTAGCACAACCGAGTAATGAATCAGGTTCATTACTCTTACTGGCACAATCTTCTTGGCACGAAACAAAGTCTTTCCCAGTTGGATTCCTCTGCCTACATTTCCATCGTGAAGTTCGAGATCAAACATCATTACTGTTCCAGCTTTAGCTTTCCCATTTAAGCAAGCATCTACAATGATTTCAGCTCTTTCCGGAACATTGACATCCTCTGCTAAGATGGCTCCCAAGGCCATTTAAACCTCTTTTTCACCACAGACTTTTGCTGCTTCTCCTGACGCTGTTCGCAGTTGATAGTGTTGATTTTATCATTACCTTTAAAAAAATTTGTGCCTTATTACTGTTTTCGTCGCACCAGTATCGAGCAGCATTGCACATTGCCTTAATAAGGCCATCTACAAAGACACGGTTAACGTGGTTGCGTAGCGAACCGACATAAGCGTTGATAGTTGGGGCTTATTGGCTATAGGTCGACGATGGTCCCTGTACATTGTCATTCTTTAGTTTCCACGACGAGGAAGTCGTTACTGCGTTGCTCTCCTTGCAACGACTCTGGATATGTCCTACTTCCGACATCTCATTAGTCTTTGTTTTATAAGGACTTCCTCTACTTACTTACTTACTCTTCCTTACAAAGGCTTCATCATTTCCGCCATTTTCTGATTCTCCATCAATGATTCGGACTCTGGCTTGACCTCTGCAGGTATTTTTCGCAGCATCGAATTCCAGAGCTCGAGCCAGTGCATCCACTAATTGAGTGGGTCGAGCTAGTGTCAATGCTTGTCTGGCTTCGTGGTCCCGAAGATCATCCAAAAACTCTTGCACTGCTATCCTTTCAATTACATTTTCCGGTGTCGCTGGATAAGCAAGGCGAACCAGACGGGCAATATCAGCTTCAAACTCTTGTAGGGATTCATTCGATTTCTGGTGACGATTCTTCACTTGGGAGTGATATATGTGCTCCAAATGGGTTTGTCTATACCTCAGTTCTAGATGTTTGACCAGTTGTTCGTAGTCTTCTTGCTTCGAAGTATTCAACGTTTGTAAGATATCTGTAGCGTCTCCTCTTAAGCCGAGGGTTAATGCTATTACCTTCTCCCATCCGTTTAGCTTTGCTGCAGCCTTGAATTGGCACCGATAATTAGTCCATGACAATTTTCCATCAAATTGGGGAGGTTTCATTTTGTGTATCCCCTCGAGGCCAATTTTCGAATCCACTACTACTGGACTGTTCCCGCTTTCGGTTTTTAATTGTATTTCTCCCCTTTGTACTGTGTCTACCTGTTCTTTTATGTTGCTACTCTCACCTTCCATTATCTGGTTTAGCTCTTTTATCTGCGTTTCTTTTTGTCTGTCGTCTGCTTCAGCTCTTCGACCATTGTCTGCTTTAGCTCTTCTATCCGCGATTCATTTTTGACTGTCGTCTGCTTCAGCTCTTCGACCATTGTCTGCTTCATTCTTGGCTATTTTCTCTTCCAGCATTTCGGAATTTTTCTGTACCATGCTTTTCAAATTTTCTTCAAAGGATTTGGGATTTTCCACTAATTTGCCTTCTAGTGTTTTAGAATTTTATAGTAACTTGTCTGCAAAGGTTTTAGAATTTTCTACTAGCGCCTCCTTCAAGTTTTTAGAATTTTCTAGCAATTTCTCCTTTAAAGACTTTCTAATTTATCTTCTATTTTCTTTAATAGCATACTCATGTCCCCATTACCAGAAACTTCAAACAAATAAGTATCGGGATAGTTACCTTCATTTATTAGAGAATCTCGTAGCCATTGTATTAATTCACTTTTCTCTCCACTAATATCTAAATCCCTTTCCACAAGTTCTTTTTTTTTAAGTCCGTCACTTTCAATTGGTCCAAACTCACGTTTTTAAACATTGTCAGTCTATTTATTTTCACTACATATTTCTCTCGTAATTCTCTAATAGGTCAATGAGCCAGCGGGAAATGTGTTCTCGAAGATTCGATACAATTCAAAGAATTTCCATTAAAGCTAGCCGTCGGCATCGGGTCGATAGTCAACCATTTAGCATTCTCCAAAATATCGGACGAAGGCCGATTGCACCAGCTATCGGTTGAATTCTCGTACCAAAACAGTAATATGTCATTATGAACTAAAAACTCCTAACATATATCTTATATAACTGAGGGCAGTTTTAAAACACCCAAAGAACATTGTTCAATTTTATACTGATATAAAACAAACTGTTAAGACATCCACGTCAAAATATTACATTCAAAACAAATTCATCTCACGGGACTTTTTTTGCAATAGGGAACCAGAACCTTTCGCAATAATTCCTTTATAATGGTTTACGCTTTCTGAAGGAAAGCAAACTTAACCGAATATTGACATGTTTTCTGTTTCATTAACTCTGTTAAAAATATTAATTAATTTTCCTTAAATACGGTTCAGTTAAAAAATGTATTGCTTTTTTGCAAATAAATAGTTAAATAGCTGTGTAAATGATTAGTCTAATTGACAAATTTATTTTTTTTTCTCTCGTAAACAATAAACTTTTTGACCCAAGTTATATTTTATTTTATTTATACTGATCAGTTATATGACCCACCAAAATATCTGCACTATATTACGTTACACCTTATATAAGAAAATAAACCAATCGAAGTCACAGCATCATCTTTCCATATTGACTACTTGAAGTTGCTACAATATCCCATTGTCCATATATCATTTACGTACCATCTAATAGATTTCTCAATTCATTTTTTCGAAATAAACTGTTTGGGGAATGAAGAATGTTTCTGAAGCTGAAGTAGCAATTGTAATAGAAACGTTCGCGTGGAAAAACTGTATTAGTAATTGGTTTCAGAGGCTTACTTTTTGTACAGGAATGCAGTGCCTTTTTGCACTAACTTTTATAGCGCTATAAATAAGTAGCTTTAACTTACTGCCCGCAAACAATTTAATTAAATTGCACTAACTTTAAATATTGAGCAAAAAATTATTGCTAACACACATATGAAAAATAAATATTTAAAATGAAAAATCCTATAGAGCAGCCAATTACAGTAAATATAATTTAATCAAACTAGTAATAAGTGGTGACAATTGCCACCAATAAACAAGACAATTGGAATATATTACGGATAATATTATAAAGTGGTTCGAACTGCAGTCGTAAACTTATTCAATACGCATGTCTTCAAAATCCTGATTACGTAAAGAGAGAATTTATTTATTACAGTCGTCAATACAATCAGATCACTTGTAGACACCATGAGATTTAAACATACCAAAGAATTAAATAATTATGTTATGATATCAAGTGCAAACAAAAACAGCAATGCATTGAGGACCAAGAAAATCAATTGGTTAATACAAGCTTTAATATATGTAAATGGAGTGTCTCAAGCTATATGAGAAATGGTAAGAGGTACGTACAAGACTAATATTGAACTCAGGAGACCGTTAAAAAAACAAATCTGTAATTTCCCTTGTACGTTAATGTATTTCCGATCTAAAATATGTAATATATTTTTCAAATATTTGTTGTCCGTTGGCAGTGGCAAGAAGGTGTCTCATATATATGAAGAAATAACATTTGAATGTCTTTTTGGTTCAAAATTTGCAATCAGCATATATATGTAAGCCGAATGACAATGTAAATATAAATAGTCTGTATTACGGGATTTCTCATATAAGAAGGGATAACACTGCTCTATGAGAAATGCCAATAGAGATACAAAGAAGATTAAATAGGGAAACACATCGTATTTCAGATTGCATTAGAAAAATTTACCTTACCTCTTACCGTTCTCAAGTTATACAAGAGAAACCAGAAATTCCATTTTCCGACTATTGCTTCTAACAGTTTTACTTAAAAAGGTAGCAATAAATGAAAAAAGAAAGTGTTTTGATATGAACTTTTATCTAACCGACCGTCATTAAATGTACACTATATCGTTTTTTCACAGCCACCACCAACTTATATATTTTTAAATAAAGATGTTAACATAGTGATATTGAAAGAATAAACCATTGGTATGGCATTGGTTAAGTTTCTGTACCGTACCACTTTTTTGGCAAAAATAAGTTTAAATTTAAATGTAAATAAAAATTAAATATAAATATCTAGTGTAACTGGATAGGGAAGATTTCAACTGAAATGTCGGAAAGTAACAAATTATTAATTTGCAAACTTTTAAATAGTTTCACGAGTCCCGGTGTATGTTACCAAATCTCACAAGAACTTAATAACAAAATTTTATTTATGAACTGTTACAATAAAAATGAAAAATAATAAAGTCCCAGAACAACCATATTCTTGATACTGATCTAAAGCATAGGCAGTATCTATATATAAATAGGCAAAGACAAAACGGTTAGGTACCATTTTTTTCTCTGTCTGTCAACCGATTTTCTTTATTTTTGTTTTGTTTAGTAGCTACAGATGACATTCTGTGCACAATGCTAAAATTAATTTATAATATTGGTTCAATAATTAAATAATAAAAAAATCATTATTTACATCCATACTGTCAATGCCAAACAACAGTACCGCCAGATTGCTTAGAGAGAAAATCATAATGTGAAAGACAAACTGAATTAAATGTAAAACTAAAAATATTGGCACTTCGCTAAAGTTATCCTACATAGTCATGCTATTGAAATAGAACCAACGAAAAATTATAATACATAATAATAGCTGTTTATTGGGCTCCCGCAAGTTTGTAGTTTGCAACATTCATTGCATTGTAAATATGGTTTGTCAACTAAAATCAGAATTATGTTGCACCGCATCAATTTATAACTGATAATATCTTCTTTATTTTAACCTTATACTTTTAATAAATAGTCCTTTTATTTTTGTCGCATAACTTTCATATAATTTAACTAAGATTACAATAAATTGTGAAATTATGCACAAATTCACGATAAATAGGTAGATTTTGACATTTCATTACTTTTTTATATTTAGTGTAGAGTTAAAGGAGGACAAACTTATATGGGAATAAAACTGAAAAAGTGTCCAGCGGACGGTTTCAAATAAGAAGTTCAAGAAATGCTCAGAATGGCGCAAATGTGACCACAGGGTATGTTATGAAGTTAATTGTCAACGGATTGAAATACACAAATCCTACATTTAGAAGTGATGCGGCTGAAAAAGTGAAAATGTTGTAAATATTAGTAAAAATCGTAAATAAAACGTAGAAAATCTGTTTATAAACTTCTCTTTGTAAATGGTTGTTTCCGTTTTTTTTGTAATATCTGCAAGTGATATGAGTCTATAGTGTGTTAATTGTGATATAAATTAATAAGCGTGTGCCCCAGTTTTGACTTTTTATAAAATGGAGTGATTTTATAATTGTTATTTTGTTATAAAACTTTTTGAAACAATTAAACATTGGGAAAAATTTGTATATTTGTAATATTTTTATACTTTACTTTATTAACAATTAGATGTTGGTGAATTAGATGTAAATAAAAATTATTTATTTTTACATTCTTGTGTTCATATTACATATTTATTTTGAAAAGTGTCCCTTTACAAAGTTGGTGGTTTCTACTTCCTTATTCACCTCTCTCTGGATAAAAGGTAATTAATAATTCTTTTCATCACTGAATAAACTGCTATAATTAAGTTATCTCTTCTGTTATCATTATGGAAGAAATTTCACTTGCATTTTATTCTAGAATAGTTTCTTTTTCAAGGATTCTAATTGTTTCACACAATGGTTTTCCATATATTTTTTCTTGTCTAGTTGAACAAAAAACTCCATTAACTACAATTAAATGACTATTTTTGGCATCTTTCGGCTGTAGTTGTATTTTAAATATTTCCAAAGGTACGCCTGGTGAATTCCCCTGGAAAAATATCTTCAGAACTTTGTTGAAGTTCTTGAGTTGATAGACAATGCCATAATCAGTTTAGTAATTATATAATAATGGGTTCTTCAGACTTTAATTTATGTAGGATATTTATCTTGACTCCTAAAAAAATGTGCAAATAAAATTTTGCTTGTAAGTAATTTTTATCTATGTACAAGGTATTTCATTGACTTAACACTTTATTAATGTGAAATATAAATCTGGTTGTTGAACTGTGATGGTTAAATTTGCATTTTTTGGATGTGAATTATTTACATTAACCCAATTTTATTCACGTAGGTTTGTTCGTAGAAAACTGATTTCTACGAACAAATTACCCGGTCGGTACTAGTGGCTCCCCCAAATTGAAACCATTTTGTGGGCACCTTTTCTTACACAGAGTGTGTCCTCCTTTTATTCAAACCTCCATACTTTTGTAGCGATTAGGTTGAAATTTTTTAATTCAGTCAGATAAGATTTCAAAGTATTTTCAAGGTTTCAATTTCAATTCACAGAAAAAAAATAGGTGTATTTAACTACTATTAATTAACAGTATGCGATTCGTATTTCTTTAAATTTTCCAGATAAAACAGAAATCGTCATGGATTACTACGTCGGTAAATAAATTTTTTATATTGAAAATCATACTGAACATTAATGTATTCTGACAATGTGGGTATCTTATAGTTAATTATTACATGGTCCTATTGCTGCAAACTGGTGACAGTTAAAAACATTTTAAAGATTTGTTTGAATATAAAAAATGTACCTACCTTTTCTTAGGTTATGTTAGGTACATTTATTCTAGACTAAAATATATTTTTTGGCATATTTTACATTTGTAATCTTACATTGCTGGTTTTAAAGTTTACAGCCTAAATGTTCAAAAAATTTAAAATTCAATACGCTCTACCCAACAGAAACCACTGCGTAATTATATATGCTAGGTTGGTTTTCATATGATAAACAAGGCAGTGGCTGGGTAAAGCTCTTTCAGACCGTGTGATGACCATCTTTTACTATCTTTGGAGTTGCCTATAGTGCAATAGGAAAATATTTAGAGTTGTAAATTATAGATCAGTATTGATTTTTCGGACAAGTACTACTAACTTTCGTAGAAAATAATATTTGTAATTTTTTGTTGTGATTATAATTCTATAATCATTAATATAATATAATTTTCATAATAGTCCGAAGATGTTGTGCAAGAAATCATCAATCAGCAGACAATGGAAATGACATTAAATATTAAGAGTTTTCATTGGGTTGTTTGTCATCTCTATTTTTTAAAGCGTTTGTGTGTAAATGACGGAAACTTTTAGGTTACAAAGAAAAATCCGCCGATAATTAGATCGAAAATGTTACATAGACATATTTATGTAAAAACAATCCTACAATTATATATATAAATAAAAAAATATTTCGTGAATTATTTTTATAAACTTAATCCAAATAAAATAATAGGGATACCAAAGGCCTGGCATACTTTTCTAATTTCGCCTCAATTCTATATCTTATAAAGGCAAAATAATGTCAATAATGTTCAACTATTTGCGATTGTTATTTTCATGTTTGACGGAAGAAATTCCCGCTTTTTCTTGGAACAAAATAATATTGACTTTGTTTTTGAACAATTTTGTTTGAGCCCATGTTTCAATGCATACATATGGAGGCTTTTTAGGTCTTGATATTGAAGTTCTTTCATACTCTTGTGGATGAAAGCTATGGTAAATTTGGGTGTCATCAGCAAAACATTGGATGTTACATTCAGTTATGATGTTAGGTAGATCTATGGTGTACATTAGGTAAAGAACCGGACCTAATACGGAGCCTTGTGGTACTCCTGAAGAAATAGACTTTGTAGACGAAATGTTGTTTCCTACCCTTACCAATTGTTTCCTTTCTTTCAAGTAACACTCTAACCATCTCAAAGACAGGATGTCAAATCCTATATATTTACATCTGCTGATTAAGAGATCCTGGTTGATGGAGTCAAATGCCTTACTGAAGTCCACCAAAGTTAAAACACTTGCTGTAATGATGTCATCAGTGATACGGCACAGAGCTGTAGTTGTGCTATGTCCTTTCCTAAAGCCAGACTGATATCCGGAGAGTAGGTCATTGCTTTTTATATAAGTATTCACTTGAGAATATATTACCTTTTCCAAAATTTTCGAAAACAGTGGAAATAGACTGATAGGCCTTAAATCACTTATATCTTTAGGATTAGGTACCTTAGGAAGTGGCACAATCACAGCTGTTTTCCAGCAGTTTGGGAAATAGCCACACTCAAGACAGCTATTTACTATATGAAGTATATAGATACCAACAATGGGAAAACTTAGGTTCACAATATGGACTGATATTCCGTCAATACCGCTAGCATTAGATTTAAAACTACGTATTACTTTAGTAAGTTCATAAATATCTATTAGTTTTGACTGAAACTCGCAGTTGTTCTTTATTTTGTTATTTTGATAGAAGTTTGAATATTGCAAGCAATCCGAATTGTTATCTGTATATACACTTGAGACGAAGTTATTTACTTTATTAACATCCAGAAGATGTTCAAAAATATAGGTTGATTTAATTTCTTGGATTTTGAGGTCTTTTAAAGCTTTATAAAATTTAGATGAAATCTGCTGTTGATACAAGAATTTCAAATATGCAGATTTCTCATTTCTTTATAATGAGCACTATTATTTTGAGTAGGATACTTTTTAAGTCTTGCTAGGGCTTTGTTTCGTTCCTTTAAAGTAAGCTTAAGGTTTTCTGTTAACCATGGCGCTGGAGGTTTGCGTACTCTAACTGTTTTGATAGGGGCATGGTTATTTATTATTCTTAACAAATTTTCTGCCAGGAAGGTAACTTTTTTGTCAGTGCAACGAATATAAAGAATATTTGATCAATCATAAGAAGAAAGTTGAAGTTGAATAGTTCGACATTGAAATTCTTGAAATCTCGAAATGTAACTTGCTTAATTGTTCTTTTGAATGTATTCCAAGAAATTTTGCAATACACTGCCATGTGATCACTGATCGTATCAGCATTATAGGTTCCTACATCTTGACATATATTGACACAGCTTATGAAAATGGGATCTAATAAATTAGCAGTACTCGCAGTTATACGTGTAGGTTCTTTTAAAATCTGGTCTAGACCGTATGACTGGAAAGAATTCGTTGTTCTATTTGGACTTAGAAAGTTAATATTGAAGTCACCCATTACGATTATATTATCGTATGTGGGTGTTACATGGGCTAACACATCGTCGATTATACTTAGGAAGGATTCTATGCTACTATTAGGTGGCCGATATACAACCATCACTAGAACATTGCTACGACCGATCGTAATATTTAACCACATCATTTCAACTACCTCTGTCTCGTAGTCGGGTACGATCACAGTTGCAGCTGAAAAGCAGTTTCTTACGAAAACCCCTACACCGCCTCCTCTGGTACCCCTATCAAAGCGATGAAATGAGAAATCATTAACGCTTATCAAGTGAGAAGGAGTAGAGGGAGACAACCAAGTTTCAGTTACCGCCAACACATCATATTTTTTACTTGTAATTAAGTAAGATAAATCCATTATAGGAGGTAATAAATATCTTGTGTTTAGATGACCGACCTTCAACAAATTATTCCCTGTGTTAACCATAATTAATTCTACTATTTAATATACTTACATAGTTATTATATACTGGACATTCACTATCATCACAAGCATGATCCGTTGGTAAATCTTTCTTTTTAGTCTTATTATAATTTAAACAATTTACGCACTTTTTGTCCCTAGATGTACAGTTTTTCTTTTCATGATTTCCACTGCATCTCGTACAAACTTGATCTGACTTACAATCTTTACTGAGATGGTCTATCACTTTTGATTTTTTTCCAGTCAATGAAGAGATATCCGCTTCTCAGAATGTTAGTTCTTAGAGCGGGCGAGACTTCAATTACAAGATTAATATCGTTGTAGTAATTAAGTTTTGTAACCAGCTTGATATCTTCCTCCGAACCAACTAAATTATTAAGAGTGACAATATTTCTAATGATATTTGCATCGGTGTCCAGCCCATTTAAGTCAACAGATTTGATCAGGAGTCTTGGATTTAGCCTTTTTGTTTCAGAAATGTCATATTTAGAACCTAGGGTAGTGGAGACACTTTTTTAAAAACCTTCCAGAGAACTTTTATTATTACATTGGACAGTTATTCCTTTCTTCGTTTCTCTTATATTATTAACACAGAATTTCGAATTTTCAGATTTAACAGATCTTTTCACATCAGATAAAATATGGTAAGAGATTTATTTGGAGCCGTTATAAAGACGGTTATTGCATCACGTTGATTTTCTGATTTGGCGACATCGCTATACTTCCGTTGGCCTGTGACGGTGCTCTGCTGAATATTATTGTTATTCCCAAGTTGAGGATGTGCACCATGATCTGGCAGATTGTTCAGAATAGTTTTTTTTGTAATTGATTTGTATATTAAAGATCTGATATAAGCTTATCAGCAAGCAGTTTTTCCCTCTTAAGGCACTCCACTTCTTTGTGCAGAATAGAACTTTCAAATTGTAATTCCCGAAGATTTGCAGACAACTTATACTTGCATTCATCACAGAACCAGAATACGTTATCGGATTCACTAATAATTCTTATCCACGAATCTTTCATTTGGACGCACCCTGTATGATATTTTTGTTTGCACAGACCGCATTTTATTGACTTGGTTGTAACTATGAAATTGTCTTTGCAAATTACACATACATCAACATCAGGAGCCATCTGGAACATTATAACCCACTAGTCTGCTGTGCAGTTGAGCCGGCACTATTGAGAAAAGGGACAAAACTATCTTTTTGTTTTAAGAAATTACGGATGTTTGGTTATAAACCGATCTAAACAGAGCAATTTAAACACTGTGAAACCATTTATCGGGTTCTTTGTTAATGCACAAGAAAGGTCAATGCATCATATCAATGCGTACAAACAAGACACCATCATTTGAAGAGAACAAGACCATCGTATCCCTCAGTTATATTGGGACCTCTATAATTCATGAAGCTACTGGAACCGAGAAACAATCCTACTGCCTTAACCGAAGTAACGTAGCACTTGCCTTCCTAACACAAAAATATCAACAATAGCCAGAATGGAGCGGTGTGACACGCTTCATTATCCTTTTAACCTACCGACAATTATAAATACACGAAGCAGTTCGGAACACAGGCAACAGGCAGTTCAGTCATAGACGTAACCTAACCTAATTTCAATCTAGAAGCTTTTCAAACTTGGTGAGTAGGCAGATTTAGAACCTATTTAGTAATCGCCAGTACATTCCAATTCGAGCATAATGTCAGGAAAACTAAAGATACTTTAAAATTTCATAGAATACATTTGAATTTGTTTAAAATAGTAGATAGCGTGAATGTTGCTTTAAAAGAGCAAATATGCGACAGACAACCAGTGGAGCATTGACACTATCAATGTCAATGAACATGGGCGGAGCTAGAATTTTTTGAAAAGATGAATTGTATTCTGATTTGTTTTTCTACTTCTACTATGTGGTAGGGTGTCATTTGACGAAAACACTCATCTAAGAAGACAAATCGTTTATTCTCGCTTGCTTGCTTGCTGTTGAAAATGTATTTTAATATACAGATTTTCTGTAATTGCTTAGTGTTTCATTTCTTAAGCCTTCGCCACATAAAATGCGTTATAACGCGACGCTCACTGAACGCGCGTTCTCCTCAGCATTCAGCGATATGGCGACAACACACACACAGAGCGTTATCTGGGAAAAGGATTCAGTACTGTGTGTGTGATTCTATTGCAAGTACATATCTGGATAGAAAGCAATGAGTAGTTCGGATGAGGAGGAAGCTGTGCTTCTTCTAGTTTTGAGTTGTGAAAGGAAAAGACGGTGTTGGGTGCATCCTATTAATAAAAAGAGATGGTTTTTTTTGTATATTTCCGCATGTCACGACAAAGTTTCGAGGACCTACATGATCTACTGCAGCCAAAGGTCATCAAGAACTGGAGGAGACCTGTTGAAACTAGAGAAAGACTAGCTGTCTGTCTAAGTTGATTAACAAAATCTGCTTGCATTTTACAAACATATTTGTTTGTACACTGTAAAACATATTAGATAATATTAGACAAATAAACAAACTAAAGTGACGGAAAATCAGACCCACAATTTTTATACAATTGTCGTGCACTATCGTGCTATCGTTAATCACTGGTTGAGGAACTCATAATGTGATAAACTGCGCTATGTCCTGGAGATGGTGATGTTGAAGTGGCTGACTCTGTCCACGACCAGGTTGGGGTGTGTATCATGATGAGCCCCAACTCGTGCTTTCTTTTTTTGGGTGGAGGCGGAGGTGCCATTGGCGTTTGTGTTAAAAGTGATGTTCCTCAGTTTCATTTTGAGGTCAGGAGTTTCGTTTCGAGAGAAAAGTGGAATTTTCAATTTCGTCACTTGGTATATTGCTGTTAGTATGACGACATCGGAGGAATTCATCCAAAAAGTTCATTTGTTCAAACTTGAAATACCCAACTCTTCAGCAATCACATTCCATGCCTCCGCCTCCTTGACGATATTTTTGTACAACTTTTGGGATGTATCATACAAATAAACAAACTTTCTCAGGTGCTCGATGAATTTTTCTGTTTCTTCGCACATATTGATTGAAAAAGAGTCAAGTAACGCGCCTTATTTTGTATTTTGTGACAACCAGAACGCCTGAGGTCTCGTTAGAGAAGGTAACGCGATGTCATAACGTCGTGAGTGTACAAAAACGCCGAAGGTCGCGTTATAACGCTTTCTGTGTGGCGAAGGCTTTAGGGAACACATACATACGAACGAATCTCATAGAAACATTGTAGTTGGATTTAGCATGCTCTATAGAGGTAGCAACAAAATATAAATTAATATCTGATACTGTTATCAAAATAATTAATTAATTTTCATATAAAAGAAGGAAGAAAAACCAACAATGTGGAATGTGGAAAATTTAAACATTTCCAACATAGTATTAAATACATGTCAGATTCTAATACAAAAACTACTAAACTTTTTCAAACCAACTATTTATTTACAATATTTTGTTTCACTTTTATTTAAGACGAAGGAATGTAATACAAATATTATCCAAATGTTACTTCAAATTTCGGTACGTTGACCCAGCCTTAAACTAACCTTTTGTTTATCGTCTCAACATATTGCGCAAATTTCGTAGAACTTAACATGGTTTGCATTACCCCGATTTGGAAAGGCTATTGCTACTTCCAAAGTGCTAAGCTTAAGGTTTATTTTATTGGCCTAGGATAAATCAGCGTCACAACTTAAGACTATTCATAACACAGATTTGTTTATTCTACCACATACGACTGACTTATTCTACTATGCATAACGGAAATGATGTTCTTATAATACAAAAAAACAAGGTCAATATTTTGGTGAACGCACTCTGAAATGGTTGGCTAGCTTTCACCGAATTTTATTAACACCTCATCTAAATTTATTTTTGTTTTTGCTTTCACCGAATTTTAATAATATCCAACATAAGGATTTTAAGCTAGGCATTATAATTAACTTTACCAGTATTCTGTGTGGTATTATTTACGATTATTCATAATGCTAAGATTCCCCCGTCGAAAGAAATGATAAAGTCAATTAAATGCATTCAACAAAAACAAGAGAAAAAGGTTAACAATCTCTGTTTACCATAATGCATATGGAAAAGAAAATGTTTGACCCCATAAGCTGTATGCATTCGAAATGTAGGAACTAAATTTAAAAAAGTTACACTGTCGATTGTTGTTTCTATTTTAGAGTTTTATTATATGTGACTGAAATATACACGACATATCAAGAAAGAAATATGACGTCATTAATGTTATTTAATGTCAACCATCATTTTTATTGCAGAATGAGAAAGGGAGAAAGGGCACATCTTTATACGTACGACATAGTAAAAATAAATAATTGTTACATAAGGAAATTTTAAAGAAAACTCATCGTCAAAATTACAAATCGAAAAATGCCTATATTACTCCACGTTTTACAGACTTTCGATAGGGTATAGCATCAAGGTCTTATCCACAAACTACTCCATCTCCAAACTAGAACAGATATCTCGAAATAGCAAACTTTATCAATAACAGATATCCCAGGATTAAATACATGTACCTACATTATATAAGTTTTACACTACTCAGATCAGTGTGTCAGAAGAGATGCACAGAAATTCCAAGCCAAAAAGTCGGATACGGATAGCTAATAGGCAATTACGATGGCAGACCATGTACTTTAGAGTCATGTTCAATAAAAGACGAAACTGTAAAACTGTAAAGCAAACACGAAAAAGAGGAGAAACGCCATTTATACAACTCTATCCATTCCTATCCCGCAAGTGTTAGTTGACAGTAGGTCATAAACTCAGTCTTCACAAACAGGACATTAGACCATATGTGTTCTACCGCCACATGGTCCCAAACACGTGAGGCCAATCTCGATCAATTAGAAGCATTTAGGGCAAAATCTTAAGGATAATAACCAAATATCGATGGTTTGGACGGACTAAGAGGACTTCCCAATCTGCTCGTAAAATTTTTGGTTCCACTTGAAATAGGTTGTGGTCAATACATGTCTAAATAGATAGGAAATGTCTCTAGGGAAGATGTTTTTCAGCAGTTGAATTTTTTCCTTCACCGGGACCATGGTGTACAGAGATACTACGTCAAAACTGATTAACATGTCTCCTGGTTTGACCTTAAGTGTTTTTAGTTTCTCAATTAAATGACTGGAGTCTCTAATATGTGAATTTGTCATTCCAACGTGAGGTTTCAAGAGCTCTGTCAGATATTTGCCAATGTGGTACGTGGTCGGATTATGTATTTTGGGTAATCCATATAGTCTTGGTGGTACGGCGTCTGGTCTTTTGTAGTAATTAAAACTTTCGTGGACAGAGCAAACAGAATCTGCGAACCGCGTCATCTAAAAGACGAACTAGTGTATTTAGATCGTGCATTCCAGGCGAATGGTTACTCGGGACATGAGATAAGAAGATGTTTTAATTCAGGACGAAAATCTATCCACACAAATGAGCCATCATAGAACTTAGGGACCACCTATCTGCCATATATAAAAAACACTATAGAACGCATTGGAAAACTCCTTCGAAAACAACATATCAAAACAGTTTACAAACCCACCCAACAGCTCCGCCACATACTCCGTTCTCCAAAAGATCCCAGTGACCGTCTACCTTAGCTGGAGTTATAGAATACCGTGTTCTTGTGGAGTCGTGTACATTGGTACCACACAATGTAGTATTAACACGCGTGTTACCGAGCACAAAAGAAATTGTCGGTTGTTGCAACCGGAAAAATCTGCTGTCGCCGAGCAGAGGAACACATTATACAATACCAAAATACAGAAGTTATGTCAAATACATTTCATTATCATTCCCGTCTCCAACGGGAAGCCATCGAGATATACAAACATCGAAACAACTTTAATAGGAAAGAAGAAGACCTGTAACTCAAGTTCGTACTCCCCGCCCACCTAATTCCCCCCGACCAATCAGGGCAGACTATACTTCCATCGCTTAGCATTAATACCAGCGTCACGCCAGTCGACAGTTCTATTCGCTTCGAGCACCCAACGAGGTATCAACTACGCCCACGTCGCTGAAGATGTATGCCGCAGTTGCAGAAGAAACGTTCGGAAGAGATTCCAATAGACCACAGCGGCCGTGAAAGCCTACATACTTTGATAATACAAATAAAAATTGTGAGTGATCGTGATATTTAATTCTAAAATGTACTTCATAAGATAGGCAAATATGTTCATTTCAAAGTGCAATCATTTGAGTGAAGCGCAACTGACGAAGGCTTTCTTAACCAGAAACAATATATATCTATATTGGGAAACGCTGTGTGCTTTTTCCCTAGATGTCGAACATTAAATCTTACGACAACATATTCCTCAATATGTATCAAATATGGAATTTTTCGAGACACCATTCATACCCACAATGGAAGGGACAGAGTGAATTACTTATATTACATTTACAATTCACTCTATACTTATTTTTTATGTGATTGTGTAATATTATAAAAGTGAATCTAGTGTAAAACAACCTCAGCAACTACATATTACTTCATTCTTTAATAATTCAAATCAAATTTCCTCAAGTTAAAAAAATGATAAACTCTGAAGCATTTTATGGATTATTTCTTCATTACATAAGTTCAAATATTTGAAGCAATACAGAATCAATCCGTCCGAACTGCACCTAGCAACTTATCGAAAATAAACATATAAAAGAGACTTGCCAAAATTATTCATGACCTGCGTAAGTTTCATCATAAATGCATGCTCTGTAAATATTTTAGCTACAAAGTGAAGGTTTTCATTTCTGACTTACAAACCTGTAAAAATTCATCTAAAATCACTGCGGGCAAGTTATAAAATTTATACTTGTATTCGAAAATGCTCAGTACCTCTAACAGTGACTTTACCAACACAACCTAGATATAATCACTGACAAAGAAATTGCAACACCTAGAAGGAGGTGTTCAAATTTAATATTGTTTTGGTAAAAAATAAAGGCTACAGTAAGGAGTAAATGACAACAATTTGGTGAATGTTTCTTCATGTAAACTTTTTTTATCAACTAATATTATAGCCGTTTTTTTTGCATTTTAAATTACCAATAAAACAGTTTGGGGATCCAAAGTCGATGTTTAGCCACAGTAGGTGTACGCCGAATGTATCGCCAGCTAAGTGAATTTGAAAGAGGTCGAATTATTCCAATTACAGTTATGAGATGTTTGATAATATCCAAAATCGGAGAAGAGTAGTCACCGGACAGCGAGGGAGCACAAATGAAGTTCAAGATCGAGGTTTAAGACTTATGGCCTTTAGAGACCGATTTTCGACTACTTAAAATTAGTCTGATGAATGATGAGGAGAACAGGGCCATCTTGTAAGTATCCGAACGGTTTACCGCCGTGAACACTGCAGCATTATCGACCCCACCTTGTGCTACCTCTGACAGACCGCTGAGCATCGACGGCAACGACTACAGAGGGCAGAGAACGACAACATTGGAATGTGGAATGGCATCAGGCCGTCTTCTTTGATGAATCTCGAGTCTGCTTGGCTGGACATGAAGGCCGAAGAAGGGTTAGAAGACGTCGAGGAGAAAGCTCTCAACCCCAATTTAATGTTATTCGAGGCCACATGACAGCGGAACGTTATCTCCAGGAAATAGTGGAGCCAGATTTAGTCCCTTAACTTTCGGGTCGTGGATCCCACATTTCAACAAGATAATGCTCGGCCTCATGTTGCTCGAGTTAGTTTAAACTTTTTTGATGATGGGTGGAAGGCTCGGAAATTTACCCTAGCTCCCACGGACTTTGGAAGTTCTAAGACATGAAATACAGGTAGCTTGGGATAGTATTCCTCGAGAAAAAATAGACCACCTTATTGAATCAATGCCAAGACGTGTTGGGGAGTGTATAGATAACCGCGGTGGACAAACGCATTATTAACAAACATAATAAAAAAATATTGATATTTTTTATTTAAACATTTTGTTGCGATTTCTTTGTCAGTGAGTATACCTCCAAGTTTCAATAACTCGGTTATTTTCAATAAAATACGCTCACTCTATTATTGATCTCTCTAGCTCTATAACTCATTAGGTTTTTGAAGAATAAGTAAAAATGTAAAAAAATCGCAACTTTGACAAAATTAGTAATTTGACAGTTACCTACTAAAGATTTTGATGTTTGCTGCATTCATAATCTTTGATAATAAGAATGAAACTAATAATACTGTATTTAAAGTTTTCCTTTGGGTAGTTTAATAAAGTTATAATTGAAACGGAGACTTTAAAAAATAACGAATGAAACTAAAACTAATAACATAAAGATGAAATTAAGAGATTTGTTTAATTTTATCAGAGCTATTTAATGTTTATCCGAAACGTGTTATTACTAATGAATAATAAATATAGTAATAATAATAAAAAAGTGTTTAATAAATAAAACATTACATTTACTGTTTATTTTTATGTTTTTATCATCATATTTTGAACAACAAACTGTATATTTAAAAAATCCAAACATCAATGTTCTAATCAAATCTCGTTGTCGTGGTATTAATTCAACCTTCAATCGTTTGGACTTTTTTTAAATATGCAGTTTTTTGTTCAACGTGTGGGTGTTATTTCCCTAAAAAAACTAAAAAGAAACTAGAAGATGAATGATCGTAGTCAGAATTTTGTTTTCGGGGGTTGAATGATTTTTTTTTATGGGTGATGGACTGATTAATACCTCAAATTAATATTTTTGTTCATGTATTTCCAGGATATATAAAAACGTATAAATATAAAATTTATTTTTATGAAAAAGATGGTTAATTTGTTAATATTGAATCTTGAGACCAAAAATTGGGGGGATGATTGAACCAGCTAGACCCCCGCTGCCAACGGACTTGATAAAATGCCACAAATTAAGTAAATTTATGGGAAGGTTTAATGGCTCACGGCAGGTTTTTCCGGTCCAGGTTAATCCGCTTTAACAAAGCACTTAATCGCTACAATACCCTGAATGCACCCAGTGTATTTAGCATAAGTGTGTTAATATATTTTGTAACTTAATAAGGTGCTTTTAAGTTTTAAATAGTTTTCAGAATTTGTATGTGGCGCCCCTACTGGTGTAAGTGCGGTCGCTATAAATGCCATCAAAGAATTCTGTTAATTCAGTGATCCTATTAACGTTTGAAGGGAAAACGTGTCATAATACTGTTCAAAAGGGCACGACCCTTACTAATTTCGTCCTTAATTATTGGCGACCGGAAGATATGTAATCCTCCTAATTTCACAGAATTAAGTTTAAGTAATATATTTATGGAAAAATTTTAACAACAAATATTTTTTTCAAAAGATTCGATTCGAGTCGAGAAGTCAGCGTGGACGGACGTGTTAATTTTCTGTCCAATTTTAAAGTCTATTAAACTAAATTTATTAAACAATGGTGGTAACTAGAAGTGAGAAAGACAAAATGAGTGATACTGAAGTTAATAGTGATATGGAACACCAAATAAATAAAGTAGTAAGTGAAAGAATCGAAACTATGTTCAATATCTTTATCGAGAAAATTAATCAATTAACAAATGAAGTGAGCATGTTAAATGAATAAAACAGTGAACTTATCAAATTGTTATCATTTAACTGCAAGTGTCAAGTAAATAAGAACAAACATGACAATTACTTAGGTGAAATACCTACGTCTAAATTAAATGTTAGAAATATCTCAAAATCTGACACAAATAGTGAAACAGACAATACAGTTGTCGATAAACAAACAACAGATACATTTAAAAAAATATTGCGTTCAAAAAACAGTAAACAAGGCCAGTCCCGTAATGTACATGGTTCGTTGCAACAAAATTATACGAGGGATATTAGTTCAAAAAAGGTTCAGGAAACTAGTAACAATACATTAATAATTGGTGCTAGCGATGTATGCGATGATTTTGGAGCTCCTAAACCAAAACTGCATTTGTATTTAGTGAGATGAAACGGTGGATATTAAAAATTATCTGTCCAAAAAATTTTCTGGTCACACTTTTGAAGTTGAAAAGTTAGACTCGAAAGGAGTTAATACATCTTTTAAATTTTGCACAGAAAGTGTTGACCTTAAAAGTCAGCTTTATAATCCAAGTAACTGGCCGAACAGAGTAATTCTAAAACAATTCAAGTTTTTTCGGGGAGCAAAATACCAACAGCAAAGTGAATTTAAATAATATTGCCGATACCAGCATAGACCCTAATTTAAAAATTGCACAACTTAATGTACAAAGTATCACAAATAAAATAGAAAGTTTAGAAATGTTTTGTTATCAAGAAAGCCCTGCTATTAGTAGTGTGGCTGAACACTGGTGCATAAATAATAACATCAATTTAATTAATATTGATGGATATGATCTACTGAGTAGTTATAGTAGAGTAAAACATATACATGGGGGGTCAGCCCTATTTGTTCAGAAAAAGCGGAAATTTGTAGCTACGACGTGGAATATGGATCGTTTTTGTGAAGAGATGGTCTTTGAGTACTGTGCAAATAAAATAAAGTCTGAAAGTTATCAGTGTATAGTGCTAAGTATCTACAGATCACCAGGTAGTACAGTAGATGATTTTATTTTAAAATTTGTAAATGTATTAAATTATTGTACATCCAAATGCCCGAACATAATTGGTTGTGGAGATTTGAATATAAATTTGTTAGTACATAGTTTAGGAAAGGAGGTTTTTAGTGATATTTTATGTAGTTTTGATCTGAGAAATACATCACCTGAGCCTACTAGATACCATGCTTCTGGTAATGGCAAGGTAACACGTTCCAAATTAGATTATATAATCATTAATAACAGTACGAATTGCCTTTCTAAGGTATTACAACCAAACATTGCTGACCATTTGGCCTTAATTGTCAATGTATCTATTAAATTAAGTGATGATACAGAAGTGATTAACAGAAGTAACAAATCCTTCCGAAATATGTCAGATGAAAATTTAAATAATCTTTTCTTGTACTTAAATAATCTGAGCTTTGAAACTGTCTATAATTTGAGTGATGTTGATCAGGCATTTTATGAGTTTATGCAAATTTTGACAAGAGCAATTGAGTACAACTGCGCGTTAATAAATATTAAGGTTTTTTATTCTAATAAAGCTGATAGTGGGTGGGTAACAGAAGAGGTTAAAGTTGCTAGCAAATTAGTTGAAGATACTTTCTGGTTGTTAAAAAAAAACAGGGGATCCTAATATTAAATTAAGATACAAAAATTTATAACAGGCATACTTTAAACTAATTACTGTAACCAAACAGCAACATTTTAAAAAAATTATTGAAAATTCCTCAAATAAACAAAAGAAAACATGGAATATTGTAAACAAAAAAATTGGGAAAGATATAAACACTGATGCCAGAATTACTCTCAAGGACGATGCAAATAATCGCACAATATCTGAACCAGCTGATGTAGAAAAGTTATTTATCAACTATTTTTCAAATATAGCTAACAAAACAATTAATAATCATTTTGGAAACAATCTGTCAAAAAATTGTACTGCAACAAATCCTCTAATAAATTATTTCTTTTTTTGAACCTAGTACAGCTGCTGAGGTCACCAATGTAATAAGGCAGCTAAAAAATAAAATGATTGCTGGGCTAGATGGCCACAAAAATTTTAAAAAAAGTTTGTGACCATATTGCTGATCCAATAGCGTGTCTTATAAATTTATCGGTTTTGTCAGCAACTTTCCCTACGTTTTTGAAAGTTGCATCTATTGTGCCTGTGTATAAAAAAGGTGATCGTTCTAACATACACAATTATAGACCTATTGCTATTACCAGTAGTATATCTAAAATTTTTGAACGAATCATTTTCAACCGTATGATTGGATTTCTAAACATAAACAACACTATAACTGATGCTCAGCATGGTTTCCTTAAAACTAAATCCACTGAAAGTGCCACTTGTGATTTTTTCAGTTATGTGTACAAAAGCTTGGACAAGGGTGAACACGTTGCAGGTCTATTCTTCGATATGTCTCGTGCTTTTGACTGTTTAAATTTCAATTTTTATTATTCATTATGTCGTAAATAAAGAACTTTGTGTCAAAATACATAGTACAACTTCAGAAATGCATGAGTTAAATATGGGTGTTCCACAGGGGTCTGTGTTGGGTCCACTCTTTATTTTTACTATATATAAATGATATGCCTCTCAATATGAACTTACATGACGTAAAAATTATGCTTTTTGCTGACGATACGTCTATTGCGGTCTCAGCAAAGAACCCTGAGCAATTACAAGCAAAAATGTGTCACATTGTCCAAGTTTTTAGAAACTGGTGTGGTAAAATCAACCTTGTTTTAAACATTGACAAGACTGTTGGCATAACATTTTATAATAGGAAATATACCCCATCACTTAGACTTAATATAGATCATATCCAAGTAGACACAAAATTGGAAACAAAATTTTTGGGTTTCTATGTAAACGACAACTTAAGATGGATCTCTCATATAAATCATGTTTGCAAACAACTAAACAATGCATACTTTGCAATAATCAATCTAAGATATACTTTACCAACAAACTATCTTATAAACGTTTATTATAGCCTAGCTTATTGCCATCTTTCATATAATATCATGCTTTGGGGTAGTTCTCCTTACGCTATCCGTGTATTTCTAGCACAAAAAAGACTATTACGTCTAATCTTTAACTTAAACTACACTGACTCATGTAGGCCTTGATTTATAAAATACTGTATTTTGTCAGTACCATCTATATTTATATTTAAATGTATTTTATTTGTAAAAAGCAATAGTAATAAGTTTGTTAGAAACTCCAGTGTCCATCATTACCCTACTAGGTATAATGATGAATTCAGAATAGAAAAACATAACACCACATTGTATGAGAATTCACCCTACTTTTTTGCCACAAAATTGTTTAATCATTTACCTAATAAATTAAAAATACTCACTGGCAGGAAATTTAAAATTTACTTTAAAAAAATGTTGTTAGAAAAATGTTACTATTCTGTTTCTGAGTATTTAGAAGATTCTATTATGTTCTAAATTTGTTTTAAAATATGTATGTGTAACTTGTGTAATGCTTATTGGTATGTACGTGTATATATGTCTATGTATATGTATATATACATATATATATATCTATGTATATATGTATATGTGTGTATATGTTTATATGTACATTACAATTGTAATTAATTTTTTATTTGTCATGACGTGTATATCCATTTGTAATGGCTGAAATACAAAATAAATAAATAAATAATTAAACCTTTACTCTGGTGGCATTATTTGGGAACACTTTATTGAATAGTTACAAGAATAAATAAATGAGATAAACAACAAAGAACAAACGATAATTTACATTATAAATACAACTGAATAACAAACTACCACTTCTAGAAATATTAATAAGAAAAAATGAATCATCATTTGAAACAGAAACAGAAGTTTACACTAACAGATACCTTCATTTCTATTCAAACCACCGAATAGGTGACCACAAATTCAGTAAACAACAAACAATTATAAAAAGTGTTCTAGCTGCAAACAATTACCCTACAAAATGAATAACTAAAGAGTTAAACATAATTAAACAAATGAGAAATAATACCAAACTTCTCTAAGTAATATTGGAACTCAAAACAGCTACTTTACAGTAACAACTATACCTTACATACAGAGTCTGTCAGAAAGTCTGAAGAGAGTAGGCATTATATTTAAGTTAATTAACATTTAAAGCAAGAAATGCACTAAAATCAATTATATTGAAAACAAAACTAACAAACACAACTCAAAATATTTCGTTTACAAAATTCTTTCAATTTTCAAACATCAATGTAAATGTCAAATTTTCATCATAAATTTCTAGCTGAGATGTCAAGATATGCAATGTAAGTCTATCGCACAGGGTGTTTGTAACGGTTTTCATTTTATAGGGCTTGCAGGCTAGTGAAATGGCACAAAATATTCCATTAGGGTATCGAACAGAAAAATTGTTAGGTGAGCAATCTTTTCTATACTATATACGGTGGTAGGTGTGTGTGTGTGTGTGTGCGTGCATCGAAATTCAAGCATCAAGCAATGTGCGCAGTTGAAATATAAGGCGATGTAAAATTACAGTTCAAAAAATCTTACAAATAAATGTGATATTGGGTTGTACATAAGCAGTGCCATATATAGGATGGTTGAAATATAAAGGGGAATACATTTAAAGTTATACAGGGTGGTTAAAAATATTGTATTGGGTGGCACATAAGTAGCTGTGTATACAAGGTGGTTGAAATAAGAGTGAAGTAAAACTATAGTTGTACAGAGTGGACCAAAAAACTTAAAAAATGGTTAAATAAGCATATGTAGTAAGGATAATTGAGTTATAGGGCGGACGGTTCAAAAAATGTTAGAAGCAGTTGCATATACATGATGATTGAAATATAAGGTGGAGTGGAATTATAGTTATACAGGGTGGTTAAAAAATGTTATATAGCGTGGAACATAAGTAGTTGCTTATACTTGACATATGGGGCGAAGTAAAATACAGGGCGATTTAAACAACAGAAAACTAGAAAGTCAATTGGATGGAGAGGATTAATACTTATACAGGGTGGTTGCCACATCGTGTAGAGTTAAATTATAGTTGTACACGGTGATACAGAAAATGATAGACAAATAATTTACATTGGGTGACCAGTACAAAGTAACATATACAGGGTGGTTGCAATATAGGGTGAATTAGAGTTACACTTATAGAAAGTGGTCCAAATAATAAAACAAAAAAACATGTGGAAAATAATCAATGGAATTGTACCTTAAATCAGATAAAAAATAGTATATGTCAGAAAATAGACGGTTCTTTTTTTAAATATAAATTATTAAGTTGAAACCTATTTAACACAAGCTATTTAAGTTGTCTTTAAACTTTAACTTATACAGATGTAAGAAGACTTGTATTTTCTCCCATACCTACAAACATATTACAATAGAATCACTGCAAAAAAGTTATCAAAAAAATCGGCCTGAGTAATTGACATATTAAAAAAAAGTGTTGTAAAATTTGCCAAATATGTTGAGTTTTCATCGATTATCTCTATCTGATAACATTTTAAAGCAAATAGAAGGAGCAGTGATGGAAGGATCACCATCAACCTGTACTAGCTTTCTAAATAATCATTACTATTGAGGCATGTTGGTACTATGGGCAAACTATTAATTAACGGAAAAAGCAAAACGTTGGTTAAGGTATTGTATTTTAACAAGACAATTAATTCAAAGTTGCCTGGAAAAATAACTTGAAAATACTCGTCTTTAGTGTCAAGATTGGGCTACATCTTAGTTTTTCCCGCATCTCTACCTTAAAACATTGAAATTCCGCATATTGTTAAGCGACTTCCAAAAAGGAGCAGGTTATCAATTCGTATGCAACTTTTTTTTATGTATGTCCTGCGATTATTCAAAAACGGCCTGGGCAATTTTGATGATTTAAACTGCATTATATTAAGGAACATTTCAGAAAGGTCCCATATAATTGTCTATAACATGAGATTTAGGGTTTTCTAGTAAATAAGGGACTAGATTTCAGCGATTTTCAATGAATCTTCACTGTTTTCTCTAAAAGTGCTCACGCAATTTGAATATTATAAATTGTTTATACAAAGATATGTTCCAGCTTGATTCCGTACATTTTCCTATAACGCAAAACATACCATTTTTCTGAAAATCGGAAAAATATATGCAAAAAAACTGTAAACATCATGGTAAATGTCAAATTTTTATCATAAATATCTATCTAGTTTAAATGTCATGATATGCCATGAAAGTATATATAGTACACGGTATTTTTAATGGTTTTTAATTTGATACATTTGAAAGTCAGTTTCTGTTAGAGACGAAGTTATATTCGCGTGAAATGGCAGAAAATATTCCGTTAGTTTATCGAAACGCAAATTTGTTAGATATATCGGCGAACTCTTCTATATGGTCTACGGTTGTAGGTGTGTCCGTGCGTGTATGTGATATTAGATGGTATATAAGCCGTTGTATACATAGGATGGTTGAATTATAAGTTGGAATTGAATTAGTTATACAGGGTGTTTCTAAAAATATTGTATTGGCACATAAGTAGTTGCTTAGACAAGGTGGTTGAAATAAGAGTGGAGCAAAACTAGAGTTATACAGAGCCGATATTTGCTGAAAAATTATTACAGTTATACAAAAGGGTTTAAAAATTGTCATAAGTAGTTGAATATACAGGATGGGTGAAATATAAGTTGGAGCAGAATTACAGTTATCCAGGGCGGTTTAAAAAAGTTATATAGTTTGGGTTTGGAATATAAGTAGTTGCTTATACAAGGTGTTTGAAGTAAGGGTAAAATTATTGTTATTCAAGTGTATCAAAAATTTCTTATATAAACATCAGCAGTTAGCATATTTGAATTATAGGACGGAGTATAATTATGGACATGGGTTCAAAAAATTTCAGAAGCAGTTGCATATACCGGGTGATTGAAATAAATGGTACAGTAAAATTATAGTCAGAAAGTGTAGCTCAAAAAGGTGAATTTTGTTATATGGGGTAGACCATGAGCAGTTGCATAAATGGAATACTAGACATATAAGGCGAAATAAAATCATAGGGATACAGGAATAATTTAAACAATAGAAAAATAAAAAAACTTAATAGTGTAGAGAGGATTTATACTTATACAGGGTGATTTTAAATATTTCAGGGCCGTTGAGATATTGTATTGAGTTGAATTATAGTTAAACAGACTGATTCAAAAAATGATAGACCAATAAGTAATATATATATGTATATATATATATATATATATATATATATATATATATATATAAGGGTTAAAATACATTTAGAAAAGATAGATAAAGAATACAAATTAAATTGAATTCTACCTTAATTCAGATAAAAAAAGAAGATATGTCTAAAAATAGTGATTGATTGCACACGGTTTCTAAACAGTTTTTATTTTAAGTCAGCTGAAGTCGGTTCTTTTTTAAATATAAATTATCTTATAACGAAAGTGTTATATTTAATATGGATTTGTATATTCGCCTTATCAGTATTTGTTGTTAAGTCTTTACATTTTCATAATCTACTTTGTTTTCTGTCATATTTAGTCTTCTAATTAAGTTCTTAAATACCATATGAATTTAAAACTATCAAGAAAATTAATTTATAATTCCCTGATCACAATTATTTTTGTCTTTAGCAGCAAACCACAAATTACATAACTTACAAATGTAATTCCAAACTATAATAGCATAAATTGTCAAAATTCTGGAGATGTATTGTTGTTTTTAGATGTGCTTAGTAATTAAATTTTTAGTTTAAAAAGCATTATTTTCTAATATTATACAAAGTATAACGAATTTTTTTCTGATGTCTTTTTAAAAGAAAATATTGAACGTTCTATGAAATGTTGTATGAGGTTAATTTATAATTTAGTGGGCTCAAAGATAAATGGTGTTTGTTTTTCTATGACTATTTTCATAGGACGGCACTAATTATTTTATAGATAACGTGATAGCGCCTATTACTAAGTTCCAAATAACACACGTGAAGTAGCTAATCCTGTGCCTCAAGTAGATATTTAGAATTTAATGTGAGTAATTAAAATTAGATTGAACCACTAATATACGACCCTGCATGCTGATGTGTTTCAAGTGGTAACAAATTACAAAACACAATGTATGATATTTTAGTGATTTTATATTTTCTACTAACCTGGTATAATAAATGAATGTTTTTAGCGTTGCACTGTCAATCCAAAATTCTCACCTAAAAAAGAAAAAATCGTATAAATATTTGTTTAATATTTATCACCTATATTGGTAATGACAATTAATTTAGCACAATCAATTTGCAGCTCATTGCGACATATTTCATATGTTTATTCTACTAGTCGTGTTGAATGTAAAATAATTGCAAACTGATGTAATAGAAGTTAAATAATTTTCTCCATTCTCCCATATACAGTGTATGACAATTTTAACAATATTTGAAAATTTTTAGTGCTAGTAAATAATTTTTTGTTTCCTAATTTAACATTTTTTAATTGTAAATAATGTAAATGTCAGGAAGGACAAATATGTTCAGTACCAGTAAATTCTATTCAGAGAGGAATTGCAGATTTGTGAACGGAAAAATGGAAATTAAGATTTTAAGTGACATATTTATGATCAGAAATCCAGAAAAAAATATCAGATAGTAAACATTATACATACATATAAGATAGTACGGTCCAATATTGTTTTAAATTGGTTCCACCATTTTTTGCACTGATTTCCGGTTTACTAACAATTGCTATTCTTAATTAAACTCTATTAAAATTAAGTCGTAAAAATACAAAGCACATGAATTATAAAATCTTCTTAACAGTATTCAATAATTGTCAGAAGAAAATAGGTCAATTGCAGCATCAACCTGATTTCAGTTGACAATCTGCAAATTACAAAGTATTGAAAGTTGCTGTTCCGTACTTACTTACGATAGTGGGGAAGTGGGGAATTTAAAAAAATGATAAGTACATGAATTTGATTATTTTCTAAGTAATGAATTTTAATATCAACTTTTAATATCAATGGCTGATCTCTTGAATGATAACAAAATTATAGATTTTTCAGGATTTTTATTTTCAGCAATCTGGCACAGTTCTGAAAGGTTGCGTAAAACACAAGGCATTGTGTTATCGATTTTAAAGTTGATTCTTATTGGTGGAAAATTAGCAGAAAATGGTCGTGGCTTCCGGGCTTGGCACAACTCTCATTATACGCACTCTGGTATCTGTGGTTTCCCACTGTTTTTCATTGCCATTGACAACCGGGTCTGCCCTAGAACCCTGAAAGTTTGGAAATATACAATAATTTCGTGAAATGTGTTGCTATTTCTCAAAAAGTGCTTAAACGTTGACAAAATTAGTCACAACTATCCTTCAGGAAACAATAGCCGACATAGTTGATGGATTTAAAAATTACATGTAATTCAGTATTGTTGAAACATTTCGAAATTGTATAGAAAGTTTGATTATCATTCCTTAATATGCGATTGGTTCGGTTAGTTTGTAAACAATCGACACCTGTCATTGACAGCATCAGAGTAAAACTGTATTCAGCGTAAACCAGAAAAGAAATGTTTGATGTAGGACGTTACTTAATTCTCGGTCATTCGCCTGTACATGCACACTTCTCAAACGAGACTCATTAAAAAACTGGTTTCGGCATACATACTGTGTATTCGCTAGTATTCCAAAACTGCAGCGGACTAACGTATACTTTCTATTTTAACGTATGAGATAGATCAAGTTTTTTAAATATCTCCCAAATTCCTGAGCTTTGCACTAACTTCTTGATATCAGTTATCTAAATATTTAACACATTTCGACAAAAATTAAAATAATAGAAATATTAGAAAATTTATTTTAATTTTTTTTCCAATTTTCTCAAAACGGATTAAACTTTTGGTTTGGTGGTGTTATGTTGATAACATATTCGTTATTTGGAATATAATCTTGAGGACTTATGTAAATATAACAAAAAACAAACTATACAGTTTACACTAGAACTTGAACAAATTATCTTCTTTAGACATTTTAATAACAAAACACAATCGATATTTGAAGTAGAAGTTTACAGAAAACCGAAATACACGAAAAGGTATCTAAATTTTACTCGAATCATCCAAATACAGTAAGAGGTATCTTCAAATTTATAATGAAAAAAAAACGTTGATAAAAAATATGCTATCTGTAAATAATAACACAGAAAAAATTGTTAATAAAGAGTTAAACAAAATCGAATAGTAAACGACTGCTAACAATTATCGCAAAAATTCACTGACTCCCAATACACCAGTTTGTAGGGCAAAGTTGAACTCGGGCAAAGTTGAACTCATTTTCAGATGACATAAAATTCAACAGAAATTCGCCATCACCATCACCATCACGTCAGTAATAGCTTATAGAGAATAAATGCTAAGATTTTAACAGCAAACTCATAGGCCTGCTACACACTCTCGCGAGGCGATTCCTGGAAGCCCTCGTACGGGTTTTGGCGGGGGGAGGCTACAGGACTGCTGCCATCCACACTCTCGATTTATTCAGTGGCCGGCTACGTTGTAGTCCAATCAATTTACACATTGGAAGTTGCAAAAATTCATAAGAAGTTGTAACTTGGTAAAATTGCTCAAAATACAATTATAAAAGAAATCTCACAAGTTCTCACCGTTCCAGAAAAAAATTGGCTCAAGGTCAATGGTCAAAAAAATGAGTGTTTCCCGATTTTCAGCATAAGAGTGAATTTGATCGCAAAATTACCTCAGACAGAAATTTTAGACCATAAAATGCTCTACAAAAAATATATTAATAATTTTTTTCCTAAGAGTCACCGTTTTAGCGATATAACGTTCAATAATTTGTAATCGTTATAATATAACGTTGAATAATTTGTAATCGTTATAATTTGTACACGTTTCCACGCCACCTATGAGGTAGTGCACGGGTTTTTTTAATGTGGTTTCCCTAGTAGTTCTATTCCGCGGGTCTATTGTGATTTTGTTTGTTTCGGAACTATTGCAAAATAATATTTACTAGCTGTCGAAATTCAACCAATTGTGTCAATGTCTCTGGCAGGTGAAGTACCCTGAAAATTGTATCGTGTCATTCTATCTTAGGACTTAAGGGAGAACAGCAATTAAACGGAACGTATCCAGATGCGGAACCTCTGTGTCGGTCTTACATCTCTCTTCTACAAATAAGTAACAAAATTCAAGTTCTTTTTCAGATATAATTAATAGGATTTTATATGTGTTCAAATTCGTAATTCTTAATTTAATATGACAATAATTCAACCGCTAATGGTATAACATTACATTTTTGCCGCAGAGTATAACTAGCAGTGTATTCCATAAACCCGTAAAATAACAAGTAAACGAAGAAATATCTGAGGTTTGAATTATGCAAAACGTATTTTAATAGCCTAAACTCGACGTTGGATGTGTCATTTATCTACAATAACTGTTTTCTCGTAACTAAAACACGAGTATTGACTTCGAATATTAACACCAACGGTTGGGATAAAATTATCTTCAAACGTAAACACGTACCTTTTTAATTATTTTGTAGCATTTTTGTTATTGCGATAGGCTTATTGGGTTTTTCGTATTGGAAATATTCTCGCTTTGGTATTTGGTATTGATTTGTTTTGATGTAAATTTATTCTAGGTTAAGATTGTTGGTTAGATTTCTCTTGACGTTTCAGGCGATTTGCTAAGGGTGGAATCACACGTTCTAAATGGGTTAATGGCATTTATGGGAAGAAGAGGTAGAAACGTAGAGTCGAGCACAGGACATTTCGAGCATTGATGTTGTGGAATGTCGTAGAAGAAGAACGTTGTATGTAGTGGAATTTAGACGATGTTGGTATTAGAATTGAGAAATAGGTTGGTAGGATTTGGGAGATGTCAGTTGTCGGAGGGGGATTGGCCGTACTTGGAAGGAGAGGTTATGGTGAAATGTGGTGATAGATGTCTACAAGTGTTATCTAAATTTATAATGTCAATTTTGTGCCATCCATGTTTGGGATTTAGTTGGATACACTTTAATCGTTGGTTCCGTTATTGGTTTTGTGATATTTTTGGATTTTAACGGAAACCATACTCGTGTGAGGATTTAAGACAAGTTCATCACTCACTCTCTCGTGGATCTGCAGTTTCAGCAACGTTTAATTGATGTTTCCATTGGCAGTTTGGTGATATTTTTGGAAATTAGTGGAAACACGTTCTCATTTGTGAGGATTTGATTGCTGATTATTTGCATGTACTCTCGTTGGCCTTCCTGGACGACTAACTGGTCAACCACCATCTGAACATCGTACGTAAGAACTTTAGCCCACCCAAGACCTTGTTTACCTTCAGTGTATGGTGCTATCAACTTCACTTAGTTTGCCGAAGTTTTGGCAAGTCTTGTAATCGAACGAGTTCCATTTTGGTTTATTGTGAACCGGAAATCTTCGTTTGTTGCCGTATAGCAACGACGGCGTATGTTTGCTTCGATTCTACAGCTGAGTATTGTGTCATCGCATTTGAACAAGGTACCTTTGTAATTTGATTCAGTGTATTTGTTTTGCTCATAATTTGCTTTTCGCATTGAGAATTGATTTATCTGAATAACATTTTGAACTTATTGAATTTAATAAAGAACGTGATTATTTAGTCAAACTTTTGACTGTTAATTTGCTCATATAAATTTGATTTTTATGCATTTCCTGTAGTGTTAAATTTTGAATATCATTTCATGATTATTGATTTATTAGGTATTGATAATATTTGGTATTTTGTGAAAGCGTCGTGAGAGCTCGAAACGTCGACTTGTTAATTGAATTATTTTGGATGTTTTAAAGATAATATTTGTTTCTATATTTATGAAATCATTATTGATTTTTCTTGAAGTTTAAATGTAATGAAACACTTTTGTCAGTAACTGAATTTTTGGCTTCAGATTTCAGAATAACAGTACAGTTATTGAATTTGATATAATTTTGAATTATTCACAGTTTAGATGTCATTATTGACTTTGATATTATTTTGAATATTGTGCATTCAAGTATCTCATTTCTGATTTTAGATATATTGTGCATATTTACGAATCACAACACCATTTGAATATTTTGATTAATTCTTTTGATAACATCTGTTTATTTTATCTAGGTTCACTTGATCATTAATTGATTATTACATTTGTTGATTTTGGTAATAATTTGAACTTAGTGTATCAGGTATGTCATGTTGATTCTTGGTTGAACTATAGATATGTGTATGTAGGTACATGAAGTTGGCTACAGGTCGAATTGTGTTTGATACTTTTGCAGGATTGTATTGAAATAATTTACAAGTTCATTAAATTATTTACTGTTTTATGAAGAGTTTTATTGAAGTAGGTTTGCTGTGACGTAACTGTCAATATACTCAGGTTTTATTAGCCATGGAGCCCTTATCTATAGATTTCTTGTAGCCGCGGAGGATTGGTAGGTTATCTTAGGCGGTTACCTGGGGTAAAGAGGCAGAGAATCTACCTGGCGCCCAGAACATCTTTATATTGGAAAGTTAACTTACAGTTGGCTTAGCCCTTGTTTGTTAACCCACTCCCGTCTCCACTGAAGCTGCCGTGCACCCTGGTGTGTCAACGTTTACCACGTGGGCCGTAATAAGGTGGTAGGTTAGCCATTACATCTAGGCATTAACCGGACGTTTTTGACATTACAATGGGCTACCCTAGATAATTATTGTTTCTAATCACCCTGTGTAACTATAATTGAACTCAATTCTCTAACATGTATATATAAATACTCATTATAATAATTCCTTCTCATTATATATTTCCACCACCCTGTATATGCATCTCTGTATAATATTTTTTGCACCACCCTGTATAACTGTAATGCTATTGCGCCCTCTATTCCAAGAACCCTATAAATTCAACCGTTAATGGGCTTCCCTATATAATTATTTTATTAGTTATAACTACTCTATATTTTAAACACCCTATATATGCAACTGCATGGGTGCCAAACACGAAAAAAATGATTTCTAACATATCTGGAATCGCCCTGTGTAATTATAATATACAACGCCTTATATCTAAGTCAATTTAGAACATGAGAACACATAACTTTTTACCCGTCCAAAAATCGCCTAAGCAGCAATTTTTACTTTAAAAAATATTAAATAGCGATAAAATTATTGTAAGATTCTATACATCAATTTGTAGATTTTTTTTTCAAGAGCAGTTTCAACCTCAAGTGTGTTACCAAATAATCCTGTATTAAAACACATGTAATTTCAAAACCCAGCTGTCATAATTATTGTCACAATTTCGTTCTTTCTCGGTAATACGATTTTTCCCGAGCAATCGATTTCTAGACGCCAATGAAATTTAGACAGTCATAGTGCAGTTTGCGAGAATTAAATATAATAAGATATATGTAAATAAACAAAACATTATATGTATTATATTGTTAGATAAATACCTAAGTAAAAATATATTTGCACCATATCACATCTCGTTAAAAGAACATTTAACATTTTTTGACTGACTGCTAATATTTTGACATGTTAAAATTAATTTAAAAGATTAATTTATATCGAATAAAACAGTAATATATTACTAATACTTATTCAATTTTCATTTGCACATGGCATAAAATAAAAATATTCAACTTGAGAGGATCTGAAATCAAATGTATCAATTAGGTTTATAATCTCTCAATAGTTAGTTTACTTACGTAAAAGTTTTCATCGGGGGATTTTATCAAAACATTTAAGAAATACAATGCACCACCTGTTAATTTATGTTAAATAATACCTTTATTTGTTGACCATTTTTGTAAGTTCATTGAAATTAAAATTTTGAAAATTATACATTGATAATTTTCTGATCGCATTGAGAAGGTAACTTAACCTACAGGTTAACATTGTTAAGAAATGTCAAATTGGAATTCAATCTATGGTTGGCCGTGAACTGGTTGAGAAATTAGAACCATTGCCATGATGTCAGATCAGATAATAGGCTTTTTAATCTTAGTTAAATTGTATGAAACTATTAGCCTTTAAAATAGAAACAATATAAATTAATAGTATAATGTTAAAATAATAAAATATTATCGGAAAAACATTGTTCAGTTGCCATGCAATACAAATTTCTGATTTTAGTTGACAAACTATATTTAGAAAAACTTGCGAGTACCCAATAAATTGACATATCATATAATATAAATTTTTGTGCGTGATAGTTTGTATTTCTCATTCGAGTCAGTCCGTCTTACGATTTTCTCTCCACGCAATCTGGCGGCACTGTGCACGTAAATTATTATTTTTTTATTTTACTTTATTTAATGAATGAATCGATGTTATAAATATATTTTAGCATTCTGCACTGAAGGTCGTCAATAGCCACTAAACAAAACAAAAATCAAATAAATCGGTTAAGGGACAGAGGAGAAAATGGTACCTAATCGTTTTGTCTTCGCCTATTTATATATAGATTAATAAGGGTTGGTAAAAATAAAACCGGTGTAACTACAAAATAGTTGCTAAATTTTTTCATCTGAATCATAATTTTCGAATCTTTCTGCTTCTTCTTCTTCTTCTCGTTCTTCTTCTTGTTGTTCTTTTTTTCTTTCTTCACTTTGGGTGCACGCAAAATTGCCCAAATAGCGATTCCTCGTTGGTATCATAGGAGTCATAAAAGTCCTCTACAGTTGGTGACTCAACATTAGCGCACGACCGGCCTTGACAATGTGTACACGTCAAACAATAAACAAAACAGTCCAACTTTTTTGCAACCCCATTTAGCATTACATCCTTTTTTGCAGTTGCAGTGTTCAGCAGTTTCTCTGGCGCTGGAAGTGGTGCATTCCATACTCTCGCACTCGCGTTACCTCGTGTAGCCTTCTGGAGAGTCTGAATGCGGCAATAGAAGTAAACTACTTAAATAATAAGAATCCGCAAAAGTACGAATTTCTTTTTGTATGCTTATATAACGAAAAGTAATGAAGAAAAGTTGTAGAGAATAAGAAATCCTTCTCAATGAGCGCTTATACATCCCGATTGGATCATTTTTTACCGAGTAAACTCAGAAATACTGGCCAAATGTGGATTTTTTTTCAAAAATTTATAACTTTCTATAACTAACACTAAAATATTAATCATCGTCAAAACGATAGTTTATTATGTTTAGTTTTGTATGGGTTCACTAAGAATACTAGAATTGGAATTTATGTAATTTAGAGAGATATTTTGCATATTCCACTGTATTTACAAGAATAGTTCGATAGGGATATACTAAAGATATTTTGAAAATTCATAAATTCCACTTCAACTTATCTATCTTGGACTTTCGCTATTATGTCGGAAAATTGGTTTAAAAGAACAGTAAATATTGCATTAAATGTATGAATATGCGACAGGCCGCCAGCGGTGCACTGAGAACAACTATCAAAGCACATAGGCGGATCTTGAATTTTCTTATCACATGATAAAAATTATGGTAAATTGAAATATATATTTTTTCTTAGCAGTTTATTAGGTTTTTATTTACATAATATGTTGGTGTATTTTTTCATTGGTTTATTAAAATAATGGTTACTTGTATGCAGTTTACTGTTATTAATTAAATTACTTTTTTCCACTCGGTCATTTAAGGCAAAATTCACAAGCAGTATTAATACATTTGACGGAACTACAACAAAAATCCAAGATATATTAAGTGAAGTGCATTTTATGAGTTTTCAAACTATATTTTGCATACGCTATCGAACTATAGTGATTAATATGATACGTTCTACAAATTATATAAATTGGAATTCTGCAAAATATACTTAAAGCACAATACCGATCTTTAGCGTTATTAATCTCAACGTTATGAGCTAGCTACCTTTAGGAGGCAGATTAAGGTTCCAGCTATTACTACAACCAGGTTATCAATTTTGTAAAAACACTCGCTTTATATCGTTTTTTTTTTCAGCTTTTCTTTATAGAAAATGCTGCGATCAAAATTTATAAAGTCTCATTTTGAAGATTTTCTAATTCTCTACAATTTATGAGCAGATCATTACTTTTTACACAAAAAGCAAAAACGAAAATCCCCATATTTTTGGGAGGTTTTAAGTCGTAAATAATTTTCTTCTAAGAGTTTTTTGTTAAAATTATGTCAGTTATAAACGTATTATTTACGTGATTGCGTATGAGGTTTGCTGTTTAATTGCATGTCATTTAATAATCTCTATTGACTGGTGTACAAGATAATCACATTACTACAATAACTATACCTTACATACAGGGTCTCTGGGAAAGACTAAAAAGAGTGAGCAACATATAAAATTCTAAAAATTCATTTAAACATGTGTATACTAAAATCAATAATTGATTTTAGTGTATTTCTTGTATACAATTATTATATAAAAAACAAAAACCAAAACACCCCCTACTCAAAATACAAAAAATTGCATTTATAATGTTTATTGTGATAAATTCTATATTGGAGAAACCTCTAGACCTCTAAATGTTCGAATAAATGAACACAAAAATTAAATTAAAAATGGACAGTTCGAAAAATCCAAAATTTGTGAACATTCTTGGGGCCTTGGTCATAAAATAAAATTTTAAAGTTCCATAATATTGCACAAAGAAGAACACAACTCGAGTAAGAGAGTCTGCTTTAATTTTGTTAAATAAAAACGATTGTATCGCTACTACCTCTGTAGAATTCAATCGTTGGTTACCTATAATTAAGGAAACAGATACGAATGGACATGCCCTTGTAAACAACTCAGTATCGGGATAGTTCATAAGGATTTTCCTAGGCTTCCCTTATGATTTTAATGGGATCACTGAATCAGCAGGATTCTTTGACCGCATTTTTGCCGAATATTATAACGTAGGAGTTCCATATAAGATTCTGACGATCACACTTTCAATTTCTTCCAATTTGAAAGAAACTTTATTATATGATCTTTAGAAGTTTCTATGCTACCCTGTATATTAGCAAATTAGGATCTCTTAGTTACGCCAGAAGTCACATTATATTGTCAAACATTGTAATTTAAAATTTTAGAATTGTGTCTTTTTTCATTGTTTCTTTGTCACTGACAACGGGGTCTGACCTAGACCCCGAAACGTCTAGAAATATACAGTAATTTCGAGTATTGTGGTGTTATTTCCCAATAGGTGCTTAAATATTAACTAAATACGCCACAACTATCCCTCAGGAATGACACTGGTCAAGTAGTATTGACGAATTTTATAGAGCTAAATGAAAATTATATATTTTTTAAATTTATTGACATATCAAATATAGGTATAATTTTGTGGTGTATCATCTGCAACTACTTCAAAAGACACGAATGTGTGCTACGATTAAGCAATGGCAACAAATAAACATATTTTATACAATGTTAGTTTGAAGGTGGTAGACAATGTAACTCGTTCCTGGAAATTGCCTTGGACTTCCATCCTCTAGAAATGATTGGTCTCACAACGTTTCAATAGCTTTGGATCTGCTATCGCCACAGGTGAATAATGAGAAAGTCAAATTATCCGTCCGACGGATAATCTGAATTTCCCATCATAGGGAGGGAAGGAGTCCTATGGAAGAAGAAAGTAAATGATTAATGATTACAAAAAATAGTTGGTCTGTGACTTGGTTTGCCATTAGAATCCAGTTATGTCGTTTCGTCTGCATTGATAGAAGTGTTAATATTCCAATAAGGGACCCATTTAGTAGCTACTAGGTAATACAGAAAAATCTATTTATTATACTTTAGAGAAAATTAGGGAATTAAACATATGCATCTCGTTGTGAATATGTATGTCAACAACACAAGAGAGACACAATTTTGATCAATTTACAAGTTCTCAGAGATTTGCACACCTCTGAAATCCATGTGAGTTGCCACAATAATACTTCTTCAAAAATTGCAAAAATATTGGTCTTATAACCCAAACAATTTGCGGTAAAATGTGATTTACATCGTAATACATGAAGAATGAGAAGAAGTGCTACATAATTTACACAAAACAGTAAAATGCTTGAATAAAAAGAGAGAGAAAAAAAACAGTAATATGTGATGTGTGTGAAGATTGGAATTGTTAAAACCAATCGATAACCACAATAAAATTAAATACCTTCTATATATGTCCTAATCACCAGAAATATGTAGTATGTTACTATGAACCCTGAAATATTGTTGTCAGCCTTGATAACAGGATTTTAAATTGAAAATAACATTTCAACGGAATGAAAAATTGCTTGGGTCACAGAATACGAAAGAGGGAGAAAGAATTCATGTCAAAATTTGTATATGTGTTATGTGAATATAACAATGGAAATTAATGAGATTTTTCAACTTAAGCTGGAAGCCTTCAGAATAATAGAGGCTGGAAAGTAAACTAGAAGCGTAGAAAATTATAGTACACAGATATTGGTTTTTTAAGCAAGAGAAGAGAAGTAAATATGTCTCTAATATGAGTGTGTTAGGTCTTGGTTATATTTAACTTCCAAATGTATTCAGTAGGTTTTTTGCAAATTTTAATTTCCATATATTTTGTAGAATTGTATAATATTTTAAAAAAATAATTTGGTCAAGTGCGAGTTGGACTCGCATACTAAAGGTTCCGTACCACCTTCAAGATTCTAATATTCCAGTTTCAGACAAGCAGGGAATGAGTGCATTTTCTTATATTTACCCTAATATCTTTTAAAGGAAGCGTTTTAAATTTATAAAAAATATACACTTTGATTTTCCACACTTAGACTTTTTATTTTATCTGCTGCAGGATTCGCTTGATTGTTATCAGAATACATATGTAGTTAATTTTCTAATTTGGCCCCCAAAAATTAACTTTAGAGTTTTATTTTACTAATAAATTTTCAGAGAAGCCTTTTATAATCTACCGTCTGAGTTTTGAGGCTCTGTAGATTGGAAGATAAAGGGCAAGATAGGTCAAGTTTGAAATTATAAATTACTAAATCTGTTATTTAAATTATTTAAAAACACAAATAAAATATATTTTTCAAAATTTAAATAGTGTAGTTTCTAAAGTGGGAATTAAGTGGCTGTTTAATATTTTTGTTAATATATTTTAAACAAATGATTTAAAAATATGATATATTTGTAATTTACATAATGAGCCTTTTATCTGATATATTACATGATGCGTTTGAAAATTGAATTGAAAATTACTATGGGGGATTTCTAAAAATTTTTCTTATAAGTACCCCTAATTATTTTCAAAATTTTAGGTAGTAGGGTTCTTTATGTTAATATCTTGTAAACATTTAATTTTTAAAATATGAAAAATATATATTTGTATTCTTCATAATGAGCCCTTTCATTTGATGTACTGCGTGATGCGTTAAAAAATATTTTTTATTTTCCGTTTAATTCTTTAATTTGGCCCCCAATATTAATATCAGGGATTTTTCCTGTAAACAAAAAAATTTAGGCCTTATAGTTTGGGGAATAACGGGGAATGGGTAATTTTTTTTTAATATTTTTCGAATAAATTTTAAAATATTCATTTTAAAAAAAATTAAAAAAATATATTTGCATTCGTCATAATAAGCCCTGTGATTTGATATATTACATGATCCGTTAGAAACAATTATAATTTTTATTTTCCAGTTAATTCTATAATTTGCCCCCAAAATGAATATTAGGGGTTTCTCCTTATTTTTCCAGTAAAGTTCAGGTGAGGGGCTATACCTCCATTTTTTTCAAAATTTTTCAGCTTATGGTTTCGGAGATAAGGGGGGGAATTGGTAATTTTTTTTATATTTTTGTTTTCGCCATAATGAGCCCTGTCATTTGATATATAACATGATGGGTTAGAAACAAACAAAATGAATATTAGGGGTTTCTCCTGCATTTTTTTCAAAATTTTCCAGCTTATGGTTTCGGAGATAAGGGGGGGGGAATGGGTAATTATTTTTGTTAATATCTTTTAATTTATTTATTATAAAAATATGAAAAAAAAATATTTATTTTCGTCATTTTCATTTGATATATAACATGATGGGTTAGAAACAATTTTAATTTTATATTTTCCATTTAATTCTGTAATTCCCCCCCCCCCAATTAAAAGTAGAGGTTTCTCCTTATTTCAGTAATTTCAGGTCAGACCTTATACCCCAAATTTTATTCAAAACTTTACGTTTTATAGTTTCGGAGATAAGGGGGGGAAGGGTCAATTTTGGTATATTTTCGTTAATATCTTTTTAACTATTTTTTTTAAAATATGAAAAAAATATATTTGTGTTCCTCAGAATGGGACCTTTCATTTGATGTATTACATGATGCGTTTGATTTTTTTTTTATTAAATTTTCATTTAATTCTATAATTTGCCCTCCAAAATTAATACTAATTGTTTCTCCTTATTTTTCCTGTAAAGTTCCGGCAACGTTCTATATTTCCTATTTTTCTCAAAATTTTAGGCTCAGTAGTTTCGGAGATCAGGGGGGGACGGTCGATTTTTTTAGTTTTCCCCCCAGAAGTACCCCTAAAATCAAAATTTCTTCTTTTACGATATGTACTCCTGATCGGGTCACCAAACTATACATTGATACCAAATTTCAACCTCTTCCGTCCAGTGGTTTAGGAGAGGCAGAAATATTATTGGGGTATCCGTATATTGAATATACGGAACCCTAAAAAGCTCTCAAAATTTAGATACATCAGGATTTCTGCTATTTATTTTAAGAGAAACAACAATTCCGGAAATCTTTTCAGTAGAACAGTTTTTTAAAATCGTTAAATATATATTTATGAAATAAAAAATCTAGGTCAGGTTGAAAGGATCCATCATTATACTTATGGAAAATGATTTTTGGCTATTTTTTTTTTAAACTTTACCATTGGATAGTCCTGAAGGCGTGGATCAAATGCTTCGAAGGACATAAACTCGGAAAATGTTGTTCGATATACAGCCCCTCAAAATTGTTTTTTTACCCCTTAGGCTAATGTTTTTAGACTGTCATTTAATAGTTTTAAACTAGTGGATCGAAATGGCATACACTCCCAAAGTCTTCTTTATACTCGTACAACCAATGTTGATGTTTTTACCCCGTAAAGCTTACCAAGAATAAGTCGCTTTCCGCTAATTTTTAATTGTTTTTAAACTTTGCCATTTGATAGTTCTGTAGTCCTGAAATCATTTTTATGTGTGGCTGCTAATACTGCTCAATTGCTCACAATGAGTATGGCCGAACAAAGTAGCCGAGTTGTTTGATGATTTGTACGGCCTATTTCCGATATTGCCGAGTATGCCCAGGGTGATAATGGATAAAAATGTCGAATCCAAAAAAAAAATTTGAATGACATTACAAAAAACTTAAAAGTTTGTGGACAAATTAAAAAAATGAACAAACAAAAAAAAAGAAAGTGATAGTGAAAACGGCAACTTTTGGCATGACGACATATTATCGTTTGAATTTTGCAGAGTTGTTATGCATTAGATTCTGCGTGATGGTGACAAAAATGATGGTTCGTTTATCATTTAGCGTAAACTTCTTCATGAAATATATATGATTAACAAAAGGATTCCAATTTTGTATTATTATATCTGCATTTAAAGATATAAACGATTTTCATATTCCATAATTTTTTTAAATATTAACCGACTTCCAAGTAGAACTAAAAAGTTGAAATAAATTCACAAAACACTACACTAGACAATAAATAACACACTCACTGCTCTTAGGTACCTACACTCAAAGTAAAAAAGTGTATGTTAAAGTGGGAACCAAGAAAACGTTCTTCATCTATCTTGGTTGTTACTTGGCACCGAATCCAAAAATATACCATATACATAGGTAATTAATTTGTACGCAATGAGTACCCTTTATTGTTTATATTTTTTACTTTGTGTGTAGGTACCTAACAAAAGTGAATGTGTTATTTATCATTTATCTAATATCAGGTTTTGTTAATTATTTTCAACTTTTTAGTTTTTTTACTAAGGTAGTTTTTATTCTTTATTTTTATTTTGTACCTTTAACCTTAGGAGACCAGGACCAGGTAACACCGAAAGCCCCAACATTACAAAATGATACATTCTCAGTTAAATTGACAAGTAACAGTTATACAAAAAATAAGAACTGGTACACGTTGACTTAATTAGCCAAAAATATGTTTAATTTAGTTAATTATCATTTCTTTTGCTTTTACCACTTTCCTTTATTGTTTTGTTTGTTGAACTAAAGAACCTGTGCAAAATCGCACCGAATAGCAGTTTAGAGCTTGACATGAGTTTTCAGTGAATTTTGCGGTCGAGGGTTGATGACACCAAAAGCACCGTCTTAGCCAAATTGAAAAAAATCATGTAAATCGATATTTAAGAGGTATACAAACATAATGAGCTTGGTTCTCGTTGAATTAACGATCTGATTATATATTTAATAAAATTAATTATAGTTATACTACATTACCTATACGAATGCAATGTACATATAAAAATTGTCAAATTGGCCATTAAAATTACGGTTCCCGCACTATTAGGGAATTAAATTATTTATGAGGAAAGGTCAGTCACTTCCAGGGTATTTTTGATTGGAATGTTGATTTATGGGCGATTTTTTGAAAAGCTGCACAGAAAAATATATGATACTACATCGAGATCTTCTTTAACAGAATTTAAAAAACTAAAGAAATCGATAAGGGATTTTGGAGAAATCGACCAATATATTAGGTATATCGATTTCCATCCATGCATGTGTTTTTAACTTTTTTGTTTAACAAAAGCGTGCACTAAATTATGCCAGTTTACTAGCTTTGTTACTAATGAATTTCAGCTTAAATCACAAAACTTGTTTACGACTTGTGGTTTTAAAATTTGTCCCACCATCATTTTCAGGAATATCCATTAGTGTAGGAAAGTTTCTGATATTTTCGAGTTTTCTTCGATCGCTTAGTTGTGTTAATTCCCTCCATTATTGCGATTCTGCTAATTTTATTACTCCATGAACAAACACCCATACATCAGGATCAGTACTTCTAAGAGACACGTAAACAAAAAAGAAGAATTAGTACTGAAGAAAAGCACCCCAGAACAAAATGGCTGTAACAATCACACCATCAAAAAAGCAATTAACAAGCAACAAAAAAGAAAAATGAAAAAAAAGATGACCTAGATTAAGTGGTTCATGTCAGTTTACCATCCATTAGAGGTACAGCTGATATAATTATATATATATATATATATATATATATATATATATATATATAATTTACACAACATCCGGACGACATACAAACCAAAGACAACAATAGGAAACCTAGAAAACCCCCCAAAAAAATACAGATTATTTCTATAAGTGTAACTCTATTCACTCTATATTGCAACTATCCTATATATATATTTGTGTGTATTGATAACCTAATATAAATTATTTGTCTGTCATTTTCTGAACCACCCTGTACAACTATAATTTAACTCAATACGTTGTTGCAACCGCCCGGTATAAGTATTAATCCTCTCCACCCTATTGACTGTTTCCTATTTTTCATTTAATCCCACTGTATACCTATACTTCCACTCCACTTTATATTTCAATCATCCTGTATATTTTTCGAACCCTCCGCCCTTTAACTCAAATATCATTACTACATATGCTTATTTTACATTTTTTTATCCACTCTGTATAATTCCAGTTTTACTTCACTCTTATTTCATCCACCTAGTATACACAACTACTTATGTGCCATCCAATACAACATTTTTTTAACCACTCTATGTTTACTTGTAAGCTTTTTTGAACACAGGTATAACTGTAATATTACTTCGCCACATATTTCAACGCGCACATTGCTTGTACTTGAAATTCCATGGACGCACATCTACCACCGTATACCGTGAAGAAACGAAACATAACAATTTTTCTTTTAGATACATTTCACTCGATTTTAAGCCCCGTAGAATGAAAACCGTTACAAACACCCTGTACGATTTACTTTCATGGACATATCTTGACATATAAGCTAGTTATTTATTATGAAAATTTAACCTTTACATTGATTTTTACCTTTTTTGCACATATTTTTCCGAGTTGCAGAAAAATGGTATATTTTATGTTATAGAAAAGTGTACGGAATCAAGCTGGAACAGCTCTTTGTAGAATAAGTACAATTCAAAATATTCAAATTGAGCCGTTTAGAGAAAACAGTGTAGATTCATTGAAATTCCCTGAAATGTAGTGTTCTTTTCTGATTTTCTGGAAAACCGTAAATCTCAAGTTATAGAAAATTATATGGTAGGTACCTTTCTGTAAAACTCCTTAATGCAATGCGTTTATGTAAATCATCAAAATCGCCCAAGCCGTTTTTGAATAATCACTGAGCATACATAGAAAAAACGTGGCGACGAATTAATAACCTCATCCTTTTTGGAAGTCGTTTAATAAAAGGAAAAATAATTTACAGGCGATCTGAGGTCGGGAAGTGAAGGGATGGGTTTTTAAGGGTAAAAAACGGTTATTTCCGGAAAAATTACAAGTCCTTTGGAAAAAAGTTAAACGCCCAAGTTGTAGGTAATAAAAAGTTCTACACTTTTTTAAATAACCTCAAAATTTATGTTAATAATTCAAAAAACGTTTTTGGTTTTTTATTTTTAGTTTCACTAAAAATCAATGTTTTCGGGTAATTTGGTGAAAACTTAAGTTATTATGTCCCAAACGCATGAATTTTTTTTATTTATAATATTTATTTTTCCACCTTATTTTGACTTAATATCGAAAAAGAACCCAATTTTTCATTCGAAAATTCTTACGTCAAAATATCTGATCTTTTAAAAAAAAAGTTGGAAATATACCACTATAATTAACAACCAAATAAATTAATAAACTTATTAGTCATCTAAAATATTTTGAGGAAGTTATAGAATCTTCTTTAAATTATATCTGTAGATGCCTATTAATTGCTATTTTAAGCTTATACTAAAGTGCAAACTATTGATGGAATTGGTTTTGGTAGTACCACATTTAAAATAAAAAACAATGTATTGTCTCTAAAAACGGTTCAATCTTCCGTTCAACTAACTGATGATATTATCGCCATTGATCCATTATTGTTATTTCAAACAATATCGTTAACGATCGAAAGATATGGAGAATTATTTGCAATATGAGCTTACACCTTTTCCATTGTCAGTTTTTACAGAAAATGGCCGCAGGAAAAATGTTAAATCTCAACTTTACGAATTATTTGTGTATTGTGCATGTCGTCGACGGTGGATTTTCACTACACAAAGTAATTTTTTCGTGAATATTTGTTGTAAATATAAAAAAATAAATACCCAAAATTTATTTTTTGGATTTAACTTTTTTCCATAAAACTTGTAGTTTTGCCACAAATCGAGATAAATCGTTTTTTACCCTTAAACCCCCCTCCACTTCTCGCCCTCAAATCGCCCGTAAATTACATATCCTTTTATTGTTGTTGTTTTTTCTTCCAATGGGTTTCATCCTACTATTTTTTTTTCACTTTTCATCATTTCCAAAGACTTTAGCCCTGGTCTACTATACATATACAAAATCGTATTTGTCATTTGATAAATATTTAGCAATATGGATTTTACACCTACCCACAAATATTAGCTTGCAGGTGAAGCAAGTTTTCTATTTTGAGGAAAAGGCAACTAAGACACTATTACACAGGAAATACGTTTTAAAGAAATTTAGAAAAACGGAATGCTCAGAGAGCATTTCCTGGACACCCTGACTTTAAAAAAAAAATGGAAATTGAGTTGGAGATGCCATCTAAGGCTAACCTGAGAATTTCAGTTCATTTACATTTGGGTTTCCCGAAGTATTGAAATCCCAAAAAAAATGTTATCCGTCTTGTTGATTTCAATTAAATCTTGAACGTCGGTATAAGACCTCCCAGTGAGGAATTTCTGCGAAAAACATTTTGTTATTAGGTCCAAGATCAATTAATTACCACACAATGAAACATTTTTCAAATATGTGTTACTTACAAATGCATGCACATTTCACTGGAATGTTTTTGTGAATAGGTGCAATATTCGTTTTTATGATACCCAACACCTACATGTTATACAGAACAATACATATTGACATAACCTTTCAAATTAAGTTAATGATATTATTTTAACTAACCTCAAGAAAAGGAGGGGGTTCTCAATTAGTCTGTATATATGTTATTATACAGGTATGGAAAACGTTTGACTGGGGTCGGAGAATGCTAACGTTAAACAAGGACGGAACTGCTACTATATGCATGAGACGAGGATTGTCGTTTTAAGTACGTCTGTTTCACGAGCATCGATCATGCATCGTCATAGTCACAGTGCGACCGTCCCCTATTACGCCAGAACGAAAACTTAACATTTTTTCTGTTTTAAAAAGGAAATAAAATAGATACTCTTAAAAATAAAATAAATTAGTAACTGTTAAAAAAATTGTCAATAAGAAATTAAACATTAACCTTATAATTATGTACAACATATCGTATGTTTTATTTTTAAGCGATTGGAATCGTCGGAATGTGGTGATAAGAAAAAAAGTATTTACCGCCCGAATACCGGCTTTATGTTGTACTTTCTCAATAGTCGTCCTATTCTATCGGATGTACCTCTAATATACCTACCGGATAGCCGCGTACCTGTTCTCAACTATGTCGTTGTTGTTTTCTTGCCGTGTGTATAGATTATTTAATGCCTGCTTTATTGTATTATTTTGGTACCCGTTTTTCTTTAGCTCATCTGCTATGATTTTTCTTCTTTTTTGGTGTTGAAGTCTGTTAATCTAAATGATCTGGAAATAAGGGAATTGGCAACTGCTTGAATTTGCGCTGGGTCACACCATCGTGTGACATGGCGTACAGGTATCTATGGGTGTGTGTTGGTTTTCTGTATACTATAATTAAAACTGCCTGTTTGGTGATTTGGTAACGAGAACATCTAGGAATGGGAGACGATTATTATTTTAGGATGTAAGGTGTTAATATACAGGGTGTAAATGAATAAGAGCGAAAATTTTCAAGATGTGCTTCCTTTAGTCATTTTATGGCGAAAAGTTCCTATGAACATATATCCGCAAACATTTCGCTACCGATGTACTAGTGTTGAAATCTTCATATTTTTTTCAGTTTTTATTTTCTGGCTAGTTATCGAGACATTTAGTTAAATTTTGGGGTACTAATGCCTCTATGAAGTCATCATAATAAGATTACAGAAACAGTCATGCACTTGTTGTTTTACTTTTTTTCTCCACAGTCAGTGTACCTCTTCGCGTCCTTTGACTCCGGTCCGAAAAACCGACACAAAACGGAGCGACAGCGCGGTGAGGCAAGGCAAGACGAGGGGACACGAGTGCACCGTCTACACTCTGGCACTCACGTTCCCTCGGGTAGCCTCCTAGAGAGTCTGGATGCGGCATTGTGGATTTCCAATTGTTTTATTTCTTGCGTTTTTTTTCGTATCTGTCACTGTTTTTGTGTAAAAAATGATTGATTTCATGTGTACCGTAGAAACAAAAAATCATTCTGTTATATGTTTTTCTAGTAGGCGGCTGTCATATTAATTCCTCTTATTAACAACTTTTAACTTAATGGTTGTTAATTTACTCTCTTTGATATTACGGACACAGTGATAGTTGTGCGTGACTTCTAGCGAATTTTCACCAATATGACTGTTTATTCAAACGCAGAAATGACTGGCATGCATTTTGTCTACGGTCTTTCTAATGGTAATTCCTTAGAAGCGTCGAGAAGAGATACTGCAATGTATCCTCAATGTGTAGCCTCTAATCATACTTTGTTTGAACGGCTTCATCAACGACTAAAAGAAACAGATATCTTCAAACCTAGAAAACGTGCTTGTGGTCGCCACCGGGATATTAGAATATTAGAACACCAGAATAAGAGGCTGTACTCAATTTAATCGACGAGCAACACGATACCAGCAATAGGAAAATTGCTTTACAGCTACATTATGCCATCTTAAAGAACAGCTGTTATATCCATATGCATATCATGTACAACCATTATTAATAACCACCTCAACCACATATGGGCGGAAGAACATCGTCATGCTATCGTTGAAGCTCACCACCAGGAACGATATTCTTTAAACGTATGGCCACATTTCCTTCCACCTACATCAAATGGAGATACATGCACTCAGTTTCTAAGCGAAGAGTTGCCAGTTCTACTTGATCCGATTCCTTTTTAGAGTGGGAATGTGGTTAATGCAAGTGTATTTTATTTGTATTCTATTATGAGAGCACGTCAATATTTGAATGAAACATATCCAGATCGCTGGATAGGTCGGGGTGGACCTCAATTCTGACCAGCTCGTTCACCTGATTTAAATCCGATTGACTTTTCTACTTCGGGACATTTAAAAACGTTGGTTTATTGTGGAACTCCTGTTCCTGTTCCTGTCCTATTGTTTCTTGTAGAATTATTCAAGATTCTCCTGGGGTTTTCAATCAAATACGAAGATATATGTGTCGACGTCTACACTCCTGTGTAAGGGCTGAAGGTGGCCATTTAGAGCACTTAATTTGAGCTCTTCGTTTTCAACGTTAGGTAAACTTGTTTTTTTTATGATTTTGAAATAATAATTACATATTGCATCCCAGTAGGATTGTTTACGGTACACATGAAATTGGTCATTTTTTACAGAAAAAAAAGTGTCGAAAAAACGCAAGAAATACAAAAGATTGCCGCCGCATCGGTACTCTCTCGAGGCGCCTCCTGGAGGCCCTCGATACGAGTCTTGGCGAGTGGAGGCTGCAGGAGTGCTAGCCATCCACACTCTCGATTTATTCAGTAGCCGGCTACGTTGTAATCTGGTCAATTTACACATTGGAAGTTACAAAAATTCATAAGAAGCTGTAACTGAATTGCTAAAAATACAACTGTAAAAGAAATCTCAAAAGTCCTATCGTTCCGGTCTGTGGAAACAAATTGGCCCGAGGTCAAAGTTAAAAAAATGAGTTTATCGCGACTTTCAACAAACCGACGAGTTTTATCGCAAAATTACCTCAAACAATAACCATAAAATGCTCTAAAAAAATGTATTAATATTTTTTTCCTGACAGCCATCGTTTTAGAGATATAACCCTTTAAAAAGAATAATTTATAATCGTCATAATTTGCAGACGTTTCCATAAAATAATATTTATTAATAAGGGTTGGTAACTATAAAATAATCGCTAAATTTATTCACCTGAATCATAATTTTCGAATATTTCTGCTTCCTTTCGGCTTCTTCTCCTTCTTCTTGATCTTCATCTTCTTTAATCTGGGTGCAAGTAAATTGCCCCAATAGCGATTCCTCGTTGGTATCATAGGAGTCCTCTATAGTTGGTGACTCAACATTAGAGCATGACCGGCCTTGACAACGTGTACACCTCAGGGAACAAAACAGTCCAACTTTTTGCAACCACATGTAGCATTACATCCCTTTTTGCAGTTGCAAAATATTGTGTCCAGCAGTTTCTCTGGCGCTGGCAGAAGCAGGAATATTCTAAAATTATGATTCAAATAAATATATTTTATTTTGTAATTACACCGCTTTTATTTTTACCAACCCTTATTAATAAACATTATTCTGCAATTGTTCCAAAACAAACAAAATCACAACAGACCCGTGGAATAGGCCTACTGGAGAAACCATGTTAAAAAACGCGCTAAGTACACTACCTCCTAGGTGGCGTGGAAAGAAAGAAGAGCTTCTCCTTCGAGGTAAATCATGATGGGCTATTACTGGTGACAGCGATGAGCCCATGGGAGCACCCTAAGTTTCTTTGTATATTTATCCGTTGTATCTAAAATATTGGTGAGTTCTATGATGTGGATTGGGAAATTTTCTGTCTTGGATATCTTCTCTATAGCTTCGTTGACTGGATTTCTCGGGTATAATGACTTAACATCAAGACTAGGAATGATATCGGTGTTGTTGGTTTTTAGGTGTTGTATTCTCCTAATGAAATGCTCGGAGTTTCTCAGATAAGAATCCGCTTCCTCCACCTTAGGCTGCAAAAACTTGGCAATATATTTACCCGTTTTTGACTTCATGAGTTTATAGCACGTACCATGGGTCTTATCTAAACTCTTTTGTTTGTGTATTTTGGAAGTCCATATTCTTAGGTATCTGGATGACTTTTCGCGTGGTATCAGTTGTTTCTTGATTTCGCTGTCTATATGTAATTTCTGTATTTTGGTTTATGTAACTTTTTTCAAAAATGTTCTTGGGTTTCGGGTTGGTGGTTTGTAGCTAGTGTCTTATATGATATGGTCATTTTTTGATTGTGTTCCTCCCTATTCATCACCAAGGTAGCGTTACCTTTAACAGGTTGGGCAATTAAAATATCTTTATCCCTACGAAGCTGAAAAAGTGCATGCCATTCCGATCAACTGAGGTTTAAATTTGACGGTATGCTTGTTCGTAATATTCTGAATATTTCCTGTCGTATTTCTTCAGCATTTTCTTCAGTCGACGAGTGTGGTGAAGTTTCAACTGCTGTAATAATTTTTTCGATGGAAATTCTTTTAGGAGCCATGGCGAAGTTGAATCCTTTGCTTTGAACCATTTCTCAGTTAAGATTGTAGTTGGAAATATTGTACACTATTCTGTTTGTATCATTCTATGGACTTAGCTCGTTAATCGACTTTCGCGATAGCCTCATGTATGAAATAGCTTCATGGAACGCTTCTCCATTTTTAATTTCTTGTCTGATTCCATTCTCCAAAAAAAAAAGGCAATTTCTCCACCTGATGCCATATGACTTGAAGCTCTTGTAAGTCTGCATCATGAACTAGAATGAAAAACAAACAAAAAATTGGAGAGACGAATAATGTCGTGGGGCATACAAGCAACTAGTATCGAAATACCCTGTACTTGAACAATTAAATTAAAATTAAAGTTTTGTAAAAGGCTTGCAACTATAAAGCCACTTTTCATCGAAAACTGTAAAAGATTTACTAATCGTGGAGAAGTGTCTACTAAATTGCCATAAAGTAACAACGATCTTATTTTGTACTTTTTGATAACAAAATAAACAAAGCAACCGCACACCTAAATTGTTAGCCTCGGATTGGGGTTCTCCATATCGCTTATCCACCATTTAAAACTATGCCGTGCGTTGCATGGGATTTGAAATATTTCAGTTACCCAACTTGTTCCTATGCCCAATTAGCCCTGTCTTACATTTATATTAAAATTATTGCAAAACTAAGGAGGACAACCCATAAGGTTAAATGTATTGTAACCTTTTGTAGCAATATTTCAAACGGTATTTGGATGACCCCGGTAACAAATTATTTTTCTAGTATCATCTATTAATAATTCATTCAATTACTAATACATAGACAAAACTTGTCGGTTTGATAAAAATATACATATATAATTACATAAGTATTTGTTTACCTCCTCTAGAAACATGTTAGTTAAGTCAAGGTCATGTATGACGTCGTTATTTGGCATAGACGCAGAAGTATATTTTTGTGAACAATTTGATGCGAAACGTAATTTCCTGACCATGACCATCACGAGTGCTTTCTCTATTTAGAGTTGATGTTGATCGAGAATTTGTGTTATGACCAAGGAATAAATAATTTACATATACAATCTCCAGACGAACGTTTCGTGGGTCCAATTATAGCGTAAAATATCTCTAGAAGTATAGCGGCTAAAAAATGATAATTCATTATCATAAATGTAAGGACGCTGAATACAAGGATGATTTCTAACAGGTTATATCGATTATAAATAAAAAATACGTAAATAGCGAATGCAGACTTTGTATGTAAGAATGTAATTTGCTACGAGCCCAGCTCGGGTAATTATTAAAATGATTTGTTTATTTAACAAAAATGAAATCTCGAAGAAGTATATTGTTGAATCGAAATGACTTCAATTAACAAACAAACGTTGGCAGCCTAATGCATTAATCCAAAATCCTACATTTAATTTAGACAAAAGGAACAATTTAAAACAAGGAAACTCATGAATAGTTATTTGTAGGATCCCATAGAGAAGAAAAAATTAAGATGGATTTAAATTTATTTACTACTTAAATGTACCTGTTCTCAACATTTTAATAGATATGTATTTTTTTCTAGTGTGCAACTTCCGACTTGCCTCAAATATGACAATATTCATGTTTTGAATTTTGGATAAATTGCTATTTATTATCCGCCAATGTGCGGTGATATCAGATTTAAAAGATGGTAATTTTATATATAGATAGCAAGACAATCGCTCGCTAATTTTCAATAGCAGTCGACAGAAAAATGACTAAGCAAGTGCTAAAAATAGCTGTCATCAAACTGTAAAAAAAACTGAGAATTGGGTATTGTTTAATACATTAATTATTAAATTGGCAAGTTTTTGCCTAGAAAGGCACAAATCAGGTAATTTCTGTTCATGCAGATATAAATGTGCGTTTGATACATTGGATACTATCTAGTATAAATAAATTATAAGTTATATTTTACATGTTAGAAAGTAACAATGATGGGCAAGAGAGGTCCAAGGTAGGCCTACTGCTCCCTGCTCCTACCTGACGACGCCCATATACAGGGTGAGTTTTTTTTGATGATCAGTATGGGGATCTGGGAAACTAGCGGAGATAGAGCAATGGTTAAATTAGGAAAGATTTGCAGTTTTACTAGCCCAATTTAATGACACTTTCGGATTTTTGTAAAAAGTTATGGCTTACTAGATATTTTGAAAAAACGAAATTCTGTCGATTTTGTCAAATCCCTCTAGCCCCTTTGTTTTTGATTTTATAGAAAAGTGTAAATTTCACAATTGAAGGGAATTTTATTGTCATGTCTTCGTTTGCGTGACAGCTCTCGTTTCCGAGATGTGACACAAACTTATCTTTTTTGAATGGAAACCATAGTTGGCTATGACCTCAAAAAATCGGACATTTTTAAAGCTTTTCAACGATATAATACTCGATATAGTTATTCATAAAAATAACGGAGTTATGGATGCTTTTCTCTCTTATTTTCACTTTTAACGTAGTTAGCCATGAAATAGACTGATTTATTAATAACTATTCCAAAAAGCATTGAACGATTTTTTTATTAGGTATATCAGATATAGCGAAAAAACTAAATAAATAGGTACTTACTAAAAACTTAAGAAATTAGAGTACACAATAATGCTTACAATTTATGTTCGAAAAGTCCACCATTGTTATTTAGACAAAAATTGCATCTTTTTAAGATTGACATTACCGCTTTCCTCAGAGACCGCCTATCAATTTTTCAATTTCTTATAATACCGCCTCCCTTAGATCACCAACTGTCTCATACTTTCTTTTGTATAGTTTGTTTTTTAGCGCACCCCATAAATAGAAGTCTATAACTGCCAAATCGGGAGACCGGGGTGGCCATTCGCGTGGGCCATTTCTTCCTATCCAAGAGTTTGGATAGATATTATCTAAGTGTTGTCTTACTAATAACGAGTTATGAGCAGGTGCTCTATCATGTTGGAACCACTCAATTTCTAAACAAGTTCTCAAATTCAAATTATGCAACATGTCTTGAAAAGTGTATTGCAAGAAATGCAAGTAGCGCTCCCCAGTAAGTGATTCGTCATAGATAAAAGGCCCTAGAACAGTAGACCCTATGATACCACAACAAACATTAAAACCAAATTTTATCTGGGGTCGTCTTTCTTCTACACGGAAAGGGTTTTCTTTAGCCCAGATATGCTCATTGTGTCTATTGAACATACCGCAATTAGTAAATCTAGTTTCATCTGACCATAACACCTTTAATGGAAACTGTGGATTGTCAACGCACATGTTTCTAAACCATGTACAAAACAAAATACATCGATGTTCGTCACCAGCATGCAAAGTTTGAGAAACTGAAAGTTTGTACGGACGGAACTTGTGCGCTTTCAGTACATTAACTACAGTTCGTTGAGATGCCAGCTTCTGCCGCAATCTCACGAGTTGATGTAGATGGATTTTGATTTACCATTGCCAAAACATTTATTTGTGCTGCTTCTTAATTTTATTACGTTCCTTTGGTGGTGTAGTAAAAGATCTATAACTACGTAAACTATCGTAAAGCCTCTTAAATGTACATAGAGCACGGTGACGACGATTAAAATATCTATGAAAGTATTCCTCAGCTGCACGAACTGAATTTTTATGGCATATGATATAACATTCCACCATATTCACTTTTTCTTCGTTAGAATATTCCATTTTATCACGAAAACTTGTCAATATCGACTGTCAGTTCAGCACTACTAATGGAATTACTCTCAAATGAGGAAACGTCAAAGTGAGAACAATCTTTTTCATGGCTACCTACGTTAAAAGTGAAAATAAGAGAGAAAAGCATCCATAACTCCATTATTTTTATGAATAACTATATCGAGTATTATATCGTTGAAAAGCTCTAAAAATGTCCGATTTTTTGAGGTCATAGGCAACTATGGTTTCCATTCAAAAAAAATAAGGTTGTGTCATATCACGAAAACAAGAGCTGTCACGCAAACGAAGACATGATAGTCAAATTCGGGATACAATTCCCTTCAATTTTGATATTTACATTTTTTTATAAAATCAAAAACAAAGGAGCTAGAGGGTTTTGACTAAATCGACAGAATTTCGTTTTTTCAAAATATCTAGTAAGCCATGACTTTTTACAAAAATCCGAAAGTGCCATTAAATTGGGCCAGTAAAACTAGAAATCTTTCCCAATTTAACCTTTGCTCTATCTCCGCTAGTTTCCGAGATCCCCAAACTGGTCATCAAAAAAAACTCACCCTGAATAAGCCATTAGAGAACACCCCTATATTGTACCTATATAAATATATATACTACGGTTGAAATTGTAGATTAGATCGTTTCATAGTTGAATAACGCTGGTTATTTTGTATAGTGTAATATAATGTATTACTAGTATAAAAGTTGGCCAAACTACTAGTGATACTATCTTTTAGGGATTTCTCAATCCATTGAACGCAAGACAATATATTGATTCTAGTCGAGAAGCTTCATCAGTTGCGTTGCCCTCAACTGATTGAAATCTCGAATAATTATGTATGCATTTAGTACCTACACATTACTGAATTTAATATTTTATAGCGAAATGAATTTCAACATCTAGGAGTTGCATGAATAAACTAGTACACAGAGACTCCAAATCGGGAGTCATAGTATGTACAAAATCGTTTTCCTGTGATTCCTAGGATAAAAATTACATGCAATAATTCGTAAGTTAATTAAAATCAATCCAAGAATTTATAGTACGATATTTTTTAGATTTCTCAATCCATTGAACGCAAGACAAAACAATAATTACTAAGTATATTATTGAGATTTAAATTGGTTCCGACATTTGAAAAATCTCGAAAATATAGTATCATAATTTCTTTGACCGGTTAGTTAACCTAAAAATTCCTTAGTGTGATAGATAGAGATTCATTTCACGATAAAATATTGCTCATTGTCAATTAAAATAGTCATAAAGTTAATATTAGGAAAAAATATTTTAGATGAAATGAAAATTAGTAATAGTCAGACTAACGTTTATATACAGTTGGTCAGATCAGCAAATAAATAAAGACAAAGCCTGGTGAAGACAGTAACATAACTACTTGAAATGGTTCCATGAACATTTATAACCTAAGAATCACATGTAAACAGCATTACAAATAACCGTGCAGCTTTCAGAAGCGGTGTCATTGGATAAACTACAGTTACTATTGGATTTTTTTCCGAAAGTTTCCATGACGTCTCCTGATGGTCTACTGGCAATAAAGGGAGCGGGGGATACATTGTTTTGGTTTCGAGCCGTAGAGCGGAACGCCATATTCTGTTCAGTTTCAAACCTTATTTTTATTTTCTGATATTAATAAATTTCGCTAGGGGCGAAAATAGTAGTAAAATTAGCAGAGCAATATCGAATAGCCGGTAATACAGCAGCACCAGTGTTAAATATGATGTGGCTGATGATGCTCCACTGGATAACTAAATGGTTACCATTAATTTGCACAATTCTGCAGTCTCTATGATAGTATAACTCTGCAAACCCTCTCAAAAATGTCCAAATCGGAAACATTCTGCTTTGGTGAGTCTTGCATCACTTCCTTGTGACGTCTTCTCACAAATTTATACCTTCTATCTGGTGGCTTGCCTCCCCATAGTCCTTATGGAACTATTCTGACACGTGATCTAGGTAAATTTATCAGGGCTTCTATCTCCAACGCAGGGAGCATTTCGTTGCACTTTCTTACGCTATAATTAAGTCGCAGTCGTTACTAAATTTCAATGTCTCTAATTCTAAATTCCTGGTCTTAAATGTATAAGTCGACGAATTCAGCCTCAAACACCTGCACATTATCAATAGGTCTTGGTGGTAATAAACTGGATTGAACTTAGTGAACTTGTTTAAAAATTAGTTGGTATACCTTCGATAGAGCACTGAAATTAATTTCTCAATGCCGTTCTACTGGAATGAAAAGAAAGCACGTTATCAATTTTAGCTTCGACATGACTAATATTGGCTTCAGCATTATTTTTAACTAATTGGAGATGAGTATTCACAGCATCTATGCTGACTTCAGTTAAATTATTTGTTGTGAAGGATTTCATTATCACTCCTCATTATCTTACATTGTTTCCTTTGCCTGTTGATTAAATTCTGATGATCATCTTGCATTGATTTAATTGCTTTTCCTTCTTCTTGTCGTTTGTCATCTAAAAATAATATTAGTGGACCTTGAATCTCTTGCCATGTTTGAGTGCTCTTTTGTCCAAAATGTTTAAGAATTTCACTTTCCATATTTTCTTCTTCCGATTTAGTAATCACCATTCAATACTCACTACATTGTTGAGATGGCCTTCGAAGACACGATCGCCTGAATGATGGACACCTACTACTATTCCTCTTACTCTGGTCATTAGTCAATTTCCTTAAATCCTTAATTATTAAGTTTAAACTAAATTATGTAATTTTTAAAAACACAAATCCTAGAATATATTTTTTTCTTAACTGCATATTATACAAAACTCACCACTATATATATATATATATATATATATATATATATATATATATATATATATATATGAGTTCTTTGGGTATAACACTACATATATGACGTATTATTCAAAAAGAAAAAATATATTACATATGCCAAGAACTTTTCTCTCGAGTCCGTGCTGTTGTCTTCTGCTGCTATCTGCTTAAGACTACTTAATACGGAGCATTATAAAAAAAGAAGTACCTAATACTCAAATATAAAAAGTAATAAGTAACTAATAGTTTAAAATAAGTAGCTAATACCTTAAAAAAGCTAATTACATGTTAAAACAAAAACCATTCACTGTTAATACAGCAGTATTCAAATTCTAAATATTAAAATTATTCTATACCAGTTTATGTTTAGCACAATATATATATATATATATATATATATATATATATATATATATAGAATGCATTGTCTTGCGTTCAGAATTAATCATTTTGCAATGTTCAGGTAACTTTCGAAATTATATCGTGTAATTCTATGGTAACAGTGTTATAGATGGCACGACTCCCGAGGTAGGAAATTCTAATGGACAGATGTTGTTATTTAATTGGCATTTAAATATCTAGTCTTGAAGTACATAAATAAATTTGTGGATATTTCGTTCTTTTGAGAGTAGCCCAATTGATGATGGGTCTCTCATACAAAAGATATATCGATTTGCGTTTAACAATCTTGACGGGCTAGTAACAAATTAATATTTCAAGCTTACTTCAATATTTTAGTTTTTGAAAGGTTATTATTGTTACGAGAATTCATCCGACAGCTGGTGCAATCGGCCATCAACTAATTCGTGGAAGGGACATTATTCCGGTACTTCTGGGAATCCGAAATCGTTCGACTCTCAACAGGCCGATTGCTGCCGTTACTGGGAATTCCCTTAAAGCTTCCAGAACATGAAAGAGTTTCCCGATGGTTCGTGGACTTACCAGACAATTCAAAGAAAAATATATAAATATGAACAGCTGGCGATAGGAGGCATTCAGTTTTCGACGGTGGTATTGTATAGTTAAGATAAATTGTAAATAGTAGTTTCTGTGAATATAAATTGTGCTAAAGTAGTGGAAATAAATTAGAGTTGGACTGTGTTTTTAAATAAATCCAAGAACTGAACTGAACCCGAGTGTGAAAATAAAAAAATTACAGTGGTGTGAGAAGTGGGATGTGAATTTGTGGAACTTTTAGAAGTGGAAAATTAATAAACTAACAATGTATAAAACAGTGAGTTTGGACCAATTGAAAGTAGCGGACTTAAAAAAAGAACTTGAGGAAAGGGATTTAGAAATTAGTGGGAAGAAAAGTGAATTAATACAACGGCTACGAGATGCCCTAATAAATGAAGGTAACGATCCCGATACATATTTGTTTGAATTTATTAAAGAAAATGGAAGAAAATTCTAAGACTTTAGAGGATAAGCTACAAACAATACAAGCAAATTCTAAGTCCTTACAAGATAAATTCGTAGAAAATGCTAAGACGCTAGAAGACAAATTACTAGAAAATTCTAAAACACTAGAGGATAAATTACTAGAACATTCTAAAACCCTAGAAGATAAATTGCTAGAAAATTCTAAGTCCTTAGAAGATAAGCTACAAACATTACAAGAAAACTCGAAAACCCTAGAAGATAAACTACTGGAAAATTCTAAAACCTTGAGAGAATCCTTAGAGGCCCAATCACTGGAAAATTCTAAATCCCTAGAAGAAAATTTGAAATGCTGGAAGAGAAAATAGACGAGAATGAGGCTCGGATACAAGAGCTAAAACAGATCATGGAAGTTGAGATCAGCAAGATAAAAGTCACAATTCAAAGGGGAGAAACACAATCAAAAACCGAAAGCAGAAACAGTCCAGAAATAGTGGATTCGAAAATTGGCCTCGAGGGGACAAGACACAAAATGAAACCTCCCCAATTTGATGGAAAATCGTCATAGACTAACTATAGGCGCCAATTCGAGGCTGCAGCAAAGTTAAACGGATGATCGCCAGAGGAAAAGGCAATAGCACTAACACTCGCCTTAAGAGGGGACGCTACAGATATTTTGCAAACATTAAATACCCCTGAGCAAGAAGACTACAATTAACTGGTCAAACTTTTAGAGTTGAGGTATGGCCAAACACATTTGGAGCACGTCTACCACTCCCAATTGAAAAATCGTAACCAGAAATAAAATGAATCCCTACAAGAGTTTAAAGCTGATATTACCCGTCTGGTTCGCCTTGCCTATCCAGCCACACCGGAAAATATGATAAAAAGGTTAGCAGTACAAGCGTTTTTGGATGGACTGCGGGACAACGAAGCCAGGCAAGCTTTACCACTAGCTCGACCGACTCAATTAGTAGACGCACTGGCTCAAGCTCTGGAATTCGTGGCTGCGAAAAATACCTGCAGAGGTCAAGCCAGAGTCCGAATCGTTGACGGAGAATCCGAAGATGGCGGAAACGATGAAGCCTCTGTAAGAAAGATAATAAAAGAAGTCCTTACCGAAAAAAGACTAGTGAGATGTCGGTAGTGTCGTAAGGTAGGACATGTCCAGAGTCGTTGCAAGGAGAGCAACGGAGTACAGACTTCCTCGTCGGGGAAAATAAAGAAAGTCAATATAAAGGGTCAATCGTCGACCTGTAACCAACCAGTCCCAACTACCAACGCATATGTCGCTTCGCTACGGAACCACGTTAACAGTGTCTTTGTAGATGGCTTTATTAATAGGAAGCAATTTACAATGCTGCTGGATACTGGTGCGACGAAAACAGTAATAAGGACCTACGTTGTTTTAGAGACAATGATAAAACAAATAAAATGGCAACTGCGAACAGCGACAGGAGAAGCAGAGAAAGTCCATGGTGAAATAGAGGTTGAAATGACCTTGGGAAACACAACCTTCCTACATCGAGCATTAGTGGCAGACATCGAAGACGAAGTGATCATTGGAATAGATGTCATGAGCTCCAAGGGTTTCCAGTTAAACTTCAAAGATGAAATAATTCTGCGAGTGAATGACGAAGAAGTGGTGCTTCATGGAAAAGAAGACATAGTGCTTCGAGCCATCTTAGCAGGGGATGTCAATGTTCCGGAAAGAGCTGAAATCATTATAGATGCTCGCTTAGATGGGAAAGCTCAAGCTGAAACAGTAATCATGTTTCGTCCTGAACTTAACGACGGAAATGTAGGCAGAGGAGTCGCACTGGGGAAGACGCTGTTTCATGCCAGGGAGATTGTTCCAGTAAGATTAATGACAGTAAGAGTAATGAACCTGAATCATTACTCGGTTGTGCTAAAGAAAGGAACAATTTTGGGCCATTGTTCAACAGTTTCCTGTGTAGTCAGAAGCACACAGCATTGCGAAATGCCATCAGATAAACTAACTGAGGAACTGGAAAGACTCATCACCGATTCATCTAAGAATTTGAAACCAAACCAGAGAGCAAAATTGAGGGACATCGTTAGAAACTACCAGGATATCTTCGATGTAGGCAATGGCAAAAGAGGACGAACTGATCTGGTGAAACATAAAATTAATACTGGGGACGCTCAACCTATTCGACAGTCGGCCTGAAGACTACCCCTAGCTAAAAGAGAAGAAGCCGACAGGATAGTCCACGAGATGGAGGAAGAAGGTGTTATTGAACCATCCAATAGCCCTTGGGCTACTCCAGGTGTCTTGGTTAAAAGGAAAGATGGTTCGACCCGATTTTGCGTGGACTATCGGCAATTAAACCACGCTACAAAGAAAGACAGCTATCCTCTTCCAAGAATAGACGATACCCTAGATACGTTGGCTGGATCGAAGATGTTTTCCACCCTGGACTTGAACGGTTATTGGCAGGTGGAACTTGCTAAAGAAGACCGGGAAAAGACTGCTTTTACCATCGGCTCAGGACTTTACCAATTCACGGTGATGTCCTTTGGGTTGTGTAATGCTCCAGCGACGTTTGAAAGATTGATGGAAACAGTGTTAAAAGGGCTTTCATGGGAAACATGCTTGGTGTATCTTGATGACATTATCGTGGTTGGAAGATCATTTGAGGACCACGTCAAGAACCTGGAGAAGGTTTTTCGGCGACTTCGAAGATCCGGACTAAAGTTAAACCCGAAGAAGTGTCAGCTGTTCCAAGAAGAGGTGCAATATCTTGGACATGTGGTTTCCGCAGAGGGAGTAGCTGTTGATAAACAGAAAGTCAAAGCTGTTCAGGAATGGCCGATACCTAAAGATATCCATCAGTTAAGAAGTTTCCTGGGGTTATGCACGTACAATAGTCGGTACGTAGCCGGATTTGCCAACATCGGCAAGCCACTTACTAGACTCACAGAGGGGAAGGTACAATACCAGTGGGACGAGGAGTGCCAGCGATCATTCGAGACACTGAAAAGAGCATTGACGAGTGCCCCCGTCTTAAGTTATCCTTTGCCAGATGGAAACTTCGTTTTGGATACCGACGCAAGCAATGTCGGGATGGGTCCAAGACGGTCAGGAGAAGGTCATCGGCTATTTTAGCAAGACCTTGAGCAAGCCTGAACGGAATAACTGCGTTACTCGCAGGGAACTCTTGGCTGTGGTAAAGGGGGTAGAACATTTCTATAAGTACCTCTATGGTAAAAGATTCCTCCTGAGGACTGATAATGCAGCACTCAAGTGGCTCTTGCAGTTTAAAAACCCCGAAGGACAAGTGGTCAGGTGGATTGAGCGGTTGCAAGAATTCGACTTCGAGACTGAACATCGAGCTGGAACAAGCCATAAGAATACTGATGCCCTATCGAGGAGACCATGCCCTGATGACTGCAAACATTGTCAGCGAGCTGAAGAAAAAGGGGTTGTTCTGTGTAGAACTACCGCCGTCGATGACCATTGGCAACCTGAGGATATCCAGAAAGACCAAAAATTAGATCCAGAACTAAAAGAAGTTATCCGGTGGAAGGAAGAAGACCACAAACCTACGTGGCAAGAGATTTCCCGATACTCACCAACCATAAAGTCGTACTGGGCTCAATGGAACTCCCTCATCCTCGAAAATGGACTTCTCAAGCGCGTCCTAGAAACTCCAGAGGAGGGAAACGACAGAAAACAGATTGTAGTTCCCAGAAATAGGAGAACCGAGGTTCTACGAGAACTACATGATGGTACAACTGGAGGACATGTGGGAGTAACGAAAACCCTGGGGAAGTTGAGAGAACGCTTCTGTTGGGTAAATTGCCAGGTAGATATTACGGAGTGGTGCCGGAAATGTACGCTTTGTGCAGCAAGTAGTGGGCCTCAGAAGCGACCAAAATCTCCCATGAAGCAATATAACGTGGGCAGTCCATTCGAAAGAGTAGCCATTGATGTTGCCGTCCATTTCCTGAATCCGACTCTGGAAATAAATGCATTGTGGTGGTGATGGACTATTTTAGTAAATGGGCCGAAGCATATGCCTTGCTGAATCAAGAAGCCTTGACCATTGCTGATGTTCTTGTCAAGGAATGGATAAGTGGTTTTGTTGTCCCTTTGGAGTTGCACTCAGACCAAGGTAGAAATTTTGAATATACCCTTTTCCAAGATGTTTGCAAACTTCTGAAGATCAATAAAACACGGACGACAGCACTACACCCGCAGTTCGATGGAATGGTAGAACGGATGAATAGAACCATTATTCGCCATTTGTCAAAGGTAGTCTCTGACCACCAAAGAGACTGGGACCAATATCTTCACTTGTTTCTAATGGCATATCGTTCATCTGTGCACGAGTCCACGGGTCAGACCCCGGCAAGCGTTATTATGAGACGAGAGTTACGACTACCATGCGATTTGAAGTTTGGATGTCCCCCAGGAGAAGAGACTGCAGGTGAAGACCATGTCAGCCAGTTGCGTCGAAAGATAGACGACATACACCAACGAGTCCGGTTAAATATCTAGAATGCCAGTGCCCGAATGAAGGAAGCCTATGACATCAGAGCCGTGGGCGGGGAATTCCAAGCTGATGCTCTTGTATAACCCGCAACGTCGTCGTGGATATTCGCCCAAGCTACAAAGATCTTGGAAGGGACATTACCAAATTGTAAAGAAGATCAACGATGTTGTCTACAGAATAAAGAAGCTACCTCGAGGAAAACCAAAGGTGGTACATTTCAACAGGTAGGACCTTATGCCGGAAGTCAAGACAGCGAAGATGACCAAGCCCAAGTCCGCAGCATCCAACCACCCGATGAAGAGATGACCTTCGAGCAGTTTATGACACTGTACTCTGATGGGCAGAAAGTGCAGCACGACGTAACGAGAGAGGAACCCCAAGACCTGTTTGAGGTGCCCATACAATATGCCCTGGCTCATTGTGTGGCTCGAGATCTCCGGATGTCCAGAGGAATAGCCAAGGTGTTTGCCAAAAAGTACGGCCAGTTCCAGAAGCTACGGGAGCAAGATCCAGTGGTAGGGAAAGTCCTTCATCTCGAAAATAAACAACCAGTGGGTACCAGAGACATCTTTTATTTGGCAACGAAAACATTCTCGCAGGACAAGCCAACATACAGCGAACTTTAGAAGACTCTGGTAGAATTGAGGAATGTGATGATGGAGAAGAATCTGATGAAATTGGCGGTCCCAAAGATAGCCTGCGGGTTGGATGGACTGAATTGGAGGGTGGTGATGGAAACAATCTTTCGATTCAGTGGCATCGACATCTTGGTATGCTCAATATTCCCAGGCCAGGGTCGAAGACCATTGACTGTTACTTCCACCAAACTTCCCATTGTCGAAATGGAGAGTCCTGCAAATATCGTAACAAGGACATTCCGGGACGAAATGGTCTTAAGGAGGGGGCAATGTTACGAGAATTCATCCGACAGCTGGTGCAATCGGTCATCAACCAATTCGTGGAAGGGACATTGTTCCGGTACTTCTGGGAATCCGAAATCGTTCGACTCTCAACAGGCCGACCGCTGCCGTTACTGGAAATTCCCTTAAAGCTTCCAGAACATGAAAGAGTTTCCCGATGGTTCGTGGACTTACCAGACAATTCGAAGAGAAATATATAAATATGAACAGCTGGCGATAGGAGGCATTCAGTTTTCGACGGTCGTATTGTGTAGTTAAGATAAATTATAAATAGTAGTTTCTGTGAATATAAATTGTGCTAAAGTAGTGGAAATAAATTAGAATGAGTTGGACTGTGTTTTTAAATAAATCCAAGAACTGAACTGAACCCGAGTGTGAAAATAAAAACCTTACATTATTAAGAAATATAATTGTAAAAAATTCAAAAAATATTTATAAATTTCTTTATAAATATGTTGTTTTAAAACAATTTGGCCAATGTAATCAGGTTATTATGTGGTAAATACTCCGTATCTAGGAAGAAAATAGTTTCAGAAAAGAAAAGGTGAACAATCACTAGACGAATATAACCGGCGAAGAATGTCCACCATCGACCATTGCCACTAGTCTGAAATATTTAACAGTTAAGAGCATAAATTAAACATATGGCCACAGGGATCCATACATTTAAATAAATAAATATTCTCTTATCGCACAAAATGAACAAGTTACTGTAACTGCACTCTCACCTTATCAAGTAACATTTCGATAGGTTGTTTATCTGTTACTTAATATCTGTTTGTCCTTTATTTAGTAATATGTTAATATGAATTATAAAGTACCTTAAGCAGGTCGAGTATCACACTGTTTCAAACTACAGAAATTATAATATAATTGAATATTAAAATTTCTTACGCTCATTTGTTTGCCAATAATTCTATAGTGAAAATATTGCAGTATTTTAGCTAAAAAACTATCGATCAAGAGGTTTTTTTGAAATTTAAAGGATTTTGTATCGTACGTCAGAGTGAGTAGCGAGCCCTCTTACAAGGACGTAGAAGTGTTGTGAGAAGATATTGTTAAATCATAAATTAATTTATTTGCACTTCAGTAACAGGCAAATGATAATCAATTAACCATCAAGTTGTAAAAATACGCATATAACTTGATTAAACAGATTAATATGATGAAATTTGGTCTTGTCAATAATGCCAATTGATGATATTTTTAAGAAGAATTAAACATCTTACACACACACGTTCACGCACACAAAACATGGCGTGCCTGCCAGGACAGGTAGAATAGTCAAAATAAGTGAGGAATCTTGACTGGACTTGACCGGAGTACCGGAGCACAGGACCGGACTTAAAAGGTGGCGCCCACCGGCACCAGACTGGACCAGAATACTGTGCCAATTTCCGGAGAGAAACGTCTATCTTGACACTTACTTTATGGACTTGTTATAATGACTTCCAGTTCTATAAAAAGATGATTGCCATTATAGCTGAAGAAACGAATTGAGTACTGCGAATTTCACACATTTTCTATTAAATTAACTGATAAGCATTTTGTGAATTTTGTGAAATGTTTTAGATATTTTTATATAAATGATATTATTTGTGAAAACTGGAGGACCATTGGTACACTGGAAAAATTGGGAGTATGCTTGACATAGGTAAATAAAACTTATTTTATTAAAAACATCTCAAACATTATTATTTAATTTTTACTTATTTATGATGTATTTACAATTGCCACTGCTGAAAAATACCCCAAAATGGAAGCGGAAAGCCGCAAACGAGTGGAGACGTGAACCTGAGTCTGGTTGTGCTCCAACCAAAAAGGATCGCCAACGGAGTCAAGAAAGAAGCACAAGTTCGGTCAAGTCCATTCTGGTCCCAGTGTCGCCCTTCTAATATAAACATATGAGTTAAGTCAGCTCCGGTATTTCAGTCAATTCCAGTCAAGTTTCGGTGTGCGCTTCCCTTTACTCTGTAAAAATTAATCCTAACTACCCCTGTTTACGTGATACAGGGTGTTAAAAAATATTATTTTATACATATTTTTGACAATTACTTGATACTCCTTATAAAATTGGATGTCGAGTACCGTAAACCAAATAGTTGAATTTAAAAAATAATAGGGCACTCCGCACTGTTTGTCAAACACTTTAAAGCAATACTAGTTAAATTATTAAAGTGAAACTCTATTCTGAGTTCAAATTTCTGAAGAGTCTGTGGTCAAGTTCAAGTAAAAGCTGATATACTATAATTTATATTTAAAATATTATTTTTTAACTTTTAATATTTGTTTTATTATTTGGCCCACTTTCTATATTGCAACCACCCTGTATTTGTTTCCGTATAAATTATTTATCTATCATTGTCTGAATCATCCTGTACAACTATAATTCAACTCTAGCCGACGTTGCAACCACCCTGTATAAGTATTAATCCTCACCATCCTATGGACTGTTTCTATTTTTGTACTGTATATACTGTAATGTTTTTATTTTCACACTCGGGTTCAGTTCAGTTCTTGGATTTATTTAAAAACACAGTCCAACTCACTCTAATTTATTTCCACTACTTTTACACAAATTTATATTCACAGAAGCTACTCTTTACATTTTATCTTAACTATTCAAACGGCCGACGAAAACTGAATGCCTCCTATCGCTAGCTCTTCTTATTTATACATTTATCTTGGAATTGTCTGGTACGTCCACGAACCATCGGGAGATTCCATCACGTTCTGGAAGCTTTAAGGGAATTCCCAGTAACGGCAGCGGTCCGCCGGTTGAGAGACAAACATTTCGGGTTCCCAGAATTTATCGGAATAATGTCCCTTCCATGAACTGGTTGATGGCCGATTGCACCAGCTGTCGGATGAATTCTCGTAACATTGCCCCCTCCTTAAGATAATTTCGTCCCGGAATGTCCTAGAATCCTTCCTGGTGTGACGCTATTTGCAGGACTCTCCATTTCGACAACGGGAAGTTTGGTGGAAGTAGGAGTCAACGGTCTTCGAACCTGGGCTGCGAATATTGAGACAGCATACCAGGATGTTGATGCCACTGAATCGAAAGATTGTTTCCATCATACTTCTCACCACCCCCCAATTCAGTCCATCCAACCCGCAGGCTATCTTTGGGACCGCCAATTTCGTCAGATTCTTCTCCATCATCACATTCCTCAATTCTACCAGAGTCTTCAAAAGATCGCTATATGTTGGCTTGTCTTGCGAGAATGTTTTCGTTACCAAATAAAAGATGTCTCTGGTACCCACTGGTTGTTTATCTTCGAGATGAAGAAGGCATCTGGAACTGGCCATACTTTTTGGCAAACACCTTGGCTATTCCTCTGGACATCCGGAGATCTCGAGCTACACAATGAGCCATGGCATATTCTATGGACACCTCAAACAGGTCTCGGGGTTCCTCTGTGGTCACGTCGTGCTGCCCTTTCTGCCCATTAGAGTAGAGTGCCATAAACTGTTCGAAGATCATTTCGTCATCGGGTGGTTGGATGCTGCGGACTTGGGCTTGGTCATCTTCGCCGTCATGACTTCCGGCATAAGGGGCTAACCTGTTGAAATGTACGACCTTTGGTTTTCCCCGAGGTAGCTTCTTTATTCTGTAGACGACATCGTTGATTTTCTTCACAATTTGGTACGGCCCCTCCCAAGATCTCTATAGCTTGGGCGAATATCCACGACGACGTTGCGGGTTATACAACCAAACAAGATCATCAACTTGGAATCCTCCGCTTTGATGTCGTAGGCTTCCTTCATTCGGGCACTGGCAGCTACTAAAATAGTCCATCACCACCACAATGTACTTGTTTCCAGAGTCGGATTCAGGAAATGGGCCGGCAACATCAATGGCTACTCTTTCGAATGGACTGCCCACATTATATTGCTTCATGGGAGCTTTTGAACGCTTCTGAGGCCCATTACTTGCTGCACAAACAGTACATTTCCGGCACCAGTCCTTGACATCCACTTGGCAGTTTACCCAATAGAAACGTTCTCTCAACTTCCCCAGGGTTTTCGTTACTTCCAGATGTCCTCCAGTTGTACCATCATGTAATTCTCGTAAAACATCTCGTCTCCTATTTCTGGGAACTACAATCTGTTTTCTGTCGTTTCCGTTCTCTGGAGTTTCTAGGACGCGCTTAAGAAGTCCATTTTCCAGGATGAGGGAGTTCCACTGAACCCAGTACGACTTTATGGTTGGTGAGTATCGGGAAATTTCCTGCCACGTAGGTTTGCGGTCTTCTTCCTTCCACCGGATAACCTCTTTCAAATCTGGATCTAATTTCTGGTCATTTTGGATCTCCGCAGATTGCCAATGGTCATCGATGGCGGTAGTTCTACAGAGGACAGTCCCTTTTTCTTCTGCTCGTTGACAATGTTTGCAATCATTAGGGCATGGTCTCCTCGATAAGGCATCAGCATTCTTATGGCTTGTCCCAGCTCGATGTTCAGTCTCGAAGTCGAATTCTTGCAGTCGCTCAATCCACCTGGCCACTTGTCCTTCGGGGTTTTTAAACTGCAAGAGCCACTTCAGTGCTGCATGATCAGTCCTCAGGAGAAATCTTTTACCATAGAGGTACTTGTAGAAATGTTCTACCCCCTTTATCACAGCCAAGAGTTCCCTGCGAGTAACGCAGTAATTCCGTTCAGGCTTGCTCAAGGTCTTGCTGAAATAGCCGATGACTTTCTCCTGACCGTTCTGTATCTGCGAAGGCACCGCACCAATTCCGACATTGCTTGCGTCAGTATCCAAAACGAAGTTCCCATCTGGCAAAGGATAACTTAAGACGGGGGCACTCGTCAATGCTCTTTTCAGTGTCTCGAATGATCGTTGGCATTCCTCGTCCCACTGGTACTGCACCTTCCCCTCTGTGAGTCTAGTAAGTGGCTTGGCGATGTTGGCAAATCCGGTGACGTACCGACGATAGTACGTGCAGAACCCCAGGAAACTTCTTAACTGGTGGATATCTTTAGGTATCGGCCATTCCTGTGAGGAAACTACATGTCCAAGATATTGCACCTCTTCTTGGAACAGCTGACACTTCTTCGGGCTTAACTTTAGTCCGGAACTTTGAAGTCGCCGAAATACCTCCTCCAGGTTCCTCACGTGATCTTCAAAAGATTTTCCAACCACGATAATGTCGTCAAGATACACCAGGCAAGTTTTCCATGAAAGCCCTCTTAACACTGTTTCCATCAATCTTTCAAACGTTGCTGGAGCATTACACAGTCCAAACGGCATCACCGTGAATTGATAAAGTCCTGAGCCGATGGTAAGAGCAATCTTTTCTCGGTCTTCTTTAGCAAGTTCCACCTGCCAATAACCGCTCTGCAAGTCCAGGGTGGAAAACATCTTCGATCCAGCCAACGTGTCTAGGGTATGGTCTATTCTTGGAAGGGGATAGCTGTCTTTCTTTGTAGCGTGGTTTAATTGCCGATAGTCCACGCAAAATCGGGTCGAACCATCTTTCTTTTTCACCAAGACAACTGGAGAAGCCCAAGGGCTATTGGATGGTTCAATAGCACCTTCTTCCTCCATCTCGCGGATTATCCTGTCCGCTTCTTCTCTTTTAGCTAGAGGTAGTCTTCTCGCCGACTGTCGAATAGGTTGAGCATCCCCAGTATTAATTTTATGTTTCACCAGATCAGTTCGTCCTCTTTTGCCATTCCCTACATCGAATATATCCTGGTAGTTTCTAACGATGTCCCTCAATTTTGCTCTCTGGTTTGGTTTCAAATGCTTAGATGAATCGGTGATGAGTCTTTCCAGTTCCTCAGATAGTTTACCTGGTGGTATTTCTGCATGCTGTGTGCTTCTGACTACAGAGGAAACTGTTGAACAATGGCCCAAAGTTGTTCCTTTCTTTAGCACCACCGAGTAATGATTCAGGTTCATTACTCTTACTGGAACAATCTCCCTGGCACGAAACAGAGTCTTCCCCAGTACGACTCCTCTGCCTACATTTCCGTCATTAAGTTCGGGATCAAACATCATTACTGTTCCAGCTTGAGCTTTTCCATCTAAGCAAGCATCTATAATGATATCAGCTCTTTCCGGAACATTGACATCCTCCGCTAAGATGGCTCGAAGCATTATGTCACCTTTTCCATGAAGCACCACTTCTTCGTCATTCACTAGCAGAATTCCATCTTTGAAGTTTAACTGGAATCCCTTGGAGCTCATGACATCCATTCCAATGATTACTTCGTCTTCGATGTCTGCCACTAATGCCCGATGTAGAAAGGTTGTGTTTCCCAAGGTCATTTTAACCTCTATTTCACCATGGACTTTCGCTGCTTCTCCTGTCGCTGTTCGCAGTTGCCATTTTGTTGGTTTTATCATTGTATCTAAAACAATGTTGGGCCTTATAACTGTTTTTGTCGCACCTGTATCCAGCAGCATTACACATTGCGTCTTATTAATAAAGCTTGTTGGCTACAGGTCGACGATGGCCCCTTCACATCGACCCTCTTTAGTTTTCCGACGAGGAAGTTGGGCCTCCGTTGCTCTCCTTGCAACGACTCCGAATGTGTCCGACCTTACCACACTTCCAACACCTCAGTTGCCTTTTTGGCTTGACCTCTGCAGGTATTTTTCGCAGCCTCGAATTCTAGCGCTCTAGCAAGTGCATCCACTAATTGAGTCGGTCGGGTGTTAAAGCTTGCCTGGCTTCGTTGTCCCGTAGTCCATCCAAAAACGCTTGTACTGCTAACCTTTCTATCACATTTTCTGGTGTGGCTGGATAGGCAAGGCGAACCAGACGGGCAATATCAGCTTCAAACTCTTGAAGGGATTCATTCGATTTTTGGTGGCGATTTTTCAGTTGGGAGTGAGTGCTCCAAATGGGTTTGTCCATACAGCAGTTCTAAATGTTTGACCAGTTGTTCGTAGTCTTCTTGCTCCCAGGTATTCAATGTTTGTAAGATATCTGTAGCATCCCCTCTTAAGGCTAGGGTTAATGCGATTGCTTTCTCCTCTGCCGACCACCCATTTAGCTTAGCTGCAGCCTCGAATTGGCGCCGATAATTAGTCCATGATGATTTTCCATCAAATTGTGGAGGTTTCATTTTGTCTCTTGTTCCCTCGAGGTCAATTTTCGAATCCACTACTTCCGGACTGCTTCTGCTTTCTGTCTTTGATGGAGTTTCTACCTGTTCTCGTATTTTGCTAATCTCATCCTCCATTATCTGTTTTAGCTCTTCTATCCGTGTTTCATTTTCGACTATTGTCTGCTTTAGCTCTTCTACCTGCGTTTCATTTTTGACTGTCGTCTGCTTTAGCTCTTCGACCATTGTCCGCTTTAGCTCTTCTATCCGAGCTTCATTCTCGACTGTTTTCGCTTCCAGCATTTCTGAATTCACCCGTACCATGCTTTTCAAATTTTCTTCAAAGTCTTTAGAATTTTCTAGTAATTTGTCTTCTAATGTTTTAGAATTTTCTACTAACTTGTCTTCCAGGGTTTTAGAATTTTCTGCTAGTTTATCTTCTAACGCCTTCTTCAAGATATTAGAATTATCTTGTAGCTTATCCTCTAAAGTCTTAGAATTTTCTAGCAATTTGTCCTCTAGTGTTTTAGAATTTTCTAGCAATTTATCTACTAGGACTCTTTCATGATTTTAGAATTATCTTGTAATGTTTGTAGTTTACTTTCTAAATTTTCTTCCATTTTTTTAATAGCATACTCATGTCTCCATTGCCAGAAACTTCAAACAAGTAAGTATCGGGATCGTTACCTTCATTTATTAGGGCATCTCGTAATCGTTGCACTAATTCACTTTTCTTCCCACTAATTTCTAAATCCCTTTCTTCAAGTTCTTTTTTAAAGTCCGTCACTTTTAATTGGTCCAAATTCACCGTTTTAAACATTGTCCGTCTATTTATTTTTCACTTCTAAAGTTCCACAAATACACCTCACACCTGACACCACTGTAATGTTTTTATTTTCACACTCGGGTTCAGTTCAGTTCGTGGATTTATTTAAAAACACAGTCCAACTCACTCTAATTTATTTCCACTACTTTTACACAAATTTATATTCACAGAAGCTACTCTTTACATTTTATCTTAACTATTCAAACGGCCGACGAAAACTGAATGCCTCCTATCGCCAACTCTTCTTATTTATACATTTATCTTGGAATTGTCCACGAACCATCGGGAGATTCCATCACGTTCTGGAAGCTTTAAGGGAATTCCCAGTAACGGCAGCGGTCCGCCGGTTGAGAGACAAACATTTCGGGTTCCCAGAATTTACCGGAATAATGTCCCTTCCACGAACTGGTTGATGGCCGATTGCACCAGCTGTGGGATGAATTCTCGTAACAATACCTAAAATTTTACCTCGCCCAACTACTTATGTTCCACACTATATAACATTCTTTTAACCATCCTGTATAACTATAATTCCACTCCACCCTATATTTCAGTCGTCTTGTATATGCAACTGCTTCTAACATTTTTTAAACCCTCCGCCGTATAACTCGAATATCCTTACTGCATATGCTCAGTTAACCATTTTTTAAGTTTTTTTTATCCACTCTGTATAATTATAGTTTTGCTTCACTATTACACATCACATTTATTTTTAAGATTTTTTTGAACCCACCTGTCTAACTGTAATTTCACTTCGCCCAACATTTCAACTGCGCACACTGCTTGCTACTTGAATTTCGATGCACGCACACACCGTATACCATAAAAAACATCGCTCACCTAAAAAAAAATTTTTTGATACACTAATGGAATATTGTGTGCCATTCCACTCGACTGCAATGAAAACCGTTACAAGCACCCTGTTCGATATACTTTCATGGCATATCTTGACATTTAAGCTAGATATTTATGATATAAATTTTACATTTACATTGATGTTTACAAATATTTTTACGATTTTCGGAAAAACGGTATGTGATACGTTATAGATAATTATACAGAATCAAGCTGGAACATCTCTTTGTACTATACAATTTAAAATATTCTAATTGGTTGTGCCGTTTTAGAAAAATCAGTGTAGATTTATTGAAATTCACTGAAATGTAGACCCCTAATTCCTGCTTTTTCTGATTTTCTGGAAAACCGTAAATCTCACGTTATAGAAAATTATATGGTAAGTTTCAGTAATATTCCTTAATACAATGCCGTTTGAATTATTAAATTTGCCCAAGCCGTTTTTGAGTAATCAATCATTTTTGCAAGGCGGTTAAAAAGAAAGAATATCAAGACAAGAAGCGTATGTAAAAGGTAGCAAAAATCCTTTTTCGCATTGTTAGTTACCTTTATTAGACATTTTTCTGATAACCACTTAAAATTAATGAATTCATTAGGAAAAAGGAAAGCGGTGTGCGTCTATGAAAATGAGCTTTTTCAACACTTACTGTAAATTGTTCAATTACCAATTGTTTTTTAGAATGCGTATTTTAATTTCACTGTGCTGTTAATTTAGTAAGTCTAATGGTTTGTGTTCATTTCGTTTTATTACAAATTACTTGCATAAACATTTTTGTTTAACATTACGGAGTTTTCCCCCCATTCTTAAAAAGAAGTACCATTTTGGTGTAAAATTGAATGGAGAATAATTCTAGTGAAAACCTAACATCATAACCTCAAAAAAGTTATATTTACAAGTTTTGCTTATTAATAATTTAACTCGCGCCCTCGTTGAATGGTAAATGTCACAGTGGAGTGATCAGATGTGCCAGCTTTAACAAATCATTCCCAACAAATTGCATTACTGTATCTCGAAAACAGAGGCAGTTACGAATAACTGTTACTTAGAAAACCTCAATTATTTTTGGCTATTCTATCTGCCCTAAGCAAGCCATGTTTTTTTTAAACACACTATATATATAATTTATCAAAATGACATCATTCCGCAAACCATTTCGTTCATCATTCCTCACTGTAGGGCACATTTGCCGTTGGTAGCCCTGTTCTAGGGTGAATAAGATAGGTGTCAAAATGTATTAAAAAATCGTTTAAAAATTCTGTTGGTGCATTTTCAGGTATTTATTTGTTAGCATTAATCTAATTTTTGAATTTTGATTGTGTTTTTTAACACCAATTTTAGGGACTAGTTATTATAGTCTATACAATTTATTGTTTTCAAAATAATCGGTAAATACTTAGATGTAAATATATCATATTCATATATAATTTATCTGTCATCTTTTTAGTGATTTGACAGGCCCTGGTTGTTAAGGACAACAATGAAAAGGTACCATGGTGGAGTATTTAGTTGTTGGTATAATTTTGATAAATGACAGTATAGTATCAATGTAATATCTTAGTTTTAATTTTGAATTAAAAATTTCATGTGTGTCTTTCTAGAAATAACTGACGGCCTCATGTATATTCACTTACTTTCTTTGTACCTAAAAAATCTTTGTTCTTGCTTAACATTAACCCAAAACCTCTATCCATTAATGGAATTTTTAAACCGGTGCGCGGCGATCAGATTCGTAACTAAGTGAGAAAACCATTACGTCGTAGGCTACATGGAATTGAAGCAGGTTGGAGTCAATCATCCCCGGTCATGAAAAACATACATTCACTGTTTCCCACAAGAAAAATTCTGATTTGCCCCCATCTAGGGGAATTTTTTTTCTGATTTGCCTTTCCCTAAACTAGAGTTGCTAACCGTCCTGTTTTCCCAGGAGATGTCCTGTTTTTATATAGTTTTTAAGCAGCGTCCTGTTTTTTCAAAGCGCCCTAGTAAGGTCAAGTATGTTAAAATTTGCGCGCCACTTATACAATTCTTCTGTATATGTTTTGTTTCTTATGTAGTGTAGTTTTATGGAAGCGCCAGCATATTATAAAGTTATAAAAAGTAATCGTTTCTGTTAGGAACCTGGGGAGTAAATCGTTTAAACTGGATTCTGTTATGGTGAATCCGAAACTTTCATAAATAGTAAAAATTTGTGGAGGCTCCAGTATTAAAATAACAATAAAAAAGGAAGCATTTCTGTTAAGAACCTGGGGTGTAATAAATTTAAATAAAGGGTGTTTTTTAGAGGTATAGAACTTTAAGTTGGCAACACTATTTTAACCGGCGGCCATCTTGACAGCTGTCAAGTGATTTATGTTTAGTTTGGTTTGGCATTTCATTATGAATAGACTGACGCCTGAACAACGCTTCAAAATTGTGCAAATTTATTTTGAAAATCATGGTTCTGTTCGAAATACGTATCGCGCACTACGTCCATTTTACGGTCAACATAATCGTCCATCAGAACAAGTAATTCGATTAACTATGCAACTTTTTCGCAACACGTTTACTCTAAATGATAATACGCACCCACAGAGATGTCGTACAGTGCGTACAGAAGAACTATACGCTGCTGTAGAGCGTAGCGTAGAGGAAAACCCGAATCAGTCTATCCGCCATCGTGCACAGGAATTGGATATGTGTCCATCCACTTTATGGAAGATTTTGCGGAAAGATCTTGGTTTGCATGCTTACAAAATTCAACTCGTGCAAGAATTAAAGCCACACGATCACCTAGCAAGGCGTACATTCGTTGAATAGGCCCAAAACAAGATTGCCGTTGATCCCGATTTTCATAAGCGAATTTTGTTTAGCGATGAAGCTCACTTTTGGTTGAATGGATACGTCAATAAACAAAACTGCCGTATTTGGAGTGATGATAATGCTCAAGTTCATGTTGAGACACCGTTACATCCAGAAAAACGGACTGTTTGGTGTGTTTTATGGGCTGGTGGAATAATTGGTCCGTACTTCTTTAAAAGCGATGCTGGACAGAACGTTACAGTCAATGGTGATCGCTATAGAGCCATGATTACTAACTTTTTCGTTCATCAATTGAACAATCATGATGCACACGGGCTGTAGTTTCAACAAGACGGGGCAACATGTCACACAGCTCGTGCCACAATTGATTTATTGAAAGAAACGTTAGGTAACCGCATAGTTTCACGTTTCGGGCCCGTGAATTGGCCTCCAAGATCGTGCGATTTAACGCCGCTTGACTATTTTCTGTGGGGATACGTGAAGTCGCTAGTCTACGCCGATAAGCCCGAAACGATTGGCCACTTGGAGGACAACATTCGCCGCGTTATTGCCGATATACGGCCACAAATGTTGGAACAAGTCATCGAAAATTGGACCTCCATATTAGACTACGTCCGAGCCAGCCGTGGCGGTCATATGCCAGAAGTCATATTCAAATTATAATGCCAGAAGATTATCTTTCGAATAAAGTAAATTTCATGTCAATTTAAAAAATATATATCCTTGTTTTATTCCATTTCATAGTTCCATACCTCTAAAAAAACACCCGTTAGAAGGGAATAAAATAAAAATAAATGTCAGTTAATCAACTTCAAGATGGAACTTTCTTATGAATAATATTTCGAGAAAAAGTTATACTTCATCAAAAGGTTTGTAAAGACAGAAACGCATAGTGTAATCATTACATGTCACTTTTTCAACTGTATACAAGGTTTGTCAGCACATATAAATTCAACTTAAAAGTATATAACCTTTATTTTTGTTAATATCTAAAATTGTTATCAAACAGAAATAATTAGGGTTAAAAACTGCAGCTGATTTGCCGTTACACTAGAAAATCAATAATAAACATTTATGCTATATACTAGGTAGAAAGGTACATACTTTAATTTTTAGGGTTCCGTATATACAATAGAGAATACCCTTATAATATCACTCCGGATTTCTCCCTTTTTCACATCACAGCAAATTTCTCCTATACTAGTGGACGGAAAAGGTTGAAATTTGGTATCAGTGTATAATTTGGTGACCCGATCAGGAGTACATATAGTCAATGAAGAAATTTTTATTTTAGGGGTACTTCTGGGGGGGGGGGAACTAAAAATTCTCCGAAACTATAAGAAGTAATATTAAAAAAAATTAGAGATATAGGGCCTCACCTAAATTTTACAGGAAAAATAAGGAGAAACCCCTAATATCAATTTTGGGGGGCAAATTACAGAATTAAATGAAAAACATAAAATTAAAATTGCCTCTTACATATCAAGTAATGTATCAAATTAAAGGGCTCATTATGACAAATTCAAACATATTTTTTCACATTTTTAAAATAAATTATTTAAAAAATTTATTAATAGAAATATAAAAAATACCCATTCCACCCTTTATCTCTGAAACTATAAGACGTAAAAATACCAAAAAAAAATTAGGAATATAGGACCTCACTTGAACTTTACTGGAAAAATTAGGAGAAACCCCTAATATTATTTTTAGGGGAAAAATTACATCATTAAACGGAAAACATAAAATTAAAATTATTTCTAACGCATCACATATTATATCAAATCAAAGGGCTCATTGTGACGAATACAAATATATTTTTTTCATATTTTTAAAATGAATTGTTTACAAGATATTAACAAAAAAATTTAAAAATTCTGATTTCCCGCTTTATTTCCGAAACCATACTACCTACAATTTTGAAAATAATTAGGGGTACTGAGGCGCACTTGAAATTGATAAAAAAAATTAGTAAAAAAAACAATATTAATTTTGGGGACAAATTATAGAATTAAATGGACAATAAAAGTTAAATTTTCAAAGGCATCATGTAATTTATCAAATAAAAGGCTCATTAAGTGAATTACAAATATATCATATTTTTAAATCATTTGTTTAAAAGATATTAACAAAAATATTAAACATCGACTTAATTCCCACTTTAGAAAATTTTTTAAATATATTTTATTTGTATTCTTAAATAATTTGTCTAAAAGGTTTAAATATTTATTATTTAAAACTTGATCTATTTTCCCCTTTATCTGCCAATCTACAGAGCATTAAAGTCAGACAGTATACTATAAAAGGCTTCTCTGAAAGTTTATTAGTAAACTAAAACTCGAATGTTAATTTTGGGGGTGAAATTAGAAAATTTAATACATATTTTTATACAAATCAAGCGAATCATGTAGCAGATAAAATAAAAACTGTATGTGTGGAAAATAAAAGTGAATATTTGTTATAAATTTAAAAGGCTTCCTTTAAATATATTAGGGTAAATATAAGAAAATGCACTCATTCCCTGCTTGTCTGAAACCAGAATATTAGAAAAAGATATACTTTGATTCACCTACATTGTATCAAATCTTGAAGGTGATATGGAACCCTTAGTATGCGAGTCCAACTCGCACTTGACCAAATTATTTGATAATATTTCAAACGGTTATCAACCACAGTATACTATAAAAGGCTTCTCTGAAAGTTTATTAGTAAACTAAAACTCGAATGTTAATTTTGGGGGTGAAATTAGAAAATTTAATACATATTTTTATACAAATCAAGCGAATCATGTAGCAGATAAAATAAAAACTGTATGTGTGGAAAATAAAAGTGAATATTTGTTATAAATTTAAAAGGCTTCCTTTAAATATATTAGGGTAAATATAAGAAAATGCACTCATTCCCTGCTTGTCTGAAACCAGAATATTAGAAAAAGATATACTTTGATTCACCTACATTGTATCAAATCTTGAAGGTGATATGGAACCCTTAGTATGCGAGTCCAACTCGCACTTGACCAAATTATTTGATAATATTTCAAACGGTTATCAACCACAGAATATTATAATTGGAAACTACATCCAATTATGCTGCATCACTAAACATTGTAAATGAATAATTTTGCCAAATTTCAGGAAGAAGAGTCTATTAAATCACCAATTTAGAATCGTAATTGAAATTGGATTTGAAAACTGCATCCAATTAAGCTATTCCATCACTAAAAATTGTGAAATAAATACATTCTAAAAAACCAAAACGACTTCAAAAAGGGAAGGTAAATGAAAATCAAAAAATATATTTTTATTGCAACAGTTAAATATTTATTCTGAAGGCGGTGCCAAGTGACAAGTTAAGGTGAAAATAATTAGAAAATCACATTAATGAGTTGTACTTTACAACTTTGCTGTTCAACTTGGCACCGAGTTCAGAAAAAGTATTTAATTAGAGCAGAAAATAATTATTTTTTGCTTTTTAGTTACGTTCGGTTTTTATTTTTTTTATGTATTTCTCACTACACATTAATACAACTATTGCAACTCTTTTACTGCGTCCAGTTTGTAAATTGAATTGTCCTGATTTTTCCAATGTCAAATCTGGATACGCCCCTTTTATCAAATATCATACACTTCAACTATGTTGTATCATTTCACTGGATAACTTGCAGGGGAATCGATTCTTGACACAGTACCTAAAGAATTTTATTTAATTTATTTAATAACAACTGAACAGAACAGAATTGACCAAAATGTATCATTTTAATTTAAAAAGGAAATGATTTTTTTAAATTTTACTTTTAAATTAGTCTAAATTTACGAACTATCAAGAAGTATATCGTTTATAGTATTACAGTTATATTAAGTACCAAAACTTTAAATAACCGTTGAAATAAAAAGTGTATTTAGTATTCTTATTCAAGAATATGTAATTATAAGTGAAGTTTAAAGTTAATGTCTAGAATGCTCATAACTCACCTAAGTACAGTTAAGTTACTTCTTTCCAATGAACAATAGTAATGTATAACAATTTTCAATTTTTAGCATCCATTTCCAACCTTAAGTTTGTATCCAGATCCGTAGTTCTTATATAACATCCCCCGAGTAACTACATTGACGTGAGTCAAAAACTTGATCAACAAAAGGATTTTAACATTTCAATTTCTAACCTCAGCTTCATATTCAGCTACCCCCCAACCCCTGAGAAAATACTAGGAAAGTCGAGTCAAAAAAGTTCCGCGTATTTGGATCCACTATCATAGGTTTGAGGATTTTTAATGTCGTTGGTAACTACCCCGAAAACTTGAGGTATCAGTATGAAATTGATATTTCGTTTATGGTAAAAGTGACCAATAACTGATTAAATGGGAATTGAGTAGTAAAGAGCGACTTTCTATATTTAGCCAATTTTCCTTACAAGTGTGATGTCAACAAAGAATATCAAATATCCGCATTAATTTGCAACCTTCAAAGTCATAGGTCATGTTCAAAGCCGTGTTCGGAAGTAAAGATGTCCTTTCTGTATGTGCATAGAAAAACTAAATATCGATGTAGAAACTAAAACATGTATTTGATCTTGAAATAAGAATTGCTGCCTCTTTTCAAATCCGTTATAAAAAATTGAGATTCTTATTTGAAAAAATGAAACTTGACTTTCAAACTTCCTTGAACTTCGATGTCACCATAAAAAAATGCATCCCTTTCAAAATATTTTACCCTACCGGGAATTTTGGATCACCCCTTGTAAAATTGTCTTAGAATCCCCACGCATTGTACACACTTGTATTACTTCACCTTGAGCAGGTGTAAGACCAAACATTTATTAGGAACATAAAATTATGCAGGGATGCACAAAATATAAAGTATGTTCTCTAAATAAGTAATCTGGTAGAATAAACATAACCAAAGAGCTGTTATGAAATTTACAACTGTTTGTAAATATTTTCTAATACCCCATTTGCCAAAAATAAAAATGATAAGAATGTGTTCAACAATTTATGTGATATGTTTGTCCTAAATTTAGTTACTTTATCAAAAGCGTGTCAATATTTGCACAATCACAAGCGATGTCCATTTACAAAAAATTATGTTTTTATTATTATTCTTAGTAGATTATTGTTACAAATGAGAATAAAAGTTAAGTATGTCTTAAAATTTTCTCGTATATGTATATATGCTTATTGCTTAATAATAATATATTTTTTTCTAAAATGTGTAATTTTTCAGGCACGGTTATTATTTAAATAAATCAAAAATGTAAACCCAATATATATCAATTTTTTAAAAGAAAATATTCACAAGCCTTTTGTATTTGGGTAAAACCGCTCCTTTTCATCACTCATGTCTCCGAGACTTAAAGAGAGAGAGTGGGGAAAATAATTTTTTAATGACATTCAGCACATCATGATTTTATATGGATGTAACAATTTGTTCATTAATTGTTCGGCATACGATTAACTAATAAGCTTTTTAAATGTGCTTTTAGGAATTCTAGCATTTTGTCATTTTCCTATTATAGAAATTTTGGTCGATCATATTAGACTTCAAAAATTCTCGTATATCTGCCATACAAAAATAAAAATTATTCTAGTAATTACTGAGTTGCAAGAGTATCCTATTATCAAATGCAAAATAAGTATGATAAGATAGAAATTATTATTTTACTATAGGTCCAAAGTATAGGAAATAATCAATATTTCAGATAGTTTTTCTCTGTTTTCGGTTTTAAGCTTGTTTATCTGATCTTTGCATTTGTCCGGTAAAAATTCTCTGAAGCGTGGTTCATATAATTATAGTTTAAAATAATTTGGTCAAATGCGAGTTGGACTCGCATACTAAGGGTTCCGTAGCTCCTTCAAGATTCTAAAATTCCAGTTTCAGACAAGTAGGGAATGACTGCATTTTCTTAAATTTACCCTAATATCTTTTAAAGGAAGCGTTTTAAATTTATAAAAAATATACACTTTCATTTTCCACACATATACTTTTTATTTTATCTGATTCAGGATTCGCTTGATTTTTATAAGAATACATATCTATTTAATTTTTTAATTTGGCCCCCAAAAATTAACATTAGAGTTTTATTTTACTAATAAACTTTCAGGGAAGCATTTTATAACCTACTGTCTGTAGATTGGAAGATAAAGGGCAAAATAGGTCAAGTTTTAAATTATAAATTATTAAACTGTTATTTAAATTATTTAAAAATACAAATAAAATATATTTTTCAAAATTTAATTAGTGTAGTTTCTAAAGTGAAAATTAAGTAGATGTTTAATATTTTTGTTAATATATTTTAAACAAATGATTTAAAAATATGATATATTTGTAATTCACATAATGAGCCTTTTATCTGATATATTACATGTTACGTTTGAAAATTGAATTTTAATTTTCCATTTAATTGTATAATTTGTCCCTAAAATTACTATGGGGGTTTTGTAATATTTTTTCTTATAAATTTCAAGTGAGCCCCAGTACCCCTAATTATTTTCAAAATTTTAGGTAATATAGTTTCGGAAATAAAGCGAGAAATGAGAATTTTTTATATCTTTATGCTAATATCTTGTAAACAATTAATTTTAAAAATATGAAAAATATATATTTGTATTTCTCATAATGAGCCCTTTCATTTGATGTATTGCATGATGCGTTAAAAAATATTTTTTTTTATTTTCATATTAATTCTATAATTTGCCCCCTCCCCCCCATATGAATATTAGGGCTTTCTTCGTATTTTTCCTGTAAACAAAAAAATTCAGGCCTTATAGTTTGGGGAATAAACGGGGAATGGTAATGTTTTTAAATATATTTTTAAATATTCATTTTAAAAAAATAAAAAAAAATATATGTGTTTGCCCTAACGAGCCCTGTGATTTGATATATTAGTTGATCCGTTAGAAACAATTATAATTTTTTATTTTCCATTTTATTTTATAATTTGCCTCCCAAAATGAATATTAGGGGGTTCTCCTTATTTTTTCAGTAAAGTTCAGGTGAGGCGCTTACCTCTATTTTTTTCAAAATTTTACAACTTATAGTTTCGGTGATAAGGGGGGTGGATGGGTAAAATTTATTATACTTTTGTTAACATCTTTTAATTTATTTATTATAAAAACATGAAAAAAAATATTTGTTTTCGCCATAATGAGCCCTTTCATTTGATATATAACATGATAAGTTAAAAACAATTTTAATTTTATATTTTCCAATTAATTCTGTAATTTGCCCCCTAAAATTAAAAGTAGAGGTTTCTCCTAATTTTTCCAGTAAACTTCAGGTCGGACCCTATACCTATAATTTTTGCAAAACTTTACGATTTATAGTTTCAGAGATAAGGGGGGGTAAATTTTGGTATATTTTCGTTAATATCTTTTTAACTATTTTTTTTTAATATGAAAAAAATATATTTGTGTTCCTCAGAATGGGACCTTTCGTTTGATGTATTAGAAGATGCGTTTGAATTTTTTTTTATTTTTAAATTTTCACTTAATTCTATAATTTGCCCACCAAAATTAATATTAATGGTTTCTCCTTATTTTTTTCTGTACAGTTCGGGCAATCTTCTATATTTTTTTAGAATATGTATTCCTGATCAGGTCACCAAACTATACCCTGCTGCGAAATTTCAACCTCTTCCGTCCAGTAGTTTAGGAGAAAATTGCTGTGATGTGACAGAGGCAGAAATCCGGAGTGATATTATAAGGGTATCTGTATATTGTATATACGGAACCCTAAAAACTACACAATACGCTTTAATGGCAAACCGAACTAAAAAGCAGAAAATAATATTTTTAATTATGAACAGTTTATATTACAGCAGTAGAAAGTAAAAAGCGTGGGTGCTTGAAATATTAAATTATACAATTATTCTATTGGCAAGTATTTATAAGAGGAAAGTTATATATTATAGTGAAATGCACCCCACGCTTTTTACTTTCTACTGCTGTAATATAAACTGTTCATTATTAAAAAATATTTTCTGCTTTTTAGTTCGGTTTGCTATTAAAGCGTATTTTTTAGTTTTTTTAAACTATGATTATTTTTTAAGTTTTTAGTCTCATAACGATGTATTTATAATTAAAAAGTTTACTTCATGTTTGCGTAACCTTCCATTTCATTGCAGCAAGTTATATCGTTGAGGTTCTATAATTTAATTTCAGATGTTTATTTTTACGTATAACGCATTTCCATTTTCACTACTTAAAACGAATAGTCCATTGTTTCTTGTTCAGTCACATTTTGGATTTACTGTAGCCACAATATGTACCTATTAATACAAGACTACTATTTGAACAATAGGAGTTAATAATAAATTGCCACAATTAGTTTTTCGCCCTAAGCCAGTTAGTAACAAAATACTATTTTAACAACAGATAATTAGTATTTAATCTTTTTTAGGAGAAACTATTGCCAAATAGCTTATGAAAACCTTTACTATCAACCTATTAAATCTGGACAGTGTGTGTGCATTTGTGAGTGCTATGAAACTCAAAAATAGGAAAACTAGAAGAAGAAAACTTTTTTGTTCTAAAATATAAATCATCTAGTAAATTAATAATAAAAATTTATTATCGTTGGTTGTGAGTGGACTGTTTAGCAATGCCAAACGAAATTTCGTTCACGTTTCACTTGCAAAGCGCAGCGAGGCAGTAATATCAACGGAAGTTGACTGCAGCGAACACTGGAAAGGCGGGCATCAAAGAATGTTTAATTTGAGTTGGATCGAACAAATATTTAATACAGATGTGATTGTTGTTATCTTGCAATAATGTATATAAAACACCGAACAGACTTAGCATACAAAACAGACCTTCACGGACTAATAGAGATATCCAAATTTTGAAAGGAGCAAATCTGTTGCTATTTTATTGCCAATTTGCTACGCTTTAAGCAATATTCTAGCATTTACAGACTCTTACAAACAGTTACAGATACTATTGTTTCTTGGAATTGGTAAGAGCTACAGAATTGCTTTCAGCGTAATAAATTAGCAAAAAAAATATGCCGCTTTCAGATTTTTTATATTTATATTGTTAAACAGAGTTTAGCTATGGTCTCGCTAGCTTAAACGTATTAAAACGGTCATTATACACGGAATAGATAAGTACTACAAAATTCCTATCAGAGTCAAAAATCAGCAGCAGAATAGCTACAATATTTGCTGATTTTTTAATGTAATGTTTTTATTTTCACACACGTGTTCTGTTCAGTTCTTGGATTTATTTAAAAACAAAGTCCAACACACTCTAATTTATTTCCACTACTTTAACAGAATTTATATTCACAAGAAACTACTATTTACATTTTATCTTAACTATACAATACGACCGACAAAAACTGAATGCCTCCTATCGCCAGCTGTTAATATTTATATATTTCTCTTCGAATTGTCTGGTAAGTCCACGAACCATCAAGAAACTCTTTCATATTCTGGAAGCTTTAAGGAAATTCCCAGTAACGGCAGCGGTCGGCCTGTTGAGAGAGTAAACATTTCGGATTCCCAAAAGTCTCGGAATAATGGCTCTTCCACGAATTGGTTGATGGTCGATTGCACCAGCTGTCGGATGAATTCTCGTAACATTGCCCCCTCCTTAAGACCATTTCGTCCCGGAATGTCCTAGAATCCTTCCTGGTGTGACGATATTTGCAGGACTCTCCATTTCGACAACGGGAAGTTTGGTGGAAGTAACAGTCAACGGTCTTCGAATCTGGGCTGCGAATATTGAGACAGCATACCAAGATGTTGATGCCACTGAATCGAAAGATTGTTTCCATCATACTTCTTACCACCCTCCAATTCAGTCCATCCAACCCGCAGACTATCTTTGGGACCGCCAATTTCATCAGATTCTTCTCCATCACCACATTCCTCAATTCTACCAGAGTCTTCCAAAGATCGCTGTATGTTGGCTTGTCCTCCGAGAATGTTTTTGTTACCAAATAAAAGATGTCTCTGGTACCCACTGGTTGTTTATCTTCGAGATGAAGGAACTTCCCTACCACTGGATCTTGCTCCCGTAGTTTCTGGAACTGGTCGTACTTTTTGGCAAACATCCGGAGATCTTGAGCCACACAATGAGCTAGGGCATATTCTATGGACACCTCAAACAGGTCTCGGGGTTCCTCTGTGGTCACGTCGTGCTGCACTTTCTGCCCATTAGAGTACAGTGCCATAAACTGTTCGAAGGTCATCTCGTCATCGGGTGGTTGGATGCATGGACTTGGGCTTGGTCATCTTCGCTGTCGTGACATCCGGCATAAGGGGCTAACCTTTGGTTTTCCCCGAGTTAGCTTCTTTATTCTGTAGACAACATCGTTGATTTTCTTCACAATTTGGTACGGCCCCTCCCAAGATGTCTGTAGCTTGGGCGAATATCCACGACGACGTTGCGGGTTATACAACCAAATCAGATCATCAATTTGGAATTCTCTGCCCTCGGCTTTGATGTCGTAGGCTTAGTTCATTCGGGCACTGGCATTCTCGATGTTTAACAGGACTCGTTCATGGATATCGTTCATCTTTTGACGTAGCTGGCTGACATAGTCTTCACCTGCAGTCTCTTTTCTGTTTTCCTGGGGGACATCCAAACTTCAAATCGCATGGTAGTCGTAACTCTCGTCCCATAATAACGCTTGCCGGGGTCTGACCCGTGGACTCGTGCACAGATGAACGATATGCCATTAGATACAAGTGAAGATACTGGTCCCAGTCTCTTTGGTGGTCAGAGACTACCTTTGACAAATGTCGATTAATGGTTCTATTCATCCGTTCTACCATTCCATCGGACTGCGGGTGTAACGCTGTTGTCCGCGTTTTATTGATCTTCAGAAGTTTGCAGACATCTTGGAATAGGATAGATCCAAAATTTCTACCTTGGTCTGAGTGCAACTCCAAGGGAACACCAAAACGACTGATCCATTCCTTGACAAGGATATCAGCAACGGTCAAGGCTTCTTGATTCGGCAAGGCATACGCTTCGGCCCATTTACTAAAATAGTCCATCACCACCACAATGTATTTATTTCAAGAGTCGGATTCAGGAAATGGACCGGCAACATCAATGGCTACTCTTTCGAATAGACTGCCCACGTTATATTGCTTCATGGGAGCTTTTGGACGCTTCTGAAGCCCATTACTTGCTGCACAAACAGTACATTTCCGGCATCAGTCCTTGACATCCACTTCGTAGTTTACCCAATAGAAGCGTTCTCTCAACTTCCCCAGGGTTTTCGTTACTCACAGATGTCCTCCAGTTGTACCATCATGTAGTTCTCGTAAAACCTCTGGTCTCCTATTTCCCTCCTCTGGAGATTCCAGGACGCGCTTGAGAAGTCCATTTTCCAGGATGAGGGAGTTCCACTGAGCCCAGTACGACTTTATGGTTGGTGAATATCGGGAAATCTCTTGCCAGGTAGGTTTGCGGTCTTCTTCCTTCCAGCGGATAACTTCTTTTAGTTCTGGATCTAATTTTTGGTCTTTCTGGATCTCGTCAGGTTGCCAATGGTCATCGACAGCGGCAGTTCTACAGAGAACAGCCCCTTTTTCTTCAGCTCGCTGACAATGTTTACAATCATCAGGGCATGGTCTCCTCGATAAGGCATCAGCATTCTTATGGCTTGTTCCTGCGCGATGTTCAGTCTCGAAATCGAATTCTTGCAACCGCTCAACCCACCAGGCCACTTGTCTTTCGGGTTTTTAAACTGCAAGAGCCACTTCAGTGCTGCATGATCAGTCCTCAGGAGGAATCTTTTACCATAGAGGTACTTTTAGAAATGTTCTACCCCCTTTACCACAGCCAAAAGTTCCCTGCGAGTAACGCAGTAATTCCGTTCAGGCTTGCTCAAGGTTATGCTGAAATAGCCGATAACTTTCTCCTGACCGTCTTGGATCTGCGAAAGCACCGCACCAATTCTTAAACTTAAACTTAAAATGGGGGCACTGGTCAATGCTCTTTTCAGTGTCTCGAATGATAGCTGACATTCCTCGTTCCACTGGTACTGCACCTTCCCCCCTGTGAGTGTATTAAGTGGCTTGGCGATGTTGGCAAATCCGGCTACGTACCGACGATAATACGTGCATAACCCCAGGAAACTTCTTAACTGGTGGATATGTTTAGGTATCGGCCATTCCTGGACGGCTTTGATTTTCTGTTTGTCAACAGTTACTCCCTGCGCGGAAACTGCATGTCCAAGATATTGCACCTCTTCTTGGAACAGCTGACACTTAATCGGGCTTAACTTTACTCCGGAACTTCAATGTCGTCGAAATACCTCCTCCAGGTTCCTCACGTGGTCTTCAAAAGATTTTCCAACCACAATAATGTCGTCAAGATACACCAGGCACGTTTTCCATGAAAGCCCTTTTAACACTGTTTCCATCAATCTTTCAAACGTTGCTGGAGCATTACACAGTCCAAACGGCATCACCGTGAATTGATAAAGTCCTGAGCCGATGGTAAAAGCAGTCTTTTCTCGGTCTTCTTTAGCAAGTTCCACCTGCCAATAACCGCTCTTCAAGTCCAGGGTGGAAAACATCTTCGATCCAGCCAACGTATCTAGGGTATCGTCTATTCTTGGAAGGGGATAGCTGTCTTTCTTTGTAGCGTGGTTTAATTGCCGATAGTCCACGCAAAATCGAGTCGAACCATCTTTCTTTTTAACCAAGACAACTGGAGAAGCCCAAGGGCTATTGGATGGTTGAATAACACCTTCTTCCTCCATCTCGCGGACTATCCTGTCGGCTTCTTCTCTTTTAGCTAGGGGTAGTCTTCTCGCCGACTGTCGAATAGGTTGAGCGTCCCCAGTATTAATTTTATGTTTCACCAGATCAGTTTGTCCTCTTTTGCCATTCCCTACATCGAAGATATCATGGTAGTTCCTAACGATGTTCCTCAATTTTGCTTTCTGGTTTGGTTTCAGATTCTTAGATGGATCGGTGATGAGTCTTTCCAGTTCCTCTGATAGTTTATCTGGTGTTATTTCTGCATGCTGTATGCTTCTAAAGACTTTAGGGTTTTAGAATTTCCTAGCAGTTGGTCCTCTAGTGCTTTAGAATTTTCTTGTAATTTGTCTACTAATTTATCTTCTAAAGTCTTAGAATTTTCCACTAATTTATCTTCTAACGACTCTTTCAAGATTTTCGAATTTTCTAGCAATTTATCTTGTAACGTTTCTTTTCAATTTTCCTCAATTTTTTTCAATAGCATACTCATGTCCCCATTACCAGAAACCTCAAACAAATAAGTATCGGGATCGTTACCTTCATTTATTAGGGCATCTCGTAGCCGTTGTATTAATTCACTTTTCTTCCAACTAATTTCTAAATCCATTTCTTCAAGTCTTCAAGTCAGTCACTTTCAATTGGTCCAAACTCACGTTTTTAAACATTGTCACTTCTAAAGTTCCACAAATACACCTACACCTGTCACCACTGTAATGTTTTTATTTTCACACACGTGTTCTGTTCAGTTCTTGGCTTTATTTAAAAACACAGTCCAACTCACTCTAATTTATTTCCACTACTTTAACCTAATTTATATTCACAAGAAACTACTATTTACATTTTATCTTAACTATACAATACGACCGACGAAAACTGAATGCCTCCTATCGCCAGCTGTTGATATTTATATATTTCTCTTCGAATTGTCTGGTAAGTCCACGAACCATCCGGAAACTCTTTCATGTTCTGGAAGCTTTAAGGAAATTCCCAGTAACGGCAGCGGTCGGCCTGTTGAGAGAGAAAACATTTCGGATTCCCAAAAGTCTCTTCCACGAATTGGTTGATGGTCGATTGCACCAGCTGTAGGATGAATTCTCGTAACATTAATTTTGATATCGCTATTGGTTAGAAAGCTAACAGCTGTGGCCTCTGAAGCTTAAACGTATTATAGAGGCCACTGATTCTTGGTATCATTAAAAGCTACAAAATTTCTTTCGATGTAACAAATTCTTTCGATTTCAGAATTTTGATATTTCAATTGGTTAAAAAGTTACAGCTATGGCCGCTTTAGCTTAAATGTATTACAGAGTCCATTATTTCTGGAAATCAGAAGTGAAGACTTCAAAATTTTACCACTTTTTACAGTTAAAAATTGAAGATATTGAACATCATTACATCTTAATATGTGCTTGGCACATTTGCCAAATAATTTCTCTCTTTGAACATATAACAATTCTACTGTCTAAACTTCGTTTAAGAAAAAACGATAATAGTAATTTACCTATACCATGTCTAACTCCCCTATATGGCAACGCCACTGAAAGATTTCATTTGGGCTGGCGCCTATATCAACCATATAAAACGATACGACTCATGACGCATATAAATAATTGACCTCTTGATAACTCATCCAACGAGCTATACAATCTCGGCTATTATTCGTCTTAATATCGGTAAATATTCATGTTAGCTTGTGTATGCTGATACATTATGATGAGACATCAACTTTCCGGATGTCCAACAAAATTTTTATATAAACTTTTATTTAATTGAAAAAACCTAAAAAGTTGAAAATAAGTTTATACTAATAGGGATTTATACCATCAGTAAAGGTGCTTCTTCATTGTCAAATTCATTCATACAGTGTGGGAAAGTCAATTATAATAAATTCAATATTTCAGATTTTGTACGTATTTATAATAATTATAGATTATGAACATCCCTACATTGAATTGCCTTCGATTGACAGTTGCAACCCCCAATTTTTAAATAAGAATTGGATACTTGTGATTAATCGTGTGGAAGGTCTCTTCTTTCTCTACTTAAAAATGTTATTGCTTTTAAATTTATTACAAAAAGTAACAACAAAAAATTTGTCACAAACACACTTTAAACTTATTTGTGTCTGAACAATGTAAAAGTTAGGAAAAACCATATTGTTTCATTAATAAAAAAAGTTATCGTTTTGCTTAAATTGTTTCGTGATTATAACTACATGTTAGTAGTTGTCAGAGTTAACCTTGTCTTAATTTCAAGTCTGCAAGTCAGTAATAGTTAAAATAATAGCAAATATGATTGGTTATCGAGGTAACACATAAACACAGGTTTCGGATTTATGGCTCGCTATGGATAGTTCGTCCATATTCAAGTCATCCAGCTTTATGGGCTTGAGTTCTGGAATATCTAGTTTTTCGGGGTGAGAACTGCAACAGTTGTAAGGGATTAATACAGGGTATGAATTGTCGGAAATGTTTATAAGTTTTTGAGGTTCCGCTTGTATTTTTGTGATTCCCACGAAAGCACTGCAGTCTGATTGTAAGCGAATAATGGTATTGTTTGTTAAAACTATTGTCTTAGTAGTAGTAGTATATTCCCGCACAATTAATTGTCACATGTAAGGGTTCGGAACTATAACAATCCACGTGTTAGTTTCTGGTCTTTGGATATTGTATCCTTCACTGATACAACGGAGCTTTGGCAACTCTCCGGTACACTACGGATGTTCTTCAGAAGTTGAGCTTCGCAGGGTGCCTTGGAGTCGATGGGGTAGGCATATAACTCAGAACACAGTTTTTGTTGTGGAGTTAGTGGCTTGCATACACTCAAGTCCTTAATGGGTATGTAAATTAGAGAATCATCATTTCGCGCAATATATTTTTGGGTGAATGAAAGAATATGATGAAAACCAGTTCTGTCATCTAAAATTGGGATAGGATATAAGTGGTAGGCGGTGTAGAGTTGTTGCTCTACAAGAGGAATTTTTAAAATAAAGACTAAATCTGAATTGGTGTGAAACGCTTCTAATTCGATTACTTCCAAGTATTGGGCGACACTTGAATATCTGAGGGGAAACGGTAGATTGTTTTTGACAAGATTTTGCGAAATTTCCTGAGTTTGCTTCGTCAATTTGGAGTTTCTGAATGGTTTCATTGAAAGTTTTGATAATAGAAGTAGTTACGCTTATTTGATTTTTTAGGACATTCTCTACTTGTAATTGTCCCTGATTAAGTTTGTTGATACTATCTGCGAAAAATGCGCCATCGGTTGCGTCAAGGTTTCCAGTGATGGCTTTAAAGATAGTTCCTACACCGTTAATTAGTCCTCGTTTGGATCTTTTAGTGTCCATGAATATTTCTGAAAATTTAGTTTTAATTGAATCTGAAATTTGGGATAAGAGACTGATGTGAGTTTGTACATCAATTCGGAATGCACTTGTGTCATGAAATTTGAAACCTGGGATGGGATCGGCAGTGTTTTCTAATGTTTTGAGGATTCTGTTGTTGTTTTCAAAGATTTCTTTAAGTATAGTCAAGTTACGATGAACTAGTAATGTCCATTTATAGCTGGAGATGACTATTCTAGTTTCGTCGTGATAGTAAATACCAAGAGTGTTGTTTATTGGTTTGATGTTGAACTGTGAGACTGCTGATCCGAACAGCAGTAGTAACCTGAAAAGAAAGTTAGTTTTCAGAATAGTGTTTCATTCTGTCAAGGTTAACTTTCGTTCGTTGGTTTGTTTTGATATTTAAGAGTGTGGCTGAATTATTGTGAATGTCTAAAATTTGGAATGGACCGTTGAATTTGTTATGAAGTTTGTCCTTAATTTGGGATTCCTTGACGTAAACTTTATCACCAATTTTAAATTTGGGAAGTTTGTCGGAAACGTGTTTATCAAAACGTTCTTTAGCCTTTTGCTTTTGTAAGTCAGTTTTTTCGCGGGCTACTTTGTAGTAATAGGAAATGCGATTGTTCAAGTCTCGTATATATTTACGAATCAGTTCCTGATGGTTGTAGGTGGTTTCTGGTGGTCTGCTGGACGTATGTCCAAACACTAGTTCATAAGGCGAAAGGCCCTGGGTTTTGTTTGTCGAGTTATTGTAAGCAATAACCGCATACGGGAGTACATTTAGGGGATATTCACCTGGATTTTCGGCTTTATGGATTCGAATCATTTCTAACAAAGTAGAATGAAATCGTTCTACAGAGCCATTTGTTTGCGGATGTCCTACGCTTGAATACGTTAGTTTGATGTCGTACAGTTTACACAAGTCTTTGAATATGGCGTTGACAAATTCCCTACCATAGTCACAATGGATACGCAATGGCGTACCAAATGGTGTTTTAGGCGTTTCCGTAATGACGAGGGGATTGTCTAGGTTTTTGCGACACGCTTTAGTTTTTTGACAAATTTCGCAGTTCTTAACGAAATTTTCAATGTCTTTTGTGAAACTAGGCCAGGTGTACATTTCCTTAATACGGCAGACGGTTTCGTTAATGCCGCGGTGCAAGTTATTTTTCCCGTTATGATATCGTTCAAGGATCAGCGGTATTTCATCTTTTTCGGGCGTTTTTGTAACGTTTTGGCAAATTTTCCATTTGATTTCCTTTTCAGCGAAAATGAAAGAGAGCATCTCTAGAATTGGAAAATCGAGATTGTTTTCGACACAGTATGTTTTAAATGGAGATAAAGTATTTTGATGTTTGTATATCGATGCAAAAAGAACTTCGTTTACAATGTCAGGATCATTTGGAAGTGGGATTATGGAATATTGCCTTCTGCTTACGGTTTTGTTGGCGAATACATTAATTTTAAAGGTTTCGAAGTCAGCGACTTCTTCGAAAATATCTTCGAAAATGTCATGATGAAATTCCTGAAGATTGGATGATTGGGGAAAATTAAAATGTTTTTATTTGTTTTGTCTAGTAGTTGGCAGTTGGAGAATTCAATTTTGCTGTAATCAATTAAAGAAGTAGTTTTATAACGTTCTATAAAGGTTTTAAATTCTTCGGACATAGTTTCAAGAGATATTTAATTTTGCTCGGGTTCAGGACTGTCGTCTTCGGATTCGTCGTTTAGGGGTAGGACTTTGAAAGGTGTTAGTTTCGATTTTGACTGAAATGATGAACATTCGTCAAGATGGTTGATTTTAATCCGTGATAAAGCGTTCTTATTAACTTTACCAGGCTTGTAAATAATTTCATAGTCGTAATCTTCTAGTTTGAGTCTCCATCGGGCAAGTCTACTACCGGGATCTTTTATAGAAAATAGCCAGGTTAACGGGCGATGATCGGTTAGTAGTAGGAACTTACGGCCATAGATTATCGGACGAAAATGCTTAACCGCCCAGACAATGGCTAAGAGCTCTCGCTCAATGGTGGAGTACCGGGTTTCAGCTTTACAAAGGATCCTAGAAGCATATCCAATCTATCCATACCTATTGGCCCTTGAGATAATACTGCGCCGATAGCAAAAGCACTGGCGTCTGTAGTCAGTACAAACGGTTCGTCAAAATTTGGGTAAATGAGTATAGGGGTGGAAGTCAATGTTCGTTTTAATTCATTGAAGGATTTTACGCACTCTTCGTTGAAATTGAATGGTTGGTCTTTTTGTAATAGTTTTGTCAGTGGTTTGGAGATCTTTGCAAAGTTGGAAATGAACCTACGGTAGTAATCAGCAAGCCCTAAGAAAGATTTTATGTCTTTAGGGTTCTTTGGTTGTGGAAAGTTTAAAATACAGTCTACCTTTGATGAATTGGGCTTCACACCGTCTTTAGTTATAAGATGTCCTAAGTAAGCGACCTTGCGGAGAAATTCGCATTTGTCAGGCTGTATTTTAAGGTTAGCCTTTCTGAGTCTTTTAAATACGTCTGTCAGTCGTGATAGATGGTCATGTATTGTAGGCGAGTAAATGATTATGTCATCCATGTAAACCAGACATCTTTCATTCTGAATTCCCATGAGAATGTTATCCATCACCCTTTGAAAGGTAGACGGAGCATTCTTTAACCCGAAGGGCATGCGGACAAATTCAAAATGTCCGTTCTCAACGGTAAATGCAGTTTTTGCGATGTCTTTTGGGTCTATTTCTATTTGATGGAAATCGGAGGCGAGGTCAAGAGTTGTAAAGTACTGGCATTTGCCTAGTTGGTCTAATAGGTCTGAGATGTTCGGTAGAGGGTATTTGTCATTGACTGTAAGTTCGTTAAGTTTGCGGTAGTCTACTGCAACACGCCACTACTGTTTTCCAGAGGCGTCTAATTTCTTTGATACCACCCAGACGGGAGAGGACCAAGGCGAATTAGAGGGTCGTATAATGCCTTCGTCGAGCATTTTTGCTACCTGAGACTTAACTTCTTGTTTGTGTACTTGGGGATAATGGTATGATTTTGTATAAACGGGTTTCGCGTTGTTGGTATCAATACTATGTTTGATTTCGTTTGTGAATGATAAATGATCGCCTTTCGAGGTAGAATATGTCTGAAAAGTCAAGGCATAATTGTAAGATTGAGTCTGACTCTTCGTCGTTTAAATGTTCTAGTCGGAGTTGTTTAACAATTTCTTCTTGTCTGCCGGGTTCGTTATAGCTCAAAGGAGTAGTTTGTGTGTTTTAGATTTGAAAAATTTACTATCTTAGGCATTGCATTCGCATTTAGAATAGATGTGAGAAATTGGCCTTTGCTGTCTACTGTAACAACAGCATTAGGGAGGTGAACTTTTTCAATTTGCATACCGGTTAGAAGGGCTTCGGTGTTTCTTAGTTCACAGCTAAGTTTAAAGATTTGTTCGGTACGGGGTTCAATCGAAATTGTATTAATGGATGTATAAGAAGGGGGACATTGTATAGATTCAGTGGCATTGATTGTATCGTCTGTCACTTTATACAGAGGAAGTGTCTTAAAGTTCGTTATTAGTTGTTTTTTGTCAAAATCTATAATGCAGTTGTAGTGCTCGAGAAAGTCAGAGCCTAACAAACCGTCGAATTCTATATCAAGGTTACAGATATAAACCTTACGTGGGTCTTTTATATTGAAAGGAACGAGGGTCTATTCGTTTATAAGGATTTTCTGGTTGGTAATTCCCTGGATTACTACGTTTTCCTGAAATCTTTCTCTGAATCTAGTGCAAGTGTCTGGTTTGAAAATAGAAAGACCAGCACCGGTGTCTATTAAGAGTTTATATGTGTTAGGAGAATCTGTGATGTAGTATAAATTTTTAGAATTTACGGTCAGAAGCGGTCTTATAGAAAGCTCTGTTCGGGGAAGTTCAAATTCGGATCGAAACTGTCTAGATTTATTGTTTGAATTTGGGTCTGAAGTTCTGTGATTTCCGGGGGTTCCGTTTGGAAAGGGAGGTTCTGAAAATTTACGGGGGAAAACTCGTGTTCGTTTTCAACGTAGTTGTCACATTCTGTTTTTGAGTAATAGTCGTAATCAGTTTGTGTCGAATCGCAGTAGTCTTGGTCATAAGTTTCAAAATCAGTATTTTGGTATTGAGTTTCGTATACGTTATTATTGGGTTGGTCGTACCCATAATTATAAGAATTGTTTAAGTGATGTGTTCGTTGTTGCCGGAAAAAGTTTTGATTAGGTTTATATTGACTTGGACTTTGGGGTTGTGTATTGGTCGAAGGACGAGGTTGTTGAAAGTTTCTGTTCTGCTGGAAATTTTGAGTATTGGGTTGGAATTGTGGCCTATTCTGGAATTGGTCCGGTTGTTGTGAAAATGGGTTAGGAAGTATGTTTGAAAAGTTTTCTCCGTAATTTTGGTTTTGTTGCATTTGTCTCGATTTGGTGAGACATTCGTTAACAGTATGCCCCATTCTTTTACAGAAGGAACATTGTTTCTGTACTGGAAACTGGTTGGGCTTTCGAGGAGGTGGACCTTGGTTTCTAAAATTTGAAAATTTTTGTTTAATGCGTGAAACGGCGGTCAGAATGTCTTTAGGATCGCTAGCACGAACTAGTTGTCCTATCTTCGGCTCTAAACCTGTTAGTAGGCTATTTAGTGCCATGGATTCGATCAAGTCGATTTGTGCTTGTTTTTCTTTTTGAGTCAAGTTTTGTTTGTTAACCGCAGCAAGCATTTTTGCTTGGTGGGTTTGTAGTCGGGCTGAAAATGTTATGGGGGATTCAGTTCTAGGATCTTCAAAGTGGTTCTCTAAGAGTGTCTGAATTTCAGTTAATTGAGTGGGGTTGCGAGAATTTATAAGTTCGGCAGCTCTGACGCGAAGTTTATTTTTTATGTGCAATATTAAAAGTACTTGTTGATAGTCAGTTGCCATACTATACGCAGTTTGGCATGAAGAAATGAAAGTGTTCAAGAATATAGGGTTTCCGTCATATTCCGGACTTATTGCGAAAATTTCTGATATTTTGTATGGTTCTACAGTAGGAGTGGCAGCACCTTGTCTTGTAGTTGCCATTTCAAATATTCAAGTGTTACGAAAAAATAAAATTAAATAATGCAGAAAAACTCGAAGTAAGCAAAGTCACACAAAATTATAAAAAATTCAAAATTATGGTATGAGTAAATGGTTAAATAAATTCAGCAGTTTGCGAACATAAAATAAAATAAAGCGAGGTAAAATAATGCAGAATAATAATAAATTCGTTTCAAAAATTATTCAATAGCTTAAAACGTAATTCAAAGGAATAAGAAATATATGGAAATTTTAAACGAGAGAACTGATAATAATAATAAAAAAATAAATATAAAAATCGTTTCAATTGATAAATATATAAATCAAAAACGAGATGTTTCTACATACGTTAGTAGTACCCTAGGCATAGGACTTGTTCTGCGGAAGCGTCGACTGGTTAGCTGTGTCGTTGCGTGTTCCTGGTCTCTGCTGCTACAGTTGTTGTCTCAAACAGGTAGGTATTGTCCACGATGATTTGGAAATCTCCACAGTCAGTTAGTATGCACGTGTTATAACTGTGTTGGACAATCCTACTGACTGCGCCAATTTTATATCTTTGATTTCACTTAAGACTTTTTTAAAAAAATTATTTTATTCAAAACATAAAAATCAAAAAATGAACACTTTAAACTTGTAAAAAAATAATGAAATGTAAATTGAAACTAAAACTAACTGGACAGAATAAAATATTATAATGACGACCGTGAGATCGCTTCGGTTCTATTTATGATTTAATAAAAGCTGAAGTCAGCGGAAAGATATTCACACGATGCGTTCCCACGTTAACATCGGAGTACCAGGAAGCTCTCAGCGTAATATGATTCCCTTGCATCATGCACGTGTGTACAATTCGCACCTAACATATATATATATATATATATATATATATATATATATATATAGGTATATTTGAAATCATATTTGGCTTCCTCAAAAGTTACTAAGTATCTTTACTCTCAAAATTTGTTTTTATTTAAGATGATTCATTTCTTGAAGAGTCTCTATTTTGACAGTGTAAAATAAAATGTTATAGCAATATTATAAAATCTTAAAACTACTATTATTTATTCAAGGAATCCTAGGGATAAGAGTTATCACCTATAGGGATGTATACCAGGACTCTACCATCCATTTCGTACTATTCTGCTTACACAGGAAGTAGAAACTGTTTCCAAACTCAATCTTACACTAAGATCGGATATAAAACTGTTTAACAGAGTCCAAAATGTGTGATGAACCGTATTTTTGCGATTATAAATGTATCGGAGAGATTACGAGACCTCACAAAGTAAAGAAAAAGGGAAACGGTATTAATCAACGCTAACAGTTACAGGGCAGAATGGGATAATCTTAGGATCCTGATGAACGAAGGGAATTTTAAAAACATGACAGTTCAGGAAATTAAATGCAGGATGATAATAATCCTCAATTCGGAGCCCACTTTCTAGAGTTGAACCGTACATGGAAACATTTATTGTTAGAAGAGTATAACAGCGGAACACTCAGATAACAAATACATACAGTGGTAGAGAAAGATTTCAGATTTGAAACGTCTCCACAATAGATATGTACATAACATACACTACCCTTATTTGCACAAAAGAAGATCATATTGTAGAGATTTCTCTTCCCCCAAACATCTATGACGAAGATCTAAAAAAATTACAAATTTTAGATACTGTTACAGAAAAGAAGTGATGACAGAAAATCCCAACAAAAGCAGAATAATGGAGGACCTCCTGGTCAACTTAAGCACACAGTTTATACTATAAGACGACGTATACTGATTAAGATTTCTTGTCAGTCAGGAAATTAAAATAATAAAAAAAAAAGAGAAATAATACACTATGTCATAGAAATCAAGTATATATAAACAATCCAAGAAATACGTGCTTAAAACCACCACAAGACGAAAACGTGACTTTTTGGAAACGTATCGTTTACGTTAAAAAAGCAACATATATTTATATCAATAGGAAGATTATGATGCAATACGTAAAGGTATTAGTAGTATTAGTAAACTCGATGGGTATTTCCCATGGCAACGGTTAAAACCTGATATAAGTTAAAACAGGTTTTACACCTCAGATTGCAAATTTGTTTTGAAATACTAAAAAGATTTTAAATTATGAATTCTCAACCACCAATTATACGATTCAAAGCAGTAATCTGTAACTAAAAAAAAGATTAAACTTCTATCTATCTAAAAATCTAATTAAAAATATATTAGTAGTTTTTATGTCAGAATGTTATAATTAAACACATCAGAAGAGTAGCAATGGTGGATTTTAAATATTCTATTAAATCATGAATTGTTGAAGCCGCAAGTAGAAGAAAAGTAAATACAGCAAAAAGACCGAAGCGCACATAGGGTATAAAACTGACAAAGATATTAAAAGTTGTAATTTAATATGAAGGCGATTCCTCAGATGGCCACAAAAACGCTAAAGACAAGTTTAAGAATACGGCGGAGATATGTCTTAATGAACAAAGAAGTTTTATTATAAAAATGAACTATATTTTAACAACTACGTTCTTACTATTTCAAACAAAAAAACTAAATTTTAGATTCGAATTGAAATAAAAAGTTCCTTTACTCAAAATCTTATCTTAACCTCTTTTACAAAATTCTTGATCTAGCAATATACAGTTTTACCTTATATTAATTTCGATTGGTCTTACACTGCTTGTAACAAGCTGAAATAAATGGCACTTGCTTTGACTGAGCACAGGGACCAGATTGTCTGTATGTTTACATTTCGATGCTCACTATTAGTACCTCAGTTAGAAGTTACAGAGTAAAAAACAAAAGTTTGTTTATTTTTTTTTTGTTTTGCGAGTTCTTTAAAAAATACGAAGAAAGAGTACTAAAGCTCTGTATTTTTTTATGATTTATCACAGAAAAGAAAATTACTGAGATCTTGTACAGAGTTGAAAAATTTCAAGAATTATGAAGTTTCTGGAATTGTCCAGGCTTAGGCGTATAACAGATAAACTAACATTTGCACGACTGTTGGTCGCTTTATGTTGTCAAATAGCTTATCTGAAATTGTTGTATAATATTGCATAAAGATTTTTGAATAAAGCTATAATTTTAATCAAGGCTGTAGCCACAATTTTTTTTCGGGGTGGGTTGGATAATTTTTTGATTGGCTTATATTGTTCATGTATTTACAAGATATATAAAATTGTATAAATATAAAATTTATTTTTACGAGAAATACATTTTTTTAAAAAGACTCCTGAATATCCCATATATTGTCTACATGACAAAAGAGGTCATAACACGAGAAAACAGAGGAGAACGTAAAGTTGAGAAAACCACTATCATTCGGAACCATAAATACTTTGAATTTATTGCGGGAGTACAGATATGTAGCAATTTAGCAATGGACCTTAAAAATTTAGATATATGGCATATTTGGATATTTTCATATATTGTTAGGTTAAGATTGCACCTTATGCCACAATTGTCCAACTAGGGCACGTGAACGTAGCCAAAGTCTCACAATTAATAATACAAAAACATTTTTTTTTTAACAAAAACCGACTTCAAAAAAAGTAACTTTAGCTTAGCACTGATTTCAGAAAAGTATTTAATTGTTGCATCAAAAACAAGTAATGCCTTTTAGTTGAGTTACTTTTTTTGAAGTCGGTTTTTGATTTTTTTTTAATATTTATTTTACAAATGTTAGTGATGTAGTGTCTTAATTGGATGCAGTTTTCAAATTTAATTAACTTTTTCGATATTACCTAAAATATGTATATATGTATTAAGAAAGTTTTGCATATGATTTCAACTTAGGCAAATCCACTATATTGCAGACGATTTAAGTATTAACATTTTTAGGTCTGTTAATTATATTGACATTAATTTAATAGTCTCTTCTCTGCGGAATCTTATAATAAATCATTATACAGTTTTAAGTGATATAGCATAATAGGACGCAGTTTTCAATTCTAATCAACTTTGTTTGATAACAATTTGCGATATTATTAAAAATAACGGAACTAAACCAATAAATTTTGGTCAAACTTTATTCTTTATCAAACCTAGTACACAATTTATTGTTTTTTACAATTATACAAATAATTCAACCCCAAAACAAACAAACAAAAAATATAACTTACAAAGTTACCCTCAATTCAAAATGTAAATAAGCAAACTTGCGCTGTTACCTGCTGGATATAAACGGTGTAAAGCAACGCCGTTCAGGCGTTCAGTCAATGCGTATATGCCTAGATTTACGTCTTAGTGGTTACAATGGAAAGCAGTTTGGCATGGGTAAGCGGCTGTTTACTATTTTCCGGCTAACATCATTCAATCCATTTTTAATGTAAACAGGCAGCTCCATTTATATTAGCAGTCATTGATAAAAATATTTTAAGTCTTAGCAATTGCAGTAACCTAATATTGTAAATGCGAAAAATGAGTTTGTTTATTATCGTTTCACACTTAAATCGCTGAATGACAAATGTTATAGAGAGAGATGTGACCCTGGAGACTACTTTTTCCGGAGTATGGGAAGGGGTAATTTTCCTATGAAACTTTTAACTGTGTCATCCTGTTTGTTTCACACTGTGCAGAATTATTATTTAGGACTAACAATTAAAATGTTTATATATTTTGTTCTAACTACTCTTAAAAGGGGGTGAAATTGAATTGTAAAAATATAGAGAGAAGGCAGCAGTGGATAGATAGGGTTGCCGCTCACTTGGCTTCACTTCTCCAATACAATTTTCACAATCCCCAGATTTGGAAGTTTTTGTGACAAAATCCCCCTAGAGATCAAATGTAGCTAGCCCCAAAGCGACCAAAGTGCGAGCAATTAACTTCCTTACCTATTAATAAATTCCGCATCGCATGACAAAACGTAAATAAATTCACAAGGTTTAATGTATATTGTAGAAAGTATTGAAATATTCAGAATAACATTAAGATTTTGACATTCTTTTTTAAAATCGCCGCCATTTTCATCACGACTATATCTGATTTGCCAAAACGCAAGGCCATTAAACAGTGTAAAAATATGTAGGTAGGTATGGTGTGATGGTGTGTGTGTGTACATTTCATTTCTTTCTACGACAGCCGTTCACCAGCATTCATGTTAGTGTTGCATAATTTGTATGCGACACACCTTAATAAATTAGAAGTTATTGTTACGAACGAACATACAATTTTAATTGGTTTTGTGGACCATCTGTAAGTTTTCATAAGAAACACATACAGTTGAAGAAATGGACTATAATCCTTGTAAACCCTAGTATTGCTACTCGACGCTAGATGGCGCTTGTTCAATGAACTCTCTTGAATTTGGTAGCAGTTACTAGACCAGGTAGAATGTTACCGTACATTCTATTCTAGTATGATGTTCGTTTGGACGTTTGGGCTGCGAGCGAGTTCCTTTTTAATTGGAAGCGATCAGCGAAACAAGCTAAAGAAGCGAATTGGCTTGCCTGTGTTAGTCAATATTGATTTATATTTATTAAATAATAAGATTTCAGTGTTGAGTTGTGAAGTTTCTGAGTGTGTCTCCATTCGTCATCTTATTGATTCAATCTCTATGAATTTAACGTTAACTATACAGTGGTTTCGTTTTCAGTAATTAATTAAGAAAACAAAACATACATTATATTTGTGGTTTAATTAAATACAAATTAAAACAGATCCTTGATATAACTAAAGCTAAAAAATACAACTGAGTATTTATTTTAATATTTATAAGTAATTGAACAAAACTGCCCGTAAAAATTTAATTAATCAAAGCGTTTTGTTTTGCAGGAAGTTTGAAATGAAAAAAAAAAACTGATGGATCAAGTAGCGACAGCGATGAGCAGGACAAAGTAACGACAATATCGCATGTGTCTTCATCGGTCACCACAACCACAACAGGTTATACGAGAGCTGCCTTTTATATTTCGGGATTAAAGAACAAAAACAAATATTAATCATGGAAAATTGCTTTATTGTTTTTCAAAATATTTCCCATGAAAATCTATACACTTTTGCATGCGTTTGAACCAATTGTCGAAGTACTTTTTCCACTCTATTGAGGTATCTCCAAAACATGCATTCTGAACGCAGCAACCGCTTCTTCAGGTGTCGAAAAACGTTGACCTCTCAGTTTGTTTTTTACGTATGGGAATAAAAAGAAGTCATTTGGTGACAAGTCAGGACTATACGGCGGATGACTCATCACATCGATGTTTTGAGTGGTAAAAAATGCAGTTGTTTGAGCCGATATGTGAGAGCTCGCATTGTCCTGGTGAAGAGTGATCCGTCTTCGGCGGTTGGTTTTCCTCATTTCTTGGAAGACAACTGGCAAACAAATGGTTGTGTACCACTCAGAATTGACTGTTCTGCGTTCTAGTGGCACGGTTGCGACATGTCCAGTTTTTCCGAAATAACAGGCGATCATTTGCTTTTTAAGTGCTTCGTGCGCGAACAGCTTTTGTTGGATTCGGCTCATCTTGAAACACCCATACAGTCGACTGCTGTTTACTTTCGAGCCCATACGCGTAAATCCACGATTCATCACCTGTGACTATGTCATAAACTTGTTTTGAAACACCGCGATCGTATTTTTTGAGCTTTTCTTTCGACCAATCGACACGAGCCTTTTTTTGAACGATTGACAAATTGTGTGGGATCCAACGCGAACAAATTTTTTTGACATTCAAGTTTATGCAATATTGAATGTATGCTGGTCCCACTAATGTGTAAGGTTGACTCAATCTCACGATAGGTCACATGACGATCTTGCAATATCAATTCGCGCACAGCATCAGCAACTGTTTTTGGACGACCTTCACGAAATTCGTCTTGGAGTGAACTACGACCTCGATTGAATTCACCATACCATCGATATACAGTGGTCCTTGATGGAGTTTCATCGCCAAAAATTAAATTAAGTTCATCCATGCACTCTTGCTGACTTAATCCACGTCGAAAGTTGTAAAAAATAATCACACGAAAATGTTCACGATTTAATTCCATTTTTTGGCCGAGATGAATCCTTTAAGTTATTGTAAACAACACATAGCGCTCGTATATCAAAACGTTCTGTGTACATATAACCTCAAAAATGTCAAACTTTACGATAGAGCTGTCAGTTGTCAGATTGCAACACTAGGGTTGCCCAATCCCGAAATATAAAAGGCAGCCCTCGTATTCAGCCGCAGGAACCTAGACCAAATTCCTCTAGATATCTGGCGCCCAATCTTGATTCATTGATGACTCAGATGACTGCAATGAAAATGATTGGTCCTCTTCCGCGACCTATAACTTTGCGGAAGATGCAAAACACTTAAAGAGAAAATTTAATTATTCTTGGTTGGAAACATACTCTCCATGGTTGGTACATTCCAGGCGCCAAAAAGGAGCATTTTGTAAATATTGTACGTTGTTCCCACTAAATCCAAATTCATTTAGAGGCATATTGGGATCATTTACTATAAGGCCCTTTTGTAACTTCAACGATATTCACGAGCAGTGCAAAAAGCACATTGAAACCCACTTCCATAAGAAGGCATTGAAAGCTGCTAAATCTTTTCTCGAAAGTGTGCCTGTCGATTTGCAAGTGAACAAATATTCCCAGGGAAAATCGCAAAATTATAAAATCTATTATTTCCTTCATCACGTTTTGCGGGTTACACGACTTAGTACTGAGAGATAAACATTATGGTGAAGGTATTCTCGAGGATTTATACAGGCTGCGAATTGACGCGGGAGTTTTGAATTTAAAGAAACACATTGAGCAAGGGAAAAAGAATGCAAGCTACCGTTCAGTGGATATTCAAAATGAAATTATTGGTATTTGTGGAAGCGTTATTAAGGCTGATATTATGAAAAAAGTGAAAGAAGCAGCAGCATATAGTGTGCTAGCAGACGAAACAGCTGATATTTCTGGCACAGAATATCTATCGATTGGGATGCGATATTTTGTTGAAGAAACACAGGAAGTCCAAAAAAGGTTTGTTGAATGCATTGACCTAACAGATTTGGATGCGAAGATCTGAATATAAATAAATGCGTTGGTTTTGGTTTTGATGGTTGTTCAACGATGTCAGGAAAAGACGGAGGGGTACAAGCGATCTTACGGAAAAAGTACACCAAAGCCCTCTACTTTTATTGCTCGTCCCACAAACTGAATGTAGTTATCAATGATCTAAATTCTAAAAGAAATAAATTCCTTCTTTCCCGAAACGGAAAAAGCATTGAAAATTTGCACTACCTGTACAGTAGAGCCATCCTTTAGCAGCATGGCTAAGAAGCACCATGGCATCGCCTTAATGGTCTCTCTCTCTCTCTCTCTCTCTCTCTCTAAGAGATAAAGATTTATATATGTATTGTTTTAATTACTCCTTAAAGGGATGAAACGGGAGTAGTAAAGTTTATATGGAAAAATCATACTCCAAAAATCTTAAATTGATTATATTCAGCTAATTCAACTTTGTCCGATCATACCTTTATGGTAATTGACGAAACTGTTGTAACATGTTTGGGATTATGAAGTGAAATCACATAAAACATCATTTTTACCAAAGAAATATAGTGTTTATTAATATAATAATTCGCTAGATGGCATTATACAACTTTTACAACGTAGTATGGTTTTGAGTAGATAATAGAAGTACATATTTTGGATTTATTCAACATTAATGGTTATCAACACTACTACTGTATGTATTAGCGCCAAATGGAACGACATACGACATTGCTCTATTCACATTCGCAACAAAGTCGGAGCTATAACTTTGTAGTTATTTTTTTTTTCATTTTGTAACTATTTGAGCTCTACTTCTATCAATATATAACCAGAATCGGTGGACAAAATCAACATAAACGCTAGCAAAGCCGAGAATATAAGCTAGTTATTTTATAAATGATATTCACTATATATTACATTATCAAAAAATTCGCAAAGATTATTACGAATACGAATGTCATTATTGAAAAACATGCGAAGTGTCGAACGAATACTCGAGAAAAAACCAGCTGCTAAAGTAAAATAAACAACTATAGTTCCGGAGAAGAAGGATGGGCAGACCAAAGGAAATACGAGTATAATCCAGGGAAGAAGAAAAAGGCAATACTTTATATTCCTAGTATATGAGGTTCGATATATTTTTTTCGATATATTTAATGCTTTTTTGTTAATTTTGTTGAATATACCGAAAATATATTGTAAAAAAGTTCCAGAAATACAATCATGAATAATTGATTAAAAGAAGAAAAATGTAATAGTTAATATTCCTAATCCCATTCTTGAACAAACGAACATAGATTTTAGAAAATTTCCAGAAAAGCAATCATACATAATTAATTTAAAGATGAAAAATATAATACTTAATGATTTTAATACCATGTCGTTCATTGTAAATTATCTCCAAATATTTTATGTTTTTTTTCCATAATGTTCTTGAATATAACGAAAAAAGTTCCAGAAATTCAATAATGAATAATTGATTAAAAGAAGAAAAATATTCCTAATCTACGTGATTCAATGTAAATTATCTCGATATGTTTAATGTAGTTTGATAATTTTCTTGAATATATAGAAAATAAGTTGCAATAAGTTTCAGAAATCGAATCATGAATAATTGATTAAAAAACTACGCTAGATTTATTTATATACGTATAAAATCATACAATAATCATAATTTAGAAAAACCGCGGTTACAGAAAGATGCAAACTACTTTAAATCATCTTCTAATGATGGAAATATTTAATAAATTCTGAAAAAAAAAACTAAGAAATTCTAATTTTACAGAAAAACTATAATTTACGATAGCAAAATTAGATGAATCTTATTTTCCTGAAATAATTAACGAAACCGCATACAATTAAAATCACTAGAGCAGTATTAATTTATCCTCACAAATAACGCAGTTACTAATAAGCCTACATTAAAATCACGTCATCGACAAGTGTTTATAAACAATTCGGGAATCTATAATATGACCTTTTGACTATTTGTACTCTTTATCCAACAGTTATCAATTGTTTGTCGTCTTCATGTTGTTATCGGTCATATGAGAAACTTCAGTAAAGGTGCATGGCCTTTTGTGAAGTCCTACCATTGACAATGCCATACAAAATACTGTTTTCAGCGAAACACGAAAAATTACTACTATATTTCCATAAGAAGTTTTAGTCAGTTACTAGATACTAGTTAACCATTTTAGTAAATAAACAATGTAAACAAATAGTAATTTTTATCAACAACACATGGAACTGAGCAAACTTTTTTTGATTTGAATTATGAGAAGCGTGAAATCAAATGCAAAGAGTGACATTGTCAATAAATAAAGTAATCGCAAATAAAGTAAGAAAAGATTTTTGCATAGGTGACTAAAGAAACCTGATAATCTACTTAAAAGAAATGTCCAAAGAAAATGTTATTAAGGTGTTTTAACCAAAATGAAATAAGTATAAAAAACTGTTTTAATACAAAGTAAGGAAAACATGTGTTTCGGCAACTGTTCAGTTTAACTAAAAATTTTAGAAACATGAGTTCAAATTTTAAATCCTATTACATTTTAACAAGTTTCAGCATTATTATAACGTTTAATGCAATTATTGAATTTATTTCTTTAACCTGAGATTATTTTAAGTTCAAAATTATGTACCAAGATTATGTAATAGAAACGTGTAATAAAGACACACAAACTCCTTAGCGTATAAATACAGAAATAAAAATGTAAACCTATAAAATAAATCCAAATCCATAAAAAAATTATTTTTGAAAATTGACCTAAAGAATTTGCATAAATATGCAAGGTGTATATTACTAACAGTTTTAATCAACACTGCATCTGATAAAATAATGTTTTGATACAAAATATGGGAGTGTTTATTTTTTTTGGCTAGGTTCACGTTCAACTTAAAATAATAATAATCAGTTCAAAATTTAAAACTTATTGCATTCAAAGGAGGGTTATATTATTAAAAAACAACATTTTCATATTTTATTTATTTCTTAAAGGCCTGTTCTAGAATCCAAGTTTTATATACTAAAAAAGTATAGTGAACCGAGGTGTATGTAAATATATTGAATAGCAGAAGGGTAATAATAATGCTTTTCTTTAGAAAAGGCCAAGTAGCCCCTTTTTATATCACTTCCTTATGTGAGAATATGACATATAGCATGTCTAGAAGCAGTTTTTCTTCCTTAAAATGGCTATATGAATAATAATAATACAAAAAATGAATACTTTATTTTGTAAGGAATACTTATCTAGAATGTTATTAGAACTCAAAGTTCAACCCATTTATTTGAGTTCATAATAATTTTTCTACGATAGGTTAGGTTAGGTTAACCAACTTAATCAATATCTAGCACCTACAACAAAACAACAGCCTCTTGTATGCTCATACTCCTTTTAAAAACACATCTTCCGCTAGCACTTCCACCGAAACGGCTTTAATTAACAGACATTTATTTTTATGAGATGTCTTGAATCACAACCGCTATGTTTTTGTTAGTGCAAATGACCACCATGTTGTGAGGTCTTGCCTCATCGCTACCATTTTGTTGGTAGTCACCACCGATCTCTGGTGACGTCACACCGACATGCTGTCAAACACAAGAACGACGACGGCTGCTGATGGCTGGCAGAAACTTGTACTTTGTATCGGAACTGTTAATCTATTGTAGTGATATCTCATCGAATTCACCCACTGTAAAAGTGTTAATCATTGAGATGTACTACCGTTTTTGAGCTCTCAACATCTAATTCAATTGAGCTATTGAGTATTTTCCATGCACGTCTTTATATACTTATGATTAATGCTTTGGGTTGTCATTATAATACATATATAATATTGTATATATAATTACTGAAATATATTCACATAGTTGTTATGTGTAACGTCGGATAAGCTCAACCGCCAATTTAAGTATCATACATTTTGGAATGTCTTCGATGCACATTCCATAGAGAATATCCAAAAAAATGTATGAATTAGATGTTGCGGTTTTAGTTCAATGCTGGTTCAATGCAAGTATATAATTGACGAAGGACCTTTAGCGGAACAATCAATAAACACGTGCCGTCATAAACAAATCACCAAATAAAAGTTATCACTAACCTTTTACGTCCGGAAGCTCTGGTGTTTTCTTGGGTCTTCTTCTTCAGAGGCTAGCCCCGTAACAGCAGGAACAGTTTCTTAGAGCTTCGTCTGGACAACACGTTACACAAAAAAATAGCGACGTAATGTTCATTGATTGAGCAAACAAAAATGCGGGTTTAACAACAAATGATGCGCTTTTGTAAACACAAAAGAAACAAAATGAAAGCGGTTTAGCGGTCGTTTCGAACGGAGCTACTAACTCGCGAAATCGTAACGCAAAAAACAACAATAAGCGCCGTCTCTTCAGACGGGATCAAAGCGACCGAACAGTTCGGAGCACAACTCTCCCAAGCGTCCAAATAGCTCGGGATCCGAAACACGAATGTCAATACTGTCTATATTTTACACGCAAAAAACACTTACAATTAGCATTAGCGCGACGGAATGTTTTAGAAAAGGTGCAGAAGTTTAAATATCAATGAAGTAATTCAATCAAATTGAACACAATACACTAAACAAATTGCGGGAACGCACCATTCCGCCAGCCTTGAATTACTTATTTCAAAACTAAGGGTCCACTGGCAGTGGACAAAGCTTTACAAGAGGTCGCTTCAAAGTACCACTTGCAGTTCTAAATGTAGCAACGCGTACAACACCATCACCTCCAGGATGTACGTCAATAATGCGCCCTAATGGCCAATTCAAAGGAGGTGAAGTGTCTTGCTTCAAAATAACAAGAGTACCTGGCTTAACAACCTCCGAGGGATCAGTCCATTTACTCCGTTGATGAAGAGTATGTAAATATTCTTGCGACCAACGTTTCCAGAATGCCTGATGCAAACGACTCAGTAACTGCCATGTGTTGAGACAATTAGATGGAACAGATAAGAAATCAGATTCAGGAGGTGCTGTTAAAGGTTCCATGGTAAGAAACATTCCAGGACTCAAGGCGGTAAGATCCGATGGATCATTGCTACAAGGGGTCATAGGTCGCGAGTTTAAAAACTGCTTCGACCTGTGCAAATACAGTAGAAAGTTCTTCGTATGTTAGGATTTGATCTCCAACGACACGTCTTAAGTGAGCTATAACACTACGAATTACTTTCTTTGCGGATAGAATCCAAAATCGTTGTTGCAAAAGAAATTGAACGGTTTGGATTCCTGCGTGAGGATTGGTGACATGACAATCTTCGACAATTAGATTAGTCAAACGACTTTTACTTGGTAGCAGTGCGGGAAATTTAGTGTCAAACGGCAATGGAGCATTAGCCAATCTACTACCAACACTAAGAGTTCCCTGTTCATCAAGAAACGGCGAAAGTTTACGAAGCGATTTGGGCAAAAGTTTTCGTTCTCGAAGAAGGGAAATCTCTTTAGAAAAATATTGATCTTAAACATAGCGAACAATGCGAAGCTGAGCCTGATATAACTCAGCAGCCAAAAATGATCCAGAGCCCCTACGGTCTGGATTGCGGGCGTTATCAACAAAGCGACAAATATGAGCTATAATGCGGGTAATGCGATTAATAGAAGAATGTTCTTCTAACAAAGTACCAAATAAATTTGGTGAAGCGGTGACTTGAAGCGCCACTATACGGGCTTCAGTCATAACTAGCGGTGACATGCTTGAGTCTGAGCAAGCATGTGGCAAACAAGCGGTAATCAACAATTGTGGGCCTTTCAACAAAGTGTATTGCCTAATAACTCTGATGGCAAAGTGCCGCGGGAACCCAAGTCAGCGGGGTTATCACAAGATTGAATGTAAAACCAATGCAAAGAAGAAAATTTTTCCTGAATGTAAGCAACTCGATTACTGACAAATGTCTTCCAACGGTGCGGGGAAGAACTAAGCCATGAAAGGACTACCGTGGAATCTGACCAGCAACGAATCACCTTGAACGACAAACGACTATTGAATTGCTCATAAACATAATGAGCCAACTTAGCGGTAAGAACTGAAGCACACAGTTCCAATCTGGGAAGTGACAAAGTTTTCAAAGGGGCAACTTTCGATTTAGACAACACAAAAAAACTTTGACGAAATCCAGATGCGGTTTCGAACACAAAATAAACAACAGCGGCATCACCTTTCTCAGAAGCTTCACCAAATGCGTGAAGTTCACAACTAGAAAAGTTTTCTATAGCAAGCAGGTGAGGCAATTCCTAATGGATCAAAGATTCTGGCCAAAGTGGACAGAAGTATGCGTTTAGTACAAGATGTGGGAGACTAGTAAAGAAAAAGGAGTCAGAGGATGGATTCCAATGCAAACCTAAAACTTTTAAGGGATTATCAGATTCAAAAGAGTATGGATTCATCGACAAATATTCCTCAGGGAGGTGTAGCAACAATCGTGAATCATTACTGGACCACTTGCGAAGCTCAAATCCTCCTCGTCTTAAGAGTTCAATAATTTCTAACTGCAATGTTTGAGCCTTTGCAAATGATGAACTTCCAGCAATGATATCATCTATGTATGTGGACGATCGAACAATAGCGGCTGCTGATGGCAAAGAGCGATCTTCTTCATCAGCCAACTGATTTAAAGTGCGGATAGCCAAAAAGGATGCGGATGAAACTCCATAAGTGACAGTCTTGAGCCTATAGACTGCAACTGGATCTTGCGGAGAAAAACGCCAAATTATTCGCTGATAATTTTGATGTTCTGGGGCAATCAAAATCTGTCTATACATCATTTTGATGTCTGCAGTGAACACTACAGGATGAAATCGAAAATTCAACAAAATAGCGATAATGTCTTGCTGCAATTTGGGACCGATAAATAAACAATCATTCAAAGATAACTGATGAGGTATCTTAGCGGATGCATTAAACACTACACGAAGTTTGGTTGTGCTACTATCAGGTTTCAAAACACAATGATGCGGTATGTAGTAACAATCAGAAGCAGTAGATGGATCAGGAACCAACTCCATATGATCCAGCTCCAAATACTCTTTGAGAAAATCACAATATTGTTTGTAGAGATCTGGTTGCTGTAGAAGACGTCTTTCTAAAGAGTAGAAACGTTGTACGGCGAGATTATACATTCCATCAAAAGCAGGAAGTGTATTTCGAAAAGGAAGAGGCACAACGAATCTACCTGAATCCAATCTCCTGCATCCCTCGGAAAATATTTTTTCGCAGATAAGATCATCAGGGGACTGAACCAGTGCGGTAGGAACATCTTCAATTGTCCAGAACAGAAGCGAAGTTGGGTTTATGGCCGACTGAGAGTGAGAGTTAGAATTCGAAGACACTCTACCCATAAGGATGTAACCAAACACAGTGTTAATAGCATCAGGAACACCTTCCTTTCCCAGAAGGCGTCCATCCAACAAAATTTGAGAAAATAAATCGGCACCTAACACAAGGTCAATAGCGCCTGGGCTATTGAAACCAGGATCAGCAAGTTTCAAATTGGTTAGATATGTCATATTAGCCATGTTAATGGGCGCAACAGGCATATCATGGCAAATGCGGGGTAAAACAATAGTCTCAACAACAAAATTGCACTCACGCTTTACTATAGAGCGAAGAGAAAGGGTAAGAGAGCCCTCAGCAGAGGGACTCTGCATAGAACCTAGCCCGTTGACTTGAATCGAAGCGGGCGTAGGTCGGAAGCCAAGGCGTTTTACAGCCTTGCTCGCAATGAATGATGTCATGCTACCAGAATTTAGCAGACATCGCAAAGTTTGATAAGAACCGTGCTTATCTAATACCTCAACTAAAGCGGTAGCTAACAACACATTTGAATTGTATGACAAAAGTGAACTATGACAAGAAGTCTGCGGTAGAGAAGTTTCGGGACTTTCAACAGTATTAATGGTACTGGATCCACCAGATGTGGAAGCCAGGTTTGCGGGGGGAGCTTTAGATTCAGACCGAATACCTGAATCAGCACGATTTACAAAATGAAGCAATGTGTGATGGCGTTGTTTGCAGTTGCGGCAAGTGGATAAAGATTTACAGCGATACGACTGATGAGAATCGCCTAAGCAATTAAGACAAAGTCTAAAATCTTTAACAAACTTAAACCGCGCGGATACTGATTTGTTCAAGAATTCAGAACATTTGTAAATCGCATGATTGGATTTACAAACTAAACAATTTCTATTCTTAGTGACAAACAAAGATGTAGTGAACCGGGAAGAATGTTGCTTTGAATTCAACGGTAACTTTTTGTCAACACTTCGCTTTGCCTTGCGGGATAATTCAACATGTTCAAAGGCATCGCAATGCTTCGACAAAAAATCAACAACTTCCGAGAGGATCGGAAAGTCATCTTGAGCGGTCACAGTACCATGGTAAAGTTCAAATTTAGCGGCTAAATTCTTTGGAACTCGTTTCAACATCATCTGAACGATACAAAAATCCCACTGATTTACTGGTAAACCCAAATTCTTCAGTGCTTCCAAATTATCACTGAAGTCATCCAATAACTTCCGAACCGCTGAAGGGCTATCTGAAGTTAGTTGGGGGAATTGTTCTAAAGCTGACCAATGAGACTCCGCGATTAAACGAGTTCGCTTGAATTTTTTCAAAAGTGTTTCATAAGCACTCACGTAATTGTTTTGAAGTAATTCAATCAAATTGAACACAATACACTAAACAAATTGCGGGAACGCACCATATTTATTTACAATTATTTTTGTTTACTATTATCATAAACACCACAAAAATATGTATTTAGGGTATTTTTTTTTGATGAGTTATCAAACACTATTTTTTATCTTTTCTGGCTTTTTTGCGTACATTTATTTGGTTGTATCTTTCTTATTCTTTTTTATCAGCCTTTAGATATCCGCTCCTGGAATAGAATCTTTTTCTCTGTCTCTAGCTATGTGACACCAGTTTCGGCCTACTGTCTCCTTAATGTCATCCACTCATCTTCTGCCACCTGACACTCCTTGTATGCAGTCTTGGTCTCCACTGCGTATTAAGTCTTGTCCAACGTATATCACCGTTAGCAATGTGCCCTGCCCAAGTTCATTTCAATGCAGCTCACCTTACCACGTCCTCCACTCTAGTTCTGTCTGATTTCTTCCGGTTTGTATATGGCCCAGGAGTCTTTCTATTGCCTTTTTAGTTGCTTTCTATTCTTCTGGGGTAAGAATTGTGCTCTTTATAAATTCATTTTTAAGATCACATTTTCCGATGCTGTTTTAGCTCTGAGATCATTTTCTACAAGTCTCTCAAGTCATTGCTGATTAGCACAATGTCATCCGCAAAGCGGAGATGTTTTAGATATCGACCATCAATACTGACGCCTTTATGGTCCCAGTTGAGTTACTTAAAAAAAATCTATTGCTTGTGTGAAAACTTTTCGGAACATGGTGTCTTCATGTCAGAACCCTCTCTCAATAGGAATTGTAACGTAATCTTTTTGATTGTATTGATTTGTAATTCATTCGAAAGCAACTATTTATTCACCAAGTTTTATTTTGGATGTTCATTTGAGTTTTCACTCCTCACAATGGTTTCTAAAAAGTTAAGTAATTGAAAATAAAGGTGTAGTACCTAAAAACAGTTTGTGGAAACTGCTCGGAACACTAGTTGCCTTCTTAGGGGTAGATTCAGGGAACGTCAACCGTATGGGTACGCCAATGCAGGCAAGGGTACAATGGCCGCCAACGTTTTACGGTTTTATTATTCTGTGGTTTTACGTTAAATAGTAATTTTTAAAAAATACAATATGTTAAATGTTTCCTAAGAAATGTGTATAGTGTTGTGTATTGGAATGTAAAAATACAAAGAAATTTAGAATTTTCTATTTTCAAGCATTAAAAAAATAATACCAATTTCTTATATATTTCAATTTAAAAATTAAGATTAGCCAAAAATCATAAGAAATCGTTCAAATTAGGCAATTTAATTCAGTTCTGTTATTATATATACTCTATATTCAGTGATTACTTTAATAATATAAAATTAAGAGTAAAATCATCAGATAATGAAATGTCTGTTACTTTTTTGGGTTAACATTTTTCCACAAGATTGTTCTATATCGTCATCCTTATTTATATCGAACCCACAGAATTTCATATTGCGTAATAATCACCATTTTTCCTCAAGTTTTTATTATTCCCTGGGAGTCGCAAGTTTGCAATTCTGGATTGTAAACATGAGGTCTGTCAGTAGTAAAATGTGATTTATGTGGCAATTAGTCAATTTATTTCTGATTTCTTACTTTTGACTATGGAGGGTTGAGTAGCTCTACACTCCATACTTTTGACAGTATGGTTTAAATTTATTTATTTATGATTAAGATTGTATATGGGGCGGCCATTATATACCTTGTATCCATTGGCGACACCTTGCGGTTGAAGTTCCCTAAATTTTCCTCATAACAAAACTCTCTCGCAGTTTTAACTGAGAGAACGTAGGTCTACGGATTTGTCGTTTTCCTGTATAATATGTTTTGATGCATTTTGTATTAACAATATTTTTTGAAGTCATTTGTACAATATTCGTAGGCTTGACTATTCTCGCAATATCAGTTGACTGATTAATTGACTTTGAAGTTCCTTTTTGATGTTCATTTGCCAAGAGCTGTTGCCATGATAACGGTACTCTATACAGGGTGGCTCCATTATTTTACAACATTCAAACACTTTCTTTGATTTTCCTTTTTTATGTGTTTATGTGTCTTATAATAAGACTGGAATAACACTGTTATTCCATTCTGTGTACACCATTATCCGTGAGTAATAAGAAATGTTCTTGATTATTTTTAAGTTTTCTTAGGAATAACAGTCAGAATCGACTTTGAAACGTTTGGTATTTTCTTTCAATATACAGCTTTTTTAATTCAATTGTGGTGTTATTCCCAAGGAAACTTAAAAATAACCTTCTTAAATTGTTGTTCTCTAAGAAAATTAATTATACATATATAATAACAATCACTCACAGTATCTGTTTTCTTAAGTTATTAAGATGAAGTTAATACCCATTTTACGGAATAAACGTTGTATTTATAGATATTTAGGAACAATCACTCTGTCTATTTTGAAATTATAACTTCTATTGATAACTCGATCTGACATAGACACTGAAATATTTGATGATTTTGCAATATACAAACTGTCTCTAGTGCCTGGATTATTCCCAAGAATCTGTTTAATACAACGTATGTTACAACTATTCTTCAGAAAATAATATTAAAAGTGGGTATACAATAGTCCCTATATCTACAAGAAACAAAGTATATTGCGGGGCAGAATCTATTACACAGTAATATCCTGGTATAAACACTTCTCCTACAACGAAGAACAACGGAATTAGCTTGGCGGTAATGATGAGACTGAACGACTGAGCATAAGCTCTGGTTGATCACAATAAAATAATTATTCATTTTTATCAACTAAAAAATTACAGATAAAATAACTAACTTACCTGATTCTGGCACAGTCCCAGCTTTCTTCTCGGATTTCTTGGATTCTCCTGAAAAAAAAACAAATATTCTGTGAGGTTTTGGTAAAACATGGAATTACATTTGTAGAAATAATGAACCTACGCTACTGACACATCATATAATACCATAGGTAAAAACACATAAGAAATATACGTAATGTTTTTTTAAAGTAATTTAATGTAAGAAGTAACATTCGTGCGTAAATATACAAACATTGTACCAATACTAATAATGAAATCAAAGTAAATTAATGTAACTAATGTTAACAAGAACAATTTATTGGCTAATAGTCAATCCATCAATGAAATAACCTTGGTTCCAGGGAAAGTCAGAATCAATTTTTTTAAATTTTTTACTACCTTGAAACCACTCTCAAGATATAAAAAAAGAATTGAAAACAAATGTTACAAGTGTCTCAATATGTATACAACCAAAGTCTCAGTAGAAGGATCATCGTTAAATACCTTATCCTTTGTGGTGCTCATTAGGCTGGCTCCTGTTTGATTATCGTAAAAATGTCCTCGTTTGGTTTCGGGGGAGAGTCTATACTGTTTGTCCTTACTCCTCTAGTGTATGGAAACTTGGTAACGTTTTTATTTAAAAAAATATAGAATTTAGATGCGGTTCCTACCCGTAAACTTTGTTCTGAACAGTAAGACCAGAAGACTTTTAGAATTGCTGTACAATCTTTCAATAAGTGACACCAATAAAATTATGAAAGAACGAACAAAGAGTAGATTTTGTCTGAAAATGGGCAGAATAACCATCACAACTCCTTTTTTAAACATCAAGATAGTTTGTAAGTATGTATCATATAATTATCCCTTACAGAAAATGTAGATTAATAAGTGTTCCGAATTTATATAACTATTTTATATTATTTTTTCACCATTGTCAACATTAATAGAATAGTCGAATGGAGCGCTACACCCTGTAACAACGTCTTCATGTTGTTGAAACTTATTGAAAATGGGTACCTATTCTTAAAAATCTTCGGATTTTCTGGTTTTTTGGTTGAGCCCAATAATGGTCCATCGGAGAACAGTATTTACAGAATTGTGCAAAAAAGTAACGAAACTGGATATGTCAAAGAATTACAGAGAAGTACACCTGAAGTTGTTTAAATGACGGTTCCGAGAAAGTGTGAACGAGCATCCGAAAATTTCAGTTTCTTGGTGTACGCAGCCTTATGCAAACATTAACGTGTCGTATTATGAGAAATGATTGGTTTTTAACCCATACAAAAGCCAGCTGAAACAAAAATCAAAAATAAGTGGTCATAGGCTGCAACGAGTGTTTGCTCATTGGATACAGAAACATCAAAATGATAATCATTTTAGACATGTACCTACAATTATTTTCGACTTTCAGAATACTCCAACAAACAACACAATTTTATATGGAGTGGTGAAATTGTAACGAAAAACCCTTCCATAGTCAATACCTAAGAGATTGGTGTAGTTTGAGTGCGGGAAGTATTACGGGCCTAAATATTTTCTGTTATACTAACCATTAAGGTAAATGATGAACGTTATCATGTCATACCTATTTATATCCCAGTCGGTAAGATGTCGATTTAGACAGTATTTAGTTCCAACAGGGTCGAGAAACCTGCCGCTTTAACCCAGAGACAATCGACCATTTGCAGATGAAATTTGGGAACAGAACAATTGCAATAAATATAATGTTGATTATTATCTCTCCAGATCTGATGCCCCTTGATTACTCCCTTCGGGGCTATACATGACTAGTAAAGTGCTCGTTAACAATCCACAAACAGTGGATGATCTGAAGAATGTGATGTGTTATGTACTTTCATCAAGTAAAACTAATTAAACACTTGTAAAAAGAGACACAATTATATTAATATCCCTTGTCTATAACCCAAAAATTCATCATATATGGACTGTAATAATGATGAAGTATAACAACTCCTAAAATAACCTTCCGGTAGCAACAGCACAACACGTGGATATTGTTTCGTTTGATTAAAAACAGCTAATTTCTCAGATTACGTTCGAAATCAATGTTCATAAATTGTTAACCATTAATTACCTAATAGCAATTAAAACTCATAATCCCTCTACGGCATCAAATGAGTACGTATAGGATTTCATCCAAACGTTAATCTCAATTTCATTAATTAAAGTAACTGACGATCGGTTTCTATATAAATTTCAATTTGAACACCTTTGCATTATATGCAACAATTAGATGTCGGAATGTTTGATCTCAAGTTAAGCTGTGGTTTAACCGTTATATAATTGAAAAGGTCGGGTTGTGCATTTTAAAGCAGTCAATCTCAAAACGACACAATAGCGAGAATCTAAAATTAAATGGAAATAGAGTAATTTCCAGAACTGTTTACCATTCAATATAGATTCGGAATCAATTAAGCCATGAGTATAGCTACCAAATTGCAAGAGACAATTAACGCGTATATAATATATATTTAATTTGTATTTTAAAAATTAGTAATATGAAAATTATTAGCATCTGAGAGTTGTGAAAACTAAAACAAATATTTTAATGAGAACATACTTCAATACAGACTTTTTTCTCATCCTTACGCGTTCACAAGTTGGTCCACAAAAGTTGTGATATCACTTTTTGTGACGCTTCTAGTCCTGGATTCAATGTGCATTTCTTTGAATAGTTCATAATAATAAACTGAGTTTTTATTGTTTTATAGCGAAATGAATTTTGAAATCTAGGAGTTTCAGGACAAATTAGCTCACAGAGACTACAAATCAGGAGTTGTACTGTGTGTAACGCCGTTTCCCTGTGAGTCCTAGGACAAAAATCACAAAAAAAATTCGTAATTTAACGAAAACCTGTTTAAGAAATATTTGAGATTTTTGTGATTTCATTGAATGCAAGACAATATATTGGGTCTAGTCGAGAAGCTTCATAAGTTATGCTCTCCTCAATTGATTGAAATCTCGAATAATTTTTTTAAGTATTTAGTACATATAAGTTAATTTAATGTTTTATCGGGAACTAATCTCGACATCTAGGAGTTTCGCGAAAAACTAGCTCACAGAGATTCCAAATTGGGAGTCGTACTGGATTGAAAAACCTCTAAAAAAAGATAGTAACATAATTTCTTTTATAGTGATAGTTAACCCACCAATTCTTTCGGGTGATTTCTATCATAGAATCACAAGAAAACGGCGAAACACACTGTACGACTACCCCATTTGGAGTTTCTTTGAGCTAGTTTTACCTGAAACGCCTAGATGTCGAGATTATTTTCGCGATAAAATATTAGTTTCAGTTATATGTACTAAATACCTACTTAATTATTCCATATTTCATTCAGTTGAATGAAGCGCAACAGTACATTGTCATCGGTTCAATGGACTGAAAAATTTCCAAAAGGTAATATAATAAACTTACACTGGGCAATATAATCGTAGGGCTTTGAAAATGGCCCAAAAAACGCCGCCATAGTATCAATACGCAGGTTGAGTAAATTTTTGTAAACCAACTAGCGTAACCCAACCTGTACTTCACATATCACTGGCAAACTAAACTTCAGTGGAATAAAAAGTTAATTATTTTTTTATTGATCATTTAATTAAATAAAAAAATCTGTCCATTACCCACTTATATAAACTAAAGTTCAAATATGTAAATTTAAGAAGAAAGATCAATTTCATGTTTATGAAACATATATGGGAACACTTCAGGATCAATTTAAATATAATATAGTTTAAACCTACCAAATAATTAAATCCGGTTTCGAAAATCGGTGAGCATACATTCGCGTTGTTTGCCAGTGATAATAATTCACTGCAATTAAATGAACCTATTATGTCACATAGTTGAACACTGGAAAGGTCAAATAGTTCAGAGCCCTTATTCTTCGCTGAGAACTATACCAACTGCATCGGACTCTTATAGAATCAAAATTCAATTTGCTGTTTTTTATTTTTCCTCGATATTCACTACTCATGAACAGTCTTGCAATACTAATTACCAGGAACATTGAACGTTGAATATTGGCTTCTAGTCACATTTTGAAACTGGATTTGGCTGTGTTTGGACTATGGTAATACCACAATAGATAATTAAACGACATGATAATATTGAAGAAAAACGTCATATTACAAGAGGTATTCATAGAAATAAGCTCTAACGAAGAACTTAAGGTACAGTTTTGAAGCGGGTACAAAAATATAGACTTATTACTTATCCCACATAATGGAATATTGCGAGAAACTTTGAAACTTTTTAATTGTTTTTGGGTCCTCATACCTAGTGGAAAAGTATTTCAATGCGGTTGTTAATTTTCGAATAAAAAAAGAAACAAAGTGAAAATTAACTCGGGAGTTTTGAGATTAAACTGTGGCTCAATATTGATAATGTGTGATTTTATTATTTGTAATTCTACACTTTACTACAGTTAGAAATTAGTCAAAACCACATTTGAAGTTGCAAATATTAGTTAAACAGCGGGTGTACCCAAAACGGAAAAAAATGGTAAGTTGTCTATTAAAATCCAAAAAAGTTTGGGTATCTCTGATCTAGATAATGAAACCACAGGCCATTGTTTTCACACACTTGACAGTTAGCAGAAAATAAATAATTCCAAAAACATAGGGTGCATTATTAGATTTTTTTTCATACATGAAATTAAAAATACACATGAACAATTAAATAATAACAGAGAAAAATAGAATCAAAGTACAGTAAGAAGTAAAAACCAAGTAAAACGAATTAGTTGGTGAAAAGTATAAGTTATAAAAATGAAAATACGAAATACAAAGACAGTCAAGAATCAATAAAGGTATCTGATTCAAATTTGATATTAGTTAATATTAATATCACTAAATGCAAATCCATAATGGAATTCAAAAATTTCAGATCATATTAAACATTAATACATTTAATTAGGTATTCCTTAATTACACAAAAAGAAAATTAGATAATTATAAAATGCAAATATCAAATATTAACTATGATTACTTTTATTATAATTTAACATTTCATATAGGAGAAAACGTTTTAAAATGCAGAATGTATGTGAAATGTATTCCACTCTTTAAGTTACCTATCAGCAGAAACTGTAATGCAACTCTCACAAATCTCCATTGAGAGAAATTGAGATATACGATTTAATTTGCTCTCAGCAAATTAAATTTACGACCGGATAATAAAAACAACAGGTGACATTGCAACCTTAACTAAGAATTTTACTTGTCTGAATCGATCGAGTACGTAAGCTATTTTCCTATAGCTGGCGCATTCACCAAGAAAATTATGGTAACAGTTTTGGAGTCTAAAATTACTTATGAATCAACATACAGTGTGGAACAGCCAAATGGAAAAATTCGCTAACGAATAAAGGAGGGCGTGTTGGGAAAAACGCTTGGACAAAAAAAATTATATAGGGTGTGTCATGTGACAGTGGCCAATACCAATTTTCTTATTTTAAATGCAAGTCCCTGTATATTATTTATTTTTTGGATTATCCAGAACATTCTTTACAAATTCATGTACAATTTCCTACACCTATCTTCAATTTATTCGGAAATATTAAGTGTTTTCATCTTTCTTACAAACATTAACATTAAAAAAAGAAAATTATTTTATTTCACAAATTCGCTACATTACACTAAAAACCTAATAAGTAATACTGATTAATGATATAAAAAAAACAAAAAACCATTAATGTCAATGTAGGAAATGTTCAAAATACTGGCCGCGAACGTCTTGCAAACATGCTAATCTTGTATAGAAATGCCTACTAACGTTACTTAACATCTCAGGCGTAACTGATATAATCGCGAGCGTGATTCGTCTTTTTAGATCATCAGTTTAGTTTTGTATGCAGTACTTTTGACATATCCCCACAAAAAGTAATCCAATGTCGTCACATCAGAAGACCGTGCTGGCCATTCTATCGATCCGCGCCTCCCAATCCACCTATTTGGAAAAATTTGGTTTAGGTACTGCCGGACATTGATTTCGTAATGGGGCGGTGCTCTATCTTGCTGAAAACATATTCAAAGTTCTAAACATTTATCTCCATTCAAGTTGTCATCAATGAGAAAGGGACCTACGATATTATTTCCAACAATTCCTGCCCAAACATGAACTTTTTCAGGATATTGCGTATGTTTCTCTGTCACCCAGTGAGGATTCTCATTAGACCAATAGCGGCAATTTTGACGATTAACATGAAGTGTAAATGTGCTCTCATCAGAAAACAAAATATCTTCTAATTGGATCACAGAAATACGTTTTCCTATCGAAATCGTCTTCCATGAGCTCTTGAGTCGGCATCATTTTATAGGGATGCATTTTACTTTCCTTTAATACTCGAAAAATGTATGTGTGGCAAACTCAAACATAATATCCAATTTCGTATTATCACTTATAGCATTGGCAGCTACTTATTTTATCTTATCTTACATGAGAAAGCTCGCGTAACTGCTTTTCTATTTTGCTAATTGTTCCTTAGGATACAAGCGGCAAATTTGGAAATTTTTCATGAAATAAGCAAGAAACTTCCATTTGTGTCCGTGTGTTATCACCATAACCAATCATTTGTAGAATGGTTATTTTGTGATATTATTACGTACAGCTAACGAAATTCAAACAACAATAGCACTGGCACTAATCAACACTGCCATGCAGGCAGACAACAAGATGTTAATTAAGGTTACGAGTTTTAACGAAAATAAACAAAACTGTTTTTTTTTTCAAATCAGTAAAAGGGAATGCCGGAATGGTTTTTGCTTACTATCTCAATATCAGGAGCTAAATGGGAATTAAGTATTGAGTGTAATGTAGCGAATATGAGAAATAAAATAATTTTCTTTTTTTAATGCTAATTTTTGTAATAAATCTGAAAGCACTTAATATTTCCGAAACAGTTGAAGATAGGTGTAGGATATTGTACATGAATTATGTATATAATTTTCTGGAGAGTCCGAAAAATAAATAAAATGCAGGGGCTGGCATGTAAAATAAGAAAGTTGGTATTGGAAACTGTCACATGACGCACCCTATATATTTTTTTGTTGAAAAAATATGCATTTGAAAATACAAATCGTAGTGTCCAAGCGTTTTTAGGCTTTCATCTTCCTCTCTAAAATATAAATAAGTATATTCATCTGTCTACTTTAAAACCATAGAAACCTCATCTTTTAAAATAATACTGTGTTACTTAAATGTATTGGTTAAAATTGATTGATTGGAAGAAATAATTTGGTCAAGTGCCAGTTAATCTAGCATACTAAAGGTTTCGACCATCTTTAAGGTTTGATACAATGTAGTTACCTAAATCAAAATATATTTTTCTAATATTCCAGTTTCAGACAAGCAGGGAATGAGAGGATTCTTTTATATTTTCCTCAATATCTTTTAAACTAAGTGTTTTAAAAACAAGATATTATTTGCTACAGATTTGTCCGTTCCATTTTAAATTGTATAGATTCCATATTTCATTTCAGCTAATAAATTTCGTACCTGTTACTGTTGGAATTCCATACTCGTATTCCGGACCTCTTGTGTTTGGAATCTCATACCTGTGACGAGTACTCACTCTCTAGATTTTAGGGTCTATTGGGGATAGGATATTGCTGCTGCTAAGTGGATGACTATTTTGTTGAAGGAATTCACGATCTAAAAAGATTACTTCAACTAATGATGACAAGATTCGCAGCTTCTGGATTTCCGGTTTACATTACTGCTTTCCTCGACGAGAATTTGTTCTGCTTGTTGAGAAGACTTTTATTATTTTATTGCTTGATTGCATAGATGTCAACGACAAGGCGGAACCAACGTGATTATTTAAACCAAGCTGTGTCCAATGCTTCCAGTTCAAAGATCTTCCGTAGAAATTAGCGGATTATGCCAAGAGGGCATATGGTAAGGTTATCCACTGTAAATAAGTGAGGCTGGAAGGAGCTCATGTTTTCCGGAAAGATATTCTGCATAAGATTAATACTTCTGTTTACTGAGACCGTAGTCCCAAATTGTTCGCTCATAAGATTTCAGAGGTGTCAGTACAGTAGTCTTGATAGTACAGTTTTTTATGTCGTCGATCTTCCATGCATTTTGATGTAAACTTTAATCAGTTCATCTTTTTTTCAAAGAACTGAAGATGTTGGGTGTTTCTGCCATGTTATTGCACCAAATCATAGATTTTGTGTATATTAACATTCTTTACCACCGGCCTTTCTTTATTTGACATGTTATTAGGACTGTCCCTTTTGACAGTATCCTCAAAAAGAGATTTTTTCTTAAATTTATAACGAGAAGTTAGAAATTTTATGGTGGTGATTGTAATCTTTATCACGAATGAACACCACAATTCTGCTGTGTTTCATCAAGGCGGCATAGATGACGATTCTTAATTCTCGAAATATTTATATGATGCGATCGCATAGGAAACGTTTGAAAGTACTTCCACATATGACATAGCCTCAGTAATTGTAGTTTAAACAATAATATAATTAGAAAACGTACAAGAAAAATAAAAGCAGAACCAAAATAGGACACCATAATAATAGATAAAGGATTAAAACAAAGGTGTACTTTATGACAGTTGCTCTTCCATATATGCATTGAACACTGTCTGGAAACCTGTTAGCGGCAATCCCGAATACAGGATTTAAAATGTATAAAATACTTTCCTTAATATACGGCGATATATTGGGCCCAGCGGGAAACATATGGAATTTATATTGAGGAAATTACGAAAAGCATATGAAAAATGGAGTCTGAAGATCAACTTCCAAAAAAACGAATATATGCGCGTCGAAGGAGCAAAAAAAATTAGAAATGATCAAGAGATGAAATCTTCCAAAGTTTTTAGATACCTGAGAATCTAGTAACAACAATAACAACAGAAGACCTGCGTGGAGATCACAACGAGGATAGCTATGAAGAAAATGGCGACAAAAGCTCTGCATGGTTTGCTATGGAATGAGAAACTAAGCCAGTATACAAAGAACAGTTTGTTCCATAGCATCGCGGAAGATATAGTACTCTACGGTACTGAGATGTGGCCAATAACGGTCGAGATATGAACCGTGGGGCTGGGCTATAAATAGCGATATTTAAGGGTTACGAGGCAGGACCAATTAAATAATGTCTATAACAAAGACACCGGAGAATCGAGCACTCTCAATGGTATGGATATGTTAAAAGAATGCCAGAAAAGAGATTATCAAAAAATATATGGTCGCCAAACGAAAAAGAGGCTGACCTATTTTGACTTTGGAGACCTGTCGAAACAAAAGTTGGTAAACCCAGAAGGATGAAAAGGGGAAGAAGAACAAAAACAATGATACCAGCCGTCAAAGACTAGACGACACTGGGACACCAATTTCTTGTTATAGAGAGGATTACCAAATGATAATGTTCGGTTTTATAAGCTTGATTTAAATGTGGCACTATCTGACATAGGTTACATCTACAAAAAATATTAATAAATGACTTTGTAAAAAATAAACATTAACACTATAAATTCACTGTAAATGTGTTATTAATACAACACTGAGAGACTATTTAATTATCTCTACAACTTAAAAGACCTGGTATACTATTAAAAAATGTATCCAGCTAAAAATAATTAGTACAAACATAACATGGAATCGACCAAGCCTCTTTTTTATTACGGGGTAACTTCTGACTTCCATGGCAACTAAATAAAGAAAGGATACTAATGACGTCAGCGTGCGGTGCCAATACGGCCAATAAACAAACAAGAAGTCGATGCTCGGAAACCAAACAAATTGTTGGACTCCCTCCGTTTTCATTTCTCGACATAATGAAGCCTTTCGTAAGGAGTGAACTTTGTAATTTAGATTGTCCTAACCGATGATGAATGTTTATTTGAACTCTGTATGAGTAAATGCAGTACGCTTCAAAGGGGCTTCTTTAGTTTTTTTTATACGCAACAAAAACAGACGTTTATATCATTAATATTATACCTGTCCCAGTAATTGTTGCAGAAATTAAATTATAAAAATCATTGCTCAATAAATAGAACTAAGTACCTAATTTATTTCGCCATTTTAATAATCAATCAGTAGCCTAGTGATCAGCATGATCCATTGTCACTAAATTTGACAGGTGTATAATTAATTTATCTATATATCAATAGACAAAGGCAAAACAGTTCAGAACCATTTTCTCACCTGTACGTCAACCGATTTTCCTATTTTTGTTTTGTTTAGTAGCAATTGACGAGCTTTAGTCAAAATCAGTTATAATATGGGTTCATTCATAAAATAAAATAAAATAAATAATAATTGCAATTGCATAAATACCTACTGCTAATGCCAAACATATAATAGCAACAGTGTTGCCAGATTGTTTCGACAGAAAATCGTAAAGATGGATTGAATCGAATGTGAAAGACAAACTAAATTAAATGTAAAACTAACAATTCATGACCCTTCCCTAAAATTGTTCTACATTCTATTGAAATATAACCCACGAAAATTTATATTACATAATAATCGCTCTCGCAAGTTTACAATTTCCATTCCTTTGTCAATATGGTTTGTCAACTAAAATCTGATTTATGTTTCAACTGATCATTTTTTTTTAATTTCTTATTAATTTTAACCTTATTTTTTCACTTTTAGCTAACTATTAGGTTTGTCCAGCTCTTCAAACCACCTAGGCAGGAAGAGGACAGCACGGTAGCAACTCTACTATTACCGTATACTAAAGGCTTGTCGGAGAAACTTAAAAGAATTGCACACAGCTATGGAATCAGAATGATCTTCAAAAGCAACGACACCTTGAGGAGCATGATAACAGTCTGGGCTAGGTAATCACGCACGGACCGAACACCATAATATCAACTGGGACCAGGCTAGAGCAATTCACAAGGAAGAGCAGTGGTGCAAATTAAAAATACTTGGAGAGCTCTTCTTCGGTCTCTGCCGCTACGCATCACGCTGATTGGACCAGATAAGTTCCAATGACCATGACCGGTTAAGGGTATAATATAAATACGACCGATACTCTGAATTTCCTATGATTCACCTGATGTCGATAGCAGATACACAGCTATTGAAACGTTGTGAGATCAACCACTTCAAGACGATGGAAGTCCAAGAAAACTTCGAGGAACGAATTACATTGTCTACCAACTTCAGATATCTCTTAATTGTTTAAATTACAATTCTGCAAAAACTACTTATCTGCAAGATCCATCTTGAGCTTAATTAATTCCAACATTGTAGTTTATCACAGAGCAGAAAATTAACTTTGCAGATTTTATTAGAAAAAAGTTATAATGTTTAAAAAAAGTATTTTTTATCGTTTTTTTTTCCTGGTTTTTCTTAGCGAAAAATCCTTTGATCGAGACTTGTAAACGCTCATTTGAAAGATTTTCCGATTCCTTACAACTTTTCCATAGGCGGTATTACGATTCCTTCATAACACAAGCAAAAAAAATATATCATAGTTTCATGAGTTTTTATTGTTTAAATTCGTCTTCGAATTTGGTGCAAAAATCAGGTCAAATATTGTCTATTAACTATTACTAAAGTGCATAAGCGGTTTGCTGTTAAATTTTATGTCACTTAAAAATCTCTTTGACTGTAAAAAGACAACAAAAAACACTGATAAAAAAGGAGTTTCAAGAACAGTGAATAAAATCAACCGTTAACTGAAATCATAGACCAGGTAAATACGGAGAGCAAGTATTAAAAGATTCAACTCAAACCAAAGTTAACACTATGAACAGTATTCCAGTTCCTGCAACAGCTTACATTGCTTACCCTTGGAATTTTGTATTAAAATGACTAAAACACTAACTAGTATGTCGTAGGAAATTTGATACGAAAACTGAATTGTATTTGACAACTGTAAAAAAAACAAACTCAACGATGTATGGAAATAGGCATGTATAATGTATAAATTCAGTCTAAAAAAAGAAAATGTATTTAGATGTTTCGTATTAACTGAAATCATAGACCAGGTAAATACGGAGAGCAAGTATTAAAAGATTTAACTCAAACCAAAGTTAACACTATGAACAGTATTCCAGTTCCTGCAACAGCTTACATTGCTTACCCTTGGAATTTTGTATTAAAATGACTAAAACACTAACTAGTATGTCGTAGGAAATTTGATACGAAAACTGAATTGTATATGACAACTGTAAAAAAAACAAACTCAACGATGTATGGAAATAGGCATGTATAATGTATAAATTCAGTCTAAAAAAAGAAAATGTATTTAGATGTTTCGTATTGTCTGTTGATGTGCAAAATGACTGACAAAAATTCGATGACTGCAAACTTTAGGTCCTTACTAAATAAAATTTCAGTATAATTTAGAGAAGAACATTAACCGTCAAATTTTATAGTTAAAAACTAGGAGCGATTCCATTTTGCCATAAAAGCCAAATAAAAACTGAAATATCCTATACATAATTAGTTTGGATACTACCCCCTCAACTTTCTTAATAATGCCTCTTTAAATGGTATTGGCAATTTAACTGTAACGGCCTACCGGATTTCAAACCAGGCCGCAGGAAAACATTATATAACAACATATAATCTATAATCAATAATCAAACAATAAAACTTAATGATGTTGCACTAATTTGAGCAAAAATACTAATACCTTCTCTGTTAAAATGTCAGACTTATTAAAAGATTGCTTTCCCTTCATTACGTATTTATGAACTGTATTGTACTTCATATTTATGTGGTTATACTCGTACACAATTTCAATGCATGTCTGTCGTGAGAAATCCAATGAATAATATTGGTAAATTGGTGCATTCTCAACATAAAAAAATACTTCCGTCGATTGAGCAATTTAATATTTGGTTTCATTAATTGGATGTCATAACAATGTTTTAATGAATTGTTTTTTTTTTTGTTATAATGAAGCTTTTTAAAACTTTTGTGGTCACAGTATTGGATCCAAATAATTTTTTTTTCAAAATAGAGTTACTTACCCAATAGTTTTTGAACAAGTTACACAAATTACTTCTGGATTGTTGCAAATCTCTACTCGATACTAATTTTGTCCAATTTTTTATATTAAAAGAGAAATTTACGAAAAATTCAAAACCATCTCAAATTTAAAAACCCAATATTAACGTACAAACTCGTGGAACCGTCCAAATATTGATGTTTGAGCATCTGAGCTATCGTATATCCGGAATGGTAACTTTTACAAAAAAAAAAATAAAAACTAGTTTTCTTACAGCTCTGACCACAAATGAAAATTCTAAATCCACATGAATAGTTTTAATAAATAGGTAATCAAACGACTGAATATGAGATCGAACGAAAGTACATGCGGCAATATGAATAGCTCCTCAAATAAAGTTCAAATCGGAGGGTACTGTGTGTAACGCCGTTTTCCTGTTATTCCTGGGATAAAAATCATGCGAATTAACTCGTAGGTTACATAAAATCTGCCAAAGAAATTATGATACAGTTTTTAAGATTTTTCGATCCATTGAACGCAAGCCAATGCATTTTTTTCTAGTTCATCAGTTGCGCTCGCCTCAACTGATTCAAATCTCCAATAATTATTTATGTATTTAGTATATATAACGTATTTAATGTTATCGCGAAATAAATTGCGATATCTACGAGTTCCAGGAAACACTATCACACAGAGACTCCTACATGTCGCAATTCATTTCGCGATAAAATACTAAATTCAGTTATATGTACTACATACATAAATAATTATTAGAGATTTCAATCCGTTGATGGGAGCGCAACTGATGAAGATACTCGACTAGAAACAATATATTATCTTACGTTCAATGGATTTGAAAACCTCTAAAACTTACTATCACTCAATGTTTAATTAACCAAGAACGAGTATCAAATTGAACAAGGTCTGCTGAATTGTCAGTCATTTACTTGCTTCAATTTGAATCATCTTTCATATTCGTTACATTATTACATTATTTTCCATTCGTTCTATAGACGGAACAGCCGAATGATTATTATAATACCAGTACACAAAAAGTGAATGTGCATTTAACCAGACCCGTTTAGGTATTTTGATCCCTAGATCTCCGGAATTTGAGTAAACTGCATAAGACCACTAAAAATGGGAAAAAAAGAAAAAAAATGCAGTTATGAAACAAATCTCGAACGAGATCAAGTATATATATATATATATATATATATATATATATATATATATATATATATATATATATGTGATCCATTCAATTTCAATCTCAAGTTTATTTAGCTGGCAAACCCTCAAAATGTGGAGTAGATCGCGAAAAACCGCTGCAAATCTCTAAAAAATCATAAATCATTGCAATTATGCTAAACAATTTTAGTAACTAAATCAATTATATTTTTTTATGTATTCTAATGCGCTGAATCCAAATCTGAAGTCGATTTGGCTTGTACACCCACTAACTTTGAGTAAACTGTTTGAAAAACGCTAAAACAGTCATGAAGTACTTAATGGATAACATCAAAAAATGTTTTTTTTTCTTACTCACTATAATGAACTAAACATGATTCCTTAATTCCTTACAAATTATACTATAACATTTATAGATTATAATTAAAATTAAAAAAAGTTGCCTTCGTTTCCTATTTTCTATCTTTATTTCTCTTTTTAGCGTCCAGCAAACATCTGCCATTATGTTGACATTCCCATTTCCTTGATACTGTCTGTCCATTTCACTTATTTTATTTTGCAATTTACTTTTTTGATTTGGAGGGTTCGCAAGCTAAACCAACTTCGGATTCGGATTCAACACATCGAAATACATAAGAAATATAGTTGATTAGTTCAAGAAACAAAATTGGTTTGCATTTTTAATGATTTTATTTGCAATTTACTCAAATTCTAGATGTGTCAAACGGACCTCAGAATCGGATTCGGCGTATTAAAATACATAAACCTAGATGGGTTTGGTTAAACGCAGAGACCACTTTTTTGTGTGCCGGTGAATCGAATGAACGATTATGTTTCATTTGAGCGATCCCATCACAAGTTGAGATCCTAATACATACGAGAGGCTGGTTCCAGACGTATCAAACTTAATATAACCGTAACAGAAAAAAATTGGCACAATGGAATATTCTGAAAAATTTTATCGTGACATTCTGTCCTAGGAGTTAAGGGAGAACAGTAATTACACGGAACGGCTCCAGATTCGGAACCTCTGTGTACTGATTCTCTTGAAAATCCTAGATGTCGGTCTTACATCTCGCGTCTTCAAACAATGGAATATCTTTATTTCTCTACCAGTCTGCTTTTAGCCTGATACACTTTTCTCTACGATATTAAATTCGATACTGTTTAAAGTAAAACTCAAGTTCATTGTTACCAAATCTTTCATCACCCAAACGTTTTAAAACTTGTTTGGAAACAGAAAATAATCCCAGATGGTTAAATCTGGGAATTTCAACTTTAACTTATTGATATTAACAATCGTTGACCAGGTAATTTGTCCCGATGAAGCAATGCTTTCTCTTTAGGTACATGCCCAGCTTTTCTGATTTCATTACTGAAACGCTGCTCTCAAAATTATCCCCTAGGCATTATAAAAAACTGTTTCACCACAACCTTGACTCTTCGTTGGAGGCAATTCTCCCCTTTCAGTGCATTATTTTTACTGTTACTTCATCTCAGATCATAACGCGTAGCATAAACTTGGATTTTTGACTATGCTACTGTTTTTGTTGAATTTCCAGTAAAAACGGGGTACCCATCTCGCGCACAGATTTCGCAAGTCTCATTATTCACAAAATATTTAATAAAATGCACTTTTTGAAACTCATTCATTTCAAACAACAAGTACCATCTACAAAGGCGTGCTATTTAGTGCTTTTAATTCTAGAAACGCTTAACCCCAAATGTCCTGACATAATTTTACATATTTCAGAATAAAATATTGTAACTTGTGACTAATCTTCGCATTATCCTAAAGGCATATTATATGCTAATTTTTTTCTAGTAATCTTCCTTTACCAAAACTAAAAGAATATTTTCGTCCTTTATCACAAGCAAACAACTAACATGTAAGTAATCGTAACCTGGAATCAAAATTCATCTTGACCTACGTAATCAGATTCATTATTGTTTCCTATAAATTAAAACAAAGTAAATTAGGTTAATAGAACAAATCGTAAGTTGTTAGAATAAATTTAGGAAAACCTCTAAATACTACTTAGTTCCCATAAAGATATCATCTAGATAGAATTTCTGGATGACAATGACATATAACCCTTTATAAATTGAATCGAAATTATTCGGTCACTATAAAACCGTATTGGACAATTCCAGAATCTTCTTTGCACAATTAACCTTACGTAACACGAATAAATTATTTACGCAAAAATAACAAACGAAAACAACAAGTTTTAATAGACACGTTAATTATTGACTATTAATGACTAAACTGTTTACTCTATATTTGGTTGCTCATCGACATTCACGGTCATGCTAGTACTTTACAATCTGCTAATACTAGTGTTAAAAATAAATTAACCATATTTTACACAATATAAAAAGCCCGCCTCATTTGCATATTATTTGGAATGCGATGTATGTTAATTAAACATGAAATAACCCAACAAAAAATGTATTAGAAACATTAGTATATGATCATATTAAATAAAGTTCCCAAACACCATGTAAGTATATAACCAACAAATTAAGATTTATTATTAATCTTAAACCCGGATCAAATAATTTGACAAGGTCATAATTAAAAAATTATGCTTAAACATTTCCAAAAAGAATTTGATATAAATTAATTATATTAGTAAAACAAATATTTATTAAAGATATGTAGGCAGACATACCTGTTTTATTAATTTTTTATAAATATTCTCTTGATATATATATTGATAAATTAAACATATTTATTTAAAAAATAACCCAATTATTCTAACTTAGATTAGTTTTTTAACCCATTAGGGTGACACCAAATATTTTTGGGACACCCACCCTCCTTCAACAAGCTACAAATATTACGTCCCAAAAGTTGGATCCCCCGAACGTGATATACCAATAAAATTTAAATAAAAACAATAAATTAAATTGTTTATTATTGGAAGGCCAGAGATTGTTTAAATGCTTAGAATTTTCTAGAACCGGCATTAAAGTACCTTAGGCCGGGCACAAACCTACCGTAAATGTGTTTTTTGTCTTTCTCTTTTAAAGATATTTTAGAAGTTATTTTAGGTGGTTAGTTTTGAATGAAAGCTCTATTTATTTAGGAGCTTGCTTGGTGCGCATACAGAATGCTAATTCCTGAAGTCATTTGAAATTAAATTCTTTGTATACTGGGACCTGTAAATACAGAGGTAATTTATAAGAGGTGATATTATTTAAATTAGTAGAACTATAGTAGAGATTGAGATTAAATGCGTTGCTGTAACAGTCATGTCTACTTGTTGAACCACTTGGATTTTTATGAAGCTTCGCTTGGCTGTTAAGGAATATAAAGACTAATTTAGTAAATATTTTTTCAATGTGGTCATTCAGTTGGATTTAAGAGAAATTGATTGACAATTTTTTTTTATTTGGATTTTTCTAATATTTAAATTTTGACTTGATCCAACAAAATCGCTATAAAATAAATTATAGATTGTACCATAACACCACAATAAAATATTGTTTCCCTAGTTCTGAAAGTTACTGAGTTATATCGTGTTGATAAAAATTATCATCAGAAACTACTTTTTTCAAAATCTCCAGGACCAATTAAGATAAAGGGGTAATACCTTCTGTATCAGGTAATGTTATCATCCTCTAAATTATAGCATATGTTACAATACAGGTTCCTAGTGGAGCAGTTTCCTTATATTTACATATCTTATATTTATGCACTAAATAAAATTTTTATTAAAGCTTATGTCGGAATAGACATGCTCTATAAATTTAACTTTTTTGCAGTATAAGCGTTTTAAGGATATTCCATTAAAACTGACTGTTATAACCTTTGAATTTGAATATAAAAATATCTTTGCAAAGATCTGTGAAATATTTAATTAAATCTTAAACTCTTAAACCACATTCATAAGAAAACAAACAATTCACTAATGTACTTTTTTACTGTTTACAGTCTTACCTATTAATAGTATGCTGAAATAAATAAAATTAATTTGAGTTACGATAATACAAAATATATTAAAACGTTCTGCTATAAACACCACAACAATTACAAACAATCTTTGAAAGTACTACAATAGTTGTTACATTATTAATGACTGCATTATTTTCCATTATAGTAGTACACTGATTTTAAATCTTTAATTGCTGTTATCAATTTGCAATGGATAAGTCTATTTTTGATTAAGTGACGCACGCTTTTACCTTTATTTGTAGGTATTTCCAAAGCTATTATGTTGTTTACAGACCGATTGAAACAATCGAATAAAAACATAAGGATGTTTACGGAATCGGTTATGCAAATATTTCGGTAACGAATTTATATAAAATACCGGTAATTTTGTTTAATCTTTAATTTAAGCCGCAGTCAGAGATGAAGTATTAATGCAAATTGGGCAATGCTAACGGATTTTATGTCGTTATTATGTTGAATAAATAAAACAACACCAGTTGCGAAAGCTAGCAATTCCAAAAATTATACAGTTTAGATGAACATATAAAATAATTCAGATTGAAATTTTGTTTTTTATTTATTTTTTTTTTTTTGATAAATATACAAACAAATGAAACATTATTGATAATAATATAATAACGTAAACATATTAACGTAAAATTTCTTTAGGTGCGAGTTGAGGGTAATTCCGTCTTTTTTTTCAGGAGGGAATTAACAGTGCTGAATTGTGAAACTATGCAACTATCATAACAAGTCATACATTCAGGGAGGCACATTTCATTATATCATATAGGCAAGGGATTTTTACCTTATCGTTAAAATCAGTTAAGCTGCCGGTACACACATCCGTCGTCCAGAAAAGATGACCACACACGTTGGGTTCGTACCCTTCTTAAAAATGATTTTTTTATGAATGAATATATTCTTTCTATTCCATCAACTAACTACCCAAACATTTTGCCAGGATGAAAGATATTTCGACCAATTTGTACCCTTTTTTGTTTGTTTTGGGTATTAATTTTATTCATGCAGGTGTTTTTCGATCCGTCAGCCCTATCCGCCAAAGGTCGGTAACTACAAAAGCGCGGCTCCATGCAAGGGATCGATGGTTTCGGGTCGTTTCGTAGTAGGAAATTTCAATAACTACCATAAAAAGTAATAAAATATAAATCTGCAAATGCCTAAAGAAAGGAAGCTTACCACAGAGTTCAGTTACTGGAGGTTTTTAAGAGATATAACACATAAGCGTTAAAATTGTTATATTGAAATGCCCTTAAATTTGCTCTTTTCACTGGTAGTTTGAAACCTAATAATTTTCAACGTTGGTGGTCGTCTTTTCGGACGACGGACGTGTGTGTGTGTTAAAAATTGGTGCTCGCGATACGTTTTTTATGTAAGTGGAAGGTTTTAAAGTATCCCCGAATTATACCTGGCATCTTGCGGACGACGGACATGTATACCGGCAGCCTTATAGTCTCAGTCCCGTCAAAGCATGGATAGCTGGCTATGCACTGCATAATTTCAACCCTTATTTATGTAAACTGTGTAAAATTGAGGAATTTTTGCGAATCTCCAGCGCCGCCATGAATCCAAAATTTTATATTTCCTAGTGACATGTTCAAGAGGTCGGTATCAGGGCTTGGGGCACCCATATATTTAAATAGTTCTAAGTAGTTCTGGGAATAACTAGTTTGAGTTTCTTTTTGAGGCCTGCGAACAGATGTGGTGACTATGGGCGCCATGGAAGAAAATCGTTCAATTTTACTATCAATTCCATCAACATGTGCATCGGTGCATTATCTTCATTGAGTTATCCTATCTATCCAGTAACGTAATATAGTAATCGCTGTTGATTATCTAGCCCTTCGGAAGAAAACCGATGAGCAAAAATCCGACGTAAAGCAGCTTCAAACAGCGCTTCGAAAGAACAATTACATAGTTGTAGTTCTTGTTCCACTATGAGCAAAAGTACGATAGGACATTACAATTTTATTTATTTATTTACGAGCCTTACACAAATTAACCTTAGTATACATAATAAAATTCGAAAGACAAATTGCACTTACATGTAATACAAATTCAAAAAGCACACTTCGATAATATATAATATAAAATAAAAATAATTTCAATAATTATAATCGTAGTATTCCACCAAAGTGTTTGTACCCTATGAAGAAATCTAAGCTGCCTGTATTTCTATTTACTGATCTGGTTGCTCTTAGGATAAAGGAATTTGCGGTAAGATTAATCCCACAAAACTGTTGGTAAAATGTGTTTGTTGAGTTGTCTTGTAGGTCCGTTTAGGTAGATTGAAGATAACAAGTTTGGGCAATCTATTGCAGAATTCACGATTTTAAATAAAAGATTAAGTGTCTATTTACCTCCTAGCCTGCAAAGGTTTCCAATGTAAATAAGTTTTGAATATATATTTGTGAGAGACGTCATCTGAAGAGTTGACATTAGCTTTAAATAAAATATATCTTTAGAATTTCCGTTGTACTTGTTCGATGTTATGGATGTAGCAACTGTAGCAGACGATGCATATTCTAATATAGGTCTAACTGGGGAGCAGCACAGTAACCTAATAGAACCTGTATTTTTAAACTCCTGGATATTTCTCTTTATAAAGTCAAGTGATTTAAGAGCCTTGGGTACCATCGGATTAATGTGTGGTACAAACGATAAACTTGCGTCCATTAAAACACCAATATCTTTAATTTGCGCAAGGAAAGACAGGGTGGTACTGCACAATTCATAATCAAATAGGATTGGGTGGCGATTTCGAGAAATGCATAAGCTATTACATTTTGAGGAATTGAGTTCCATACCGTTAGTTGAATACTAAGTATCAAGTCTATCTAAGTAAGACTAAGTATTATTGAAATTTTAATTGTTCAATAGTTTTAATAAAATTAACGTACAGGTCAAACGTAAGAGTCACGGACCCGGTCTGACATTGTAGTTTATTTTGTTCACAGACCAGATGCATTTTTGGGGTATTCGTTCTGGCGACATCCTCATACATGTTATTTCCATTTATTACTGTAGTTCCTTGTTAATTCAGTTATTGGTTGCACCAATAGTTCTTGTCTGATGTCATTTCTTATACAGTCTTAAGTCTAAAAGGGTACAACCCTTTACACATCTTAAAAATCTCACTTCTGATGTCTTCAGTTGCCTGTAGTCGTGTTTTCTAGGCGTGCACGGTCTGAAATGTGAAATCTGTAAACTGTAACCATCAATAACATTTTTTGTTCCAATCGGATCTTTTCCCTGAAACGTCAGGGTCTTCATTTTGTCTATATATATTTTCAGATTATATTCCGCAGATATCAAATTTAACATATTGTGACGAGAATTCCTCCAATAATTCGTGGAAATGGCATTCCTCCGATATTTCTTCTCGAAGAATCTAGCCTGGTCACAGCGGCTCTTTGACGTTCTGGAGAATTCCGAGAAAAAATATATAAATACGGAGAGCTCAGGAAGCATTCATTGGGTTTACGACTGACGTATAGTAAAAGCAGGTGTTCAATATAAATTGTAAATAGTTCTGTGAATATAAATTGTGTTAAAGTAGTGGAAATAAATTAGAGTGAGTTGGACTGTGTTTCTAAATAAATCCAAGAACTGAACTGCACCCGAGTGTGAAAATAAAAACATTAGAGTGGTGACAGGTGTAGGTGTAGTTGTGGAACTGACAATGTTTAAAGCAGTGAATTTGGACCAGTTGAAAGTGGCGGATTTAAAAAAAAGAACTTGAAGAAAATGATTTAGAAAGGACCCTGCAGAATCCTTATGGGAAATGACTTTCTGCTATTTTTGAAGTGAAAACTTCTTTAGCGGCGCTGAGCACTTTTTTTTGTATGGGTAAAAATTTCCAAACTCGCGTCAGGGTCACGTGATGCTGATCGAAAAAGCGTAAGATCGAGGGGAAGGGAGAGGGGTCTGCTAATGAAAGGTTATTGAAACAGATAATGATAATAGGGTGTATAACAAGCATATTGTGACTAAAATAAAGGTGGAAAATACATATTGAATAAGAAATAAATATTAAAAGAGTGGATCTATATATCGTCGCGGTTGGATCGCTCCGCGTTATCGGTGTTGTACCAGATCGCCCCGCGCGAATATTTCATTCCCGTGTTACAGATTTGTATTAATTTGCGACCTGATTGGTTAAATGTGGATCTATTTAACGATGTCATAAATCGCTCCGCGTATTGTATGTTTATGTTTATATCGCCATTATGATTATTTATTGTGTTCTTCAGGTCGAAGTAATAAGGTGTTTGTTTCGTTGAGTGTTTAATAGTGTTTTTCCCAAGTATTTACAATGGAAGTAAATAACCTTGAGGACATATTTGAGTTGTTTAGAAAAGACGACCTGCAGATTATAGAGGCTTTGCAAAATGCGAATTTGTTAAAAAGTAACATTCGTTGCAGTAGAAAGACCTGCAGAAGGTACATGGTGTTGTGGAGAAGAGTAGGAAAACCCTTGAACCACTCATTTGTATGCCGGAAATGTAAAACTCAAAAAAGCATTTTAAGTGGCAGCTATTTCGAAAATATGCACATGCAAATAAAGGAGGTTTTTTATATAATGTGGATGTGGGCTGCAGAAAGCAGAGTTGGTGTCGCAAGTAGAACATTAGGTATACCAGTACAAACTGTTATACAACAGTATCGATTCCTCAGAGATGTGTGTTCTTGGAAGCTGTTAAATGAACTTAACATTCATTTACTTGGTGGCCCAGGGTGTGTAGTCCAGATTGACGAAAGCGTCGTAACTAAACGTAAATACAACGTAGGGCGTTTAGTCAGAGAGAAATGGATTTTAGGAATGTACGATGTACAGCAGAAAAAAGGAGTTATTAAGTACATTCCAAATAGGGGGTCAACAGTTTTACTAGAAGAAATTATCAAACATGTCCTTCCAGGGACGGAGATCTGGACTTATTGTTGGAAAGGTTACAGCACATTGAGCACCCTGGGTAATGTATCGCCATACACCCACAAGGCGCTGAACCATAGCAAATATTTCAAAGATCCAGAAACTGATACTTGTACAAACACTGTGGAGAGTTTCTGGGCCAAACTGAAATTATATCTCAGGCAACTTAATGTCTTAAAGTCAGAAATGTTGCCTGAGTATATAGATCAGTTTATGTGGAGGCAATATTATAAGGGAAGAACTACACAGGAACAGTTTCGAAATATTGTGTTACAAATTGCTGAGAGATATCCTGTAGTATAGTGTTTTTTTTTCGTGTTAGTAGGTTTTTAAATGTTAGTAAGTTTTTTTAATGTTAGTAAGTTTGAAGAGATGACATGTATCCTTTATAAATTTAACATGTGTATTTTACAAAAGATAATTTGTTAATTATATGTGTATATAGAGGTACAAATCTTTCATTATTTGTTGTGTATAAATGTATATATAGTAATACTAATAAAGTTATAAAAATGTATTTATTTTTTATTTTTCTCATGCAGGGTTTTCCAGCATTGTCTTCAACAAAAACGAAGATACAACAATAGGACGTGATCCTGAGAAGCCCCTCCCTCCCTCCCCCTCCCCGCCCGGGAGGGGCTTCTCAGGATCACGTCCTATTGTTGTATCTTCGTTTTTGTTGAAGACAATGCTGGAAAACCCTTCACGAGAGTGCAGATTCATACACTACCATAGTTATTTTTTTTTGTGTTTTCCACCCTTGAATGGCTTTATATTTGCATAACTTAGTGTTTAAGTTTAAAAAATGCCAAAAAAAAACGACGAACAAGAACGTACCTAAACCGTAGTGTACCCATATTGTATTCTACCTCATAAATGATAGTACTTTTGTACTTATAATTAAACACAACGTTAATATTGAAGTTTTCACTTCTGCCGGCACTCCCGGAGTGCTTTTTTTTTCAAATTCAAGTATGTGTTAGCTCTTGAAGAGTACATCAAAAGTGCTAATAGGCACAAAGCTCCAAAGCAAATAGTTTAGGATCTACAGCCCTCTAAAGTTGACATGGTCCAAAATACTTATGGGAAATGGCTTTCGGCTTTTTTTTAATTCAAGTATGTGAAAGCTTTTGGCTATGGATCTTTATGCCCATGAACACGTTTGATCTACTCTTCAAGAGCTATCACATACTTGAATTTGAAAAATTTTAGCCGAAAGCCATTTCCCATAAATATTCTAGACAACGTCAACTTTAGAGGGCTGTAGATCCGAAACTATTGGCTCTGGAACTTTGATGACTACGATACTCATTTTAGATGATCTTTTTTTAGGTTGATATATATCCTTCAGAGGAACATTTTAAAATTATTTTTGTTTTATACAGGGTGTCGCAGAAATGTGAAAAGTATTAATTTTTTTTTTAATTGAATGGCCTGTATATTATTACATTTTCGGTATCTACGATTAAAATGATAAGGAGTTTCATTTAAGTTTACTATACCTAAACCCCATAGTTTCTGCAATATTCACTATTTTATCAAAATGTAGTGATTATTTAAAGGCTAACCCTTTAAATAATCACTACATGTATCAGCATCTTCTTTTCTTGTTTCCAACCAAATTCCGACTGAAGAATAATATGTTATGTTGCACTTATAGAAAATCCAATGTTGTATACAAGGTATGAAATAAATACCAATTAATTAACCAAAATTTCAAATGACAATTACTTCTTTAAGTTTAAAGAAACACCCTGTATTTTAGTACAGTAGTAGAATTTTATTCTCTATGCGACAGTATAACATTTCCCTATACCTAACTATTCACATTCCCATGAAAAACGCACATTAACAGAATACAGGCGAATGTTAACTTATTTAATATTTAACAAAATTGCTATGAGGATTTGACAGTTTTCATTTAATATTTTCTGATAATTCTTCTTTATGAATCATTTTCTTGTAATAATCGGTGATTACTGTAATTATTAATTAATAAGATGAAGGTAATTTCAAAAAGATTGTTGAGGAGGTTTTGTATTATTTTTTCTGTGAGGAAGAATTTCTCTACGGACAGCCAGTAATCCGGGCAATTTTACGAAATTTCCTTACTACACTTTGTTCTCCAAATACGATTTTACAGACTTTTGAGGCGAGAAAACCCCAGTGAACAGACAAAATAATAAGAATGAAAGTTTATGGCAAAGAAAAAAGAATCGACGTGATTTTTGTCCTTGAAGAATGCCTGCAAAATTGTTTATTAGCTGCTAGAGTCTACGCTCACCAGTCGAAGGATCGGTCCCTAAGTAAGAGGGAAGGGAAGTGGCGCGACCCAACTCCCGTGGGGACCAATCTGGAGGAAGGTTTGTCCACGATCTACCTGGCGCGTCCCAATGGCTCATAGGGTGAATCCAGTGGACAAACGGGGGGTGCTGCTACCGGGGCTTGCCGAGGTGTGACACCACCTGGGTTAGCTGGTAAAGTTGTGAATAAGGGCTCGTGATGGAGACCGAATAGCAACTTGCGGATCATGTGGAATTACTCGCATGGCTGCTTCAATCATGTCCCCCGGACTGAAGTAAGCCAAGGTGTTATGCGACCCGTGCTGAGGGCTGAATGGCCATACGATAGTTGGTTGCGAACAGAACCCCAGGAATACCGGGCGACCTTCCTGGGTATAGAGCCTTAGCTCGGTAAGGGCGCACTGCCGAGCTGGACAGTTATTTCGACCCTACTCGTGGGAATCATATGGAATCCAAAAATAAAATAAAAATTGATGTTTGTGAAAAGTCCGGGGCTGAGCATGGGAGGACGAAGAGTGACATTGGCGAGGAGGTGGAAGACGAGCTAAACAAAACGAAACGATTCAAGAGGAGTGAGACTATACGAAACAAGACTATCGAAAAGGCGACGAAGATCGGGAGGAGGTCGTCTATTGGGAGCGTCAGGGAACTGGCGGACTCCGTGTGAAACTGGAGCACGGGAATCCTCTGAGGGACCCGAAAGTGGTGAACTTAGCTCTTTGTCTTTAGCTCCGGACGTCTGAACAGGGGGTTAGGGAGATTAACGAGGGATAGATTCCCAGAATTGACGGAGAGTGCTGAAGCTTCTGAGGGTGGTGAGTTTCAATACTCGTATATGGTAAATAGGGTGTTTATGTCTACAAGGGAGGGCTCAGTCACTAAGACTACTTTTAGGGTGGTAATGGATGAAATGGATGAGAAGAAGGGTGTTTCGGAGGAAAATCTAGATGTCCTCAAAAAACTGCGGGCTGATATTGTGAGAAAGAGGCTATCGGTAGTGGTGATAGCTGTGGGTCAGGGGTGTAATATAAATATGGTGAGAAAGGCCTTGGAGATGGTGTTCTGGGAGACGGATAAGGATCTGGTCCTCCAGCAACCGGCGAGGAGAGTGGCTGAGGGTGTTAATGAGGCTGTTAAAGAGAATAGCGCATTGCTGGCAGGGGGATAGAGGGCTAATAAAGATGCCGTGATAATTAAGAAAGTTTCTGGGAAAACATTTGCTGAGACTGTCAAACATCTGCGGGAGACAGTAAAAGTGGAACAGATGGGCGTTAGGATGAAAACGGTAAGGCAAACTAAAGCTAAGGATAATAATGGTAACTGAAAAAAGTCAAGCTAATAAGCTAATCCCCAAGTGGAGGTCGTAATGGGGAAAGGCAACTTCACGGTCAGGGACCGAGGGAGTAAGCAGGTGGTCGTTAGGGGGTTCGATGCGGCGGTTACAGCGGCGGAAGTGAGGGAGTCTTTAAGGGAAATAGGAGGTGGTAAGGGAGGAGGAAAATGGCAACATTACTCTGAGTCAGAGTTATAGGGGGATGCAGACGGCCACGGTTAGTGTGAGTGATGAGGGGGAAAGAAAGCTGCTGAATGAGGGCAGAGTGAAAGTGGCCTGGATAACTTGTCCAGTGAGTAAAAGGATGAAAATGAGAAAGTGCTTCAGGTGTTGGGATTTCGGACACCTAGCATCAGAATGTAAGGGTGAGGCCAGGCAGGCCTGCTGCTACAATTCTGATCGTAGTGGTCATAATGCCAAAGAGTGCCAAACAGCATCGAAATGCCACCTGTTTAAGGAAGAGGGTCACAGATGGGACACTGCGGCTTGTAGGGAGTATAGGAGAGCTATGAGCCTGGAAGAGAGGGGTGGAAGAGAAGGAGATAAGAGAAAGGCGTAGGCATGAGTGATGGTTAAGTTCCTCCAAGTGAATGTGGGAAGGGCGAGAGCGGCGCATGCGTTGACGATCCAGACAGCATTAAGTAAAAAGGTGGATGTGGTGGCGATTGGTGAGCCCAATGTTAAGATGACGGCGGGTAGGAATGATGTGTTGAAGGATTAAAGGGGTGAGAGGGCACAAGGGTGCAGCCGGATACTTATGGGTATAGTTCGCTGACTTTTGTGTCATGGCGTGTTACATCTCGCCAAACATAAGAACGGCGGAATACATGAGGAGAGTGGATGAAATGATGGGGGAAACGGAGAGGAAAGGAGGTGAATGGGTAATACTGGGTGACTTCAACGCCAAATCGGAGTTGTGGGGGTCACCAGTTACGGATGGAAGGGGCAATCACTGGGAAGAGTGGATTGCAAGTAAGGACATGTTGTTTGGGAATGTAGGCGGCAAACCTACTTTCGAAAGAGGGGTGTCCAAATCCTTTATAGATGTAACGATCTACTCTAGGGGTTTGAATGGAAGGATGAAAGATTGGGGGGTGATGGACGAGGAGTCCTTAAGCCTCCATAAATACATATATTTCGAACTTGGCGGAAACAGTAGCAAGGTAAGGCGTGGGGGCCTCCAACGTTTTGAGGAACTGAATGGGCCTGCTGTGCTGGATAGCTATCAAATGCTCAGAGGTAGCATCGAAATGTGTCCAAAACGCCGGCAAGCCAGAGATGGGAGGCAATAGAAGAGTGAATGCGTATTGGTGGAATGGTGAGTTGGGGAATGTGAGGAAGGAGTGTCTGAAATGCAGGATACTGCTAACTAGGAGTAGAGCCAGAGAGGACGCAGAACTCAGAGCTGAGGAGCAGGGAGTACGAAAAGGCAAAAAAGGCTCTGAGTATGGGGATTAAACGAGCGAAGGAAAAAAGTTGGCAAAAGCTGGTCGAAGTGGTAGATCGTAATGTATGGGGCCAGAGGTACAGGATAGCCAACCGGAGGATTAAGGGGTCCTGTGCTCCATATGACATGCACGTGGACGTAAAGAATAGATTGGTGGATGAGTTATTCCCGGATGTGAGAGGGGAGAGAGATGAGATCGAGGTAGGAGAAATTGTGGGTATTAGGGATTTCAATGCTGAAGAGGTGACAAATGCGGTGGGAAGATTGAAAAATCGGAAGGCAACGGGATTGGATGGAGTGAAAACGGAAGTGGTGAAGATCGTGGCCGAATATGACTCAGAAATGATGGTGAGCGGAGGAAAAGACGGTGGCGGTAATCTTCAAAGGTCCGATGGTAAGAGGGGAGATAGTGTTCAATTATGGACAGAGGGTGGTTATGCCAGGTAAAACAGTCAAATATCTGGGAGTTGTTTTAGATGACAAAACTGATTTTTAACCATCATGTCAGGTTTGTCACGACGAAAGCCGCAAAAATGGGTGCAGCTCTGACTAGGCTACTCCCAAAGGTGAATGGGCCTCGGACGGCGAAAAGGAGGATCTTGTTGTATGGAGCCCCTATATGGTACAGGCGATGAGGGTGAAGACCTTTCGCAGACTCATGGAGAAAACGGTTAGACCGATCCTCCTAAGAGTAGCATGTGCATATAGAACAGTAGCGATGGAAGGGTTATATATGGTTACTGGGAAGGTACCCATTGAGCTTTTGATTGAAGAGAGAGCGAGAGTTCAGGGTGTAGATGGAGAGGGAAGGATGAGAGAGAAAGAGAGAGAGAGAGAACGGACCATAGAGTTATGGCAGAGTAGATGGGATGCAATCGTGGATAAAGCTCAGTGGACCAAACTACTAATAGGAAGGATAAAGGAAAGGATGAGTTGTAGTTTTAGGGAACTGAATTATGGGTTGACCCAGTTTTTAACTGGACATGGGGCGTTTTGATCCTATTTGATGAGAATGGGAAGGGCGGAGGATGATTTGTGTATATATTGCGGAGAGGTCGACACCTCGCGGCATACGGCAATGGAGTGTGAAAGGTGAGGCGCCGAGAGAAGAGTGCTGATGACAGAGGGAGGGGAGTAATCATGCCCCAAAATACAGTGGAGATTATAACCGCCGACCGCAAAGGGTGGAAGAATTTTAGTGACTATAGATAAACATCATAACAATTAAAGAACGGGAGGACCGGGTGTACTTGACTGTAGGAGAAGTAATGGGTGAATAGTCACTACGCCGGGGTACCTGAAGAGATATCTACGATGAGCTCCAGATACCTGGAAGGCGATGGAGGTGTTTTAGTGGGTCGAATCCCAGACGGCAGTACGCAACTGGAAAACACGTGCGGTTGTTCGTTCGGATAGCGAATTTCACCTCTCTTAAAAATCCAAATAAATAAATTAGCATTAGCAACATAAGAGCAAAAATGTGGGTACAACTGGATGGGGCTCTCGCACATTTTCATCTTGAGGTACGACATTTTCTAAATGTCCATTTGCAAAATCTTTGGATTGGAAAAAATGGTTTTCAGAATTGGCCTCCACGATCCCCTGACTTGACCTTCGCGGATTTCTTTTTATGGGGATATGTAAAACGAATTGTTTATAACACGCCTCCAACAACACCGGATGATATGAAGTTGGAAATAAGAAAAGAGTATGCTGGGACACTAACCCTTTAATGATCACTACATTTTGATAAAATAGTGAATATTGCAGAAACTATAGTAAACTTTTATGAAACACCTTATCATTTTAATCGTAAATACCGAAAATGTAATAATATACAGGGCAATCAATAAAAAAATAAAACGATATTTTTCACATTTCTGGGACACCCTGTATAAAACGAAAATAATTTCCTCTGAACGATATATACCAACCTAAAAAAAGATCATAATATTCCGTGTCATAATACGTGAATAATATGTACCAACATATTAGGTGAACCCTTGAATTTATGATTAAAGCTGGGTCACAAATGTACTATTAAGCATTAAGAATGTGCACACAAATAAAGGCCTATTAGTTACTTATGAAGAATAAGTTGGATTTTATTAGGAATTGATACAATTGGTCGAATTTCGACCACAGGCTATTCTAGTCTATGTATAAATAGGCAAAGACAAAACGGTTCGGAATAATTTTCTCCTCTGTTCCTCCCGATTTACTTTATTTTTGTTTTGTTTGACGACCTTCATAGCAGAATGATAAAATTTATTTATAATATTGGTTCTTTTATTAAATAAAATAAAATAAAAAATTCGTAATTTACGTCCACACTGTCAATGTCAAACAGTGCCGCCAGATTGCTTGGAAAGAAAATTGTAAGATCGATTGACTCGAATGAGAAAAACAAACTAAATTAAACGAAAGACTATTTTAATCGGTTCGAAAAGTTATTATACATTATCATGTTATTAAGGTCAACCACAAAAACTATAATGATCATTTATTGGGTAGTTTGTAACATTCATGTCTTTCTGAAGACGGTTTGTCAACTAATATTAAAATTGGGTTTTGTATGGCAACTGATCAATGTACTTCCCATAATTTTTATTATTTTAACATACTTTTAATTTATATTGTTTCTATTTTAAAGGTTAATAGTTTCATGCAATTTAACTAAGATTACAAAGCCCATGATATGAATACAAATAATGAGATTTAAGATAAATTGTTGACATCATGGCAATAATTCTAATGTTCACCGCCATTGTCGTTCTTGATTTCAGTTTGACATTTCATAAAACTGTTAGCCGTTAGGTTATAGACCAAGGTCGATAATTTTTGAAACCAAAAAAAAAAAATATTAGAATAAAAACCATTGGAAAAAGAAGAGAATACAACAACAATAATTTGGTCAAGTGTGAGTTAGACTCGCATACTAAGGGTTCCGTACCACCTTCAAGATTCGCTTGATTTTTATAAGAATACATATGTATTTAGTTTTCTAATTTGGCCCCCAAAAATTAACATTAGAGTTTTATTTTACTACTAAACTTTCAGGGAAGCCTTTTGTAATCTACTGTCTGAATTTTGAAGCCCTGTAGATTGGAAGATAAAGGGCAAAATAGGTCAAGTTTTAAATTATAAATTATTAAATCTGTTATAAAATTATTTAAAAATCCAAATAAAATATATTTTTCAAAATTTAAATAGTGTAGTTTCTAAAGTCGATGTTTAATATTTTTGTTAATATCTTTTAAACAAATGATTTAAAAATATGATATATATGTAATTCACAATATTCACATAATGAGCCTTTTATCTGATATATTACATGATACGTTTGAAAATTGAATTTTTATTTTTCATTTAATTGTATAATTTGTCCCTAAAATTACTAAGGGTGTTTTCTAATATTTTTTCTTATAAATTTCAAGTGAGCCCCAGTACCCCTAATTATTTTCAAAATTTTAGGTAGTATGGTTTCGGAAATAAAGCGAGAAATGAGAATTTTTATATCTTTATGTTAATATCTTGTAAACAATTAATTTTAAAAATATGAAAAATATATATTTGTATTCCTCATAATGAGCTTTCATTTGATGTATTGCATGATACATTAAAAAAATTCTAATTTTCCGTTTAATTCTATAATTTGGCCCCCAATATTAATATTAGGGATTTCTTCATATTTTTCCTGCAAACAAAAAAAAATAGGTCTTATAGTTTGGGGAATAAAGGGGGAATGGGTAATTTTTTAAAATATTTTTTTAAAATATATTTTAAAATATTTATTTTAAAAAAATTAAAAAAAGATATTTGTATTCTTCATAATGTGCCCTGTGATTTGATATATTACTTGATCCGTTAGAAACAATTATAATTTTTTATTTTCAATTTAATTCTATAATTTGCCCCCCAAAATTAATATTAGGGGATTCTCCTTTTTTCCATTAAAGTTCAGGTGAGGCGCTATACCTCTATTTTTTTCAAAATTTTACAAGTTATGGTTTCGTAGATAAGAGGGGGGGGGTAAATTTTATATCACCAAACTATACATTGATGCCAAATTTCAACCTCTTCCGTCCAGTAGTTTAGGAGAAAATTGCTGTGATGTGACAGAGGCAGAAATCCGGAGTGATATTATAAGGGTATCCGTATATATGTATATACGGAACCCTAAAAATACAAGTCGAAATATACTACTATAACAACCAAATAAGTTAATAAAGTTCATATTTAATAATGCAACTACAATATTTTGAGAAATCTATAGAATCTTCTTTAAATTATATGCGTAGATGCCTATTTATTGTTATTTTAAGATTATACTTATTTATATAACTGAGTGCAAACTATTGTTGGAATGAATTTTGGCAATGTCAAATTTAAAAAAAAAACAAAGCCTTGTCTCTAAAAACAGTTCAATCTTTCGTTAAAATAAACAGAGATTTTATAACCAATATGGCTATTTCAAGGAATATCGTTAACGATCGACAGTAAAAAAGATATGGAAACTTATTTGCAATACGAACTTGCAGCTTTTCCATTCACTTTTTACAGAAAATGGCCACAGGGAAAATGTTAAATCTCAACGAATTATTTATTAGTTCTAATGGACCAACACATTCTGATGGCATTGTGCATGTCGCCGACGGTTTTTTTTTGGTACACAAAGTAATTTGGTTTGGTTGTTAATTATAGAAATATATTTCGACTTGCAATTTTTTTGTTTATAGTAATGTATATACTTTTTACACTATCAGAAAGTAAAGATGTCAACGAACAAAAAGCCCACCGACTTTTTTAAAACAGCAGATATTTTGACGTGAGAATTTTCGATTGAAAATTAGAGCTCTTTTTTGAAATCAAAATAAGATGAAAAAATAAATATTTTAAATCCAAAAAATACAGTGTGTTTGGGGCATAAAAAGTTAAGTTTTCACAAAATTCCTTGAATTTTATTTTATAAAAGATAAAAATAAAAAACTAAAAACTTCTTTTTATGAATATACAAAAGTTGTAGATCATTTTATTACCTACAACTTTGCAATTTAACTTTTGTCCATAGGACTCAATGGAACAATGTTTCATCAAACAAAAGTAAAAACGGTTAAAATATTTTTTGGTAAATTATTGTACCTATACTTTAAGCAGACGGAAGATGAAATTTGGCACTTTATTGTTTGCATAACTAAACAGTAGAAAATTTTGAGTTATCAGATTTGAATTTACCAAACGGTTTTTAAAAATATAATTTTGCTGCACTGTTAAAAACCTGTACTTCAAACTCCAAAGCCATTGCGCCAATCTTCAGATTAGTTTGAATGCCAGTTCAAGCAAATTGAACAAATCAATTATAACATTTGAACAAATTTATAAGAAGTACACCAATGGTAGTTCATAATTTCTACTTTCAAAATCCGTTCCGTAAATTCAAATCAGAATCATTATGCATAAACTATTAATGCGATAAGGTTCATCTCCTGCCTGTTTAAAGTACATACCTATAATAAACTCAGTGCAAAATCGTCCATCAGCGTTTAAAAAAAGTTATGTATTTTTTAATTATATTCAAAAGTACAACTAAAGTAATGCCTAATAGTTTCCATGGCATACCGCAAAAAAAACGAAATATGCCATTTTTCACAGTTTGATTGTTTTTTTATTATCTATAGGTTAGCCTTTTAAAGGCAGTTTACTGTTATATTTGTTTGCTACATTCAATGTCTACTATTCATCACAGCAATAAGCAACATTAAGTTAGTCAAATAAATATTGTGTCTAAAATTTTGTTTATGTAAATATCGAAAGCCCAACGTGTATTGTAGGCCAAGCTGACGTAGCAATTGTTATTAATATCTGTTAAAGTCATTGATTTTTTGTCACTTATTGAGAAAAATAACAAAAATAAAATAAAACTTGTTTCTTCATTGCTTATAATAAAAAATCGGAACACTGTTCCCATAAAGGTCACTTACGGTGGAAAAGAAAAATTACATTTTTGACCACATTCTTAGTGCTGAACTGCGCTTGCCCAACACGATTAACCTTCCATATAAATAATAAGTTAAGGCAGGTCAATTAAGAATAAATAACATTTTAGGTACTTACTTTATTTTGTAGTAAAAATGATAATTGCTTCGAATAAATCATATTTTTTCTTAACACTGTAGTACGAAAGACATCAATCACTAAGGTAAAGGGATTTCACATTTCACTAAAGTTCAAATATTAAAACATCGATGACCGAACTGTTTATTCGGGGGCATCAGTGACTACTTTCTACAACTGAATATACATCCGGAGACTCGCCATTGGTTGAGTAGCCCAAAAATCGCAAATTCGGTGAATGAAATGATACGGTAACAAGTTTACGCCACACCTATTCAACCCGAAGAAATCCCTCGTATAACATAATATTAATGTTCCCAAAAATATATCAAAAAGAAAAAGGACTTTTCGTGTCTGCGACCATCTCTGACGTCAATGAAATTCCCCTCTGCAACTTTATCTCAAAAACGAGTCGAAAAAAATGTTTCTTTATAACTGGCTGAAAAATGAACAACAGAACGAATTAGTCCATCGATCTTTCGGCTAGGTAATTTAGAGGAAAATTCAGTACCTACCAAATATATATATATAAATTATTCCGAATGTTAACAACTTATTAGACTTATATTTTAAAATCCACTGATTTAATTTTGAATGGAAAATTCCGTTCTAGTACTGCGGGCTGCAGATTAGTAAAAGACGTGTTCACCTCAGTCGGTCTTGTACTTTTTAATTTATCTGCTCTCACATAATTGGGTTTATAAAAAACAGTCAACTGTTTTTTATAAACCATCATAAGTCATAAATTGTTAATGATGTTGTAATAAACTCGCAGTATGTTTCTTCTTTATAATTTTTAATATTTTCTAAAAAAAAATTGCGAATTGAAGTCAAATAAAAATAAAGCGCGAAAATGCTTCACTTTTTACTTGTCACATACATAGAGCTATTATACGTAGAGTGAATTAGGTATGGGCGTTACTGTAAGAGAGAGACAATATCAGGGAGCGCTTGCTATGTCTCTACTCTACCAATAGTAGGCGTCACCACTGACACTTACCAATCAGAAACGACACGCTTATTCTCTCTCTCTCTCTCTCTCTCTCTCTCTCTCTCTCTCTCTCTCTCTCTCTCTCTCTCTCTCTCTCTCTCTACTCTCTCTCTCTCTCTCCTCTCTCTCTCTCTCTCTCTCTCTCTCTCTCATCTCTCTCTCTCTCTCTCTCTCTCTCTCTCTCTCTCTCTCTCTCTCTCTCTCTCTCTCTCTCTCTCTCTCTCTCTCTCTCTCTCTCTCTCTCTCTCTCTCTCTCTCTCTCTCTCTCTCTCTCTCTCTCTCTCTCTCTCTCTCTCCTCTCTCTCTCTCTTCTCTCTCTCTCTCTCTCTCTCTCTCTTCTCTCTCTCTCTCTCTCTCTCTCTCTCTCTCTCTCTCTCTCTCTCTCTCTCTTCTCTCTCTCTCTCTCTCTCTCTCTCTCTCTCTCTCTCTCTCTCTCTCTCTCTCTCTCTCTCTCTCTCTCTCTCTCTCTCTCTCTCTCTCTCTTCTCTCTCTCTCTCTCTCTCTCTCTCTCTCTCTCTCTCTCTCTCTCTCTCTCTCTCTCCTCTCTCTCTCTCTCTCTCTCTCTCTCTCTCTCTCTCTCTCTCTCTCTCTCTCTCTCTCTCTCTCTCTCTCTCTCTCTCTCTCTCTCTCTCTCTCTCTCTCTCTCTCTCTCTCTCTCTCTCTCTCTCTCTCTCTCTCTCTCTCTCTCTCTCTCTCTCTCTCTCTCTCTCTCTCTCTCTCTCTCTCTCTCTCTCTCCTCTCTCTCTCTCTCTCTCTCTCTCTCTCTCTCTCTCTCTCTCTCTCTCTCTCTCTCTCTCTCTCTCTCTCTCTCTCTCTCTCTCTCTCTCTCTCTCTCTCTCTCTCTCTCTCTCTCTCTCTCTCTCTCTCTCTCTCTCTCTCTCTCTCTCTCTCTTCTCTCTCTCTCTCTCTCTCTCTCTCTCTCTCTCTCTCTCTCTCTCTCTCTCTCTCTCTCTCTCTCTCTCTCTCTCTCTCTCTCTCTCTCTCTCTCTCTCTCTCTCTCTCTCTCTCTCTCTCTCTCTCTCTCTCTCTCTCTCTCTCTCTCTCTCTCTCTCTCTCTCTCTCTCTCTCTCTCTCTCTCTCTCTCTCTCTCTCTCTCTCTCTCTCTCTCTCTCTCTCTCTCTCTCTCTCTCTCTCTCTCTCTCTCTCTCTCTCTCTCTCTCTCTCTCTCTCTCTCTCTCTCTCTCTCTCTCTCTCTCTCTCTCTCTCTTTCTATTGATATTACATGAATTTCGCTACTTCCCGTGCTCTACAGTATTAACCTCTTTGGTCACATAACTACTCATTGTATTGTTCTGTGACGAGTGATTAGAGTATATGTAGAAAGAGGGGCAATAGAGACAGTAGTAGGCTATTTCAATCGATTGGGAGCTGCTTCCACAGATGATTTTCACCAAGTGAGATATCATGATGCCCTCTAGAAGTATATAAAACCTATACATGAACACAGAACCATGCACCGAACTTACTTTAGGCTATTTTTCTATCCACAGATTATGCAAATTAAGATTTTGACGCCACGAGGAATTTCAGCGCGTTTTTGATCATCTGACTTAGTTATTTAAAATGTTAATTTTCTATAGCCTTTATTACAAAATTAATTGGTATTTCTTAAGAAAATGTACATAAAATGATCATAAATTATAAGTATCTTCTAGGATTTCAACAGCCGGATCCATATTTTCAATACAGACTTATAGTATCTTTAACTTATTTTTTGTCCAACAAAAACAACAACAACGTTGCAACAAAAGTGAACGAAATGTACCTACGTATTTTTCTTCAGTCAGCTGTTAATAAAAAACATTCTATAGTTTTAACTAGTTACTTTTTCTCTGGTTCTTTCATTGTAGTAACACAACAGAAATGCGTGACATGGAAGGAGCTTTCTGATTTTAAAGTACCTATGTACCATCAAATCTATAACGATATTTATTTTGATTATATAAGGTTTAATTTTTTAATTACAACTAGTACCAGTAAAATTATATTTTAATCGTTTAAGCTAATTTTTCCTGAAACTCCTGCATGTCGCCATTCATTTCACGATAAAATATTAAATTCAGTTATGTGCACTAAATACATAAATAAAATTATTCCAGATATCAATCATGTGAGGGGATCGCAACTGATGAAGATTCTCGACAAGAAACGTGTCTATAAATTGGAATAACTTAGAAAGTGTAGCTTCAATAATCATTGGTTTGTCAGCAAAAAATAAAACAAAATAAATATAACAAACTGTTCATGCACCAACACTACCACATTATAGATGAAGAAATGAAAAAATTTATAATAAAATAGGAAACAACACCAAAACTCTAATAGTGGAGAATATACTTCTGGAATTTCTAACAGCACACGGCTAATACGAAATGCATTCTTTCTTCTCTAAATACTAAAGAAAATGGTCATGGATTAGTTCAAACAAAAAATTAGATTCATTCTATCATTCAAGCCAAAGACAAATAATGCAAGACTAACAACCTTAAATTTATGCTATATAGTGACGTCAGGCTCTTAAGAAAAATATTTCCAATATACACAGAAAAAAAGACCGTTGACAACACAAATAAAAATGAAAACAAAAGAGACGCATCGGAATACAGAAAAAAGCTAAACAACCAGCTGTACTCGTAGACGGACGAGTGGAATAAAATAAACAATAAATCACAATCGCGATGAAGCCAGCTGGAGAAAAAATTGTTAAAATGAAAACATCTAAGGCATGAATATAATGAATTTTAAATATCTATAATATAATGTGATTAGGTAAGGTATTATTGCATGGGGAGGAGCCTTTCCAACAATTTAAACTTATTTCAAAGAGAACAAAATACTGAAAATTGTAAATAAAAATAATATTGTTGGACAAGGCAACCCATGCAATTTAGTCCAACAATTTGCTTTTGACTTCTTGACTTATCATTATTAAATACTAAAAACTATGATATAATATGATATAACATCAAGAAGTACAACCAGAAACAAAAGTTTACAACTACCTAGAATGTATAAAACTGTCAGCCGTAAAAACAGTGCAACTAGAGCCTTAAAATTTTTCAATAGATTACCAAATACACTTCAATAATTTTGAGAATATTTCATAAGTAACAAAGGACAGAATATTTTCCATTAACCTAATATCAAAGATACAAGCTTATTCCTTATTAGTTTTAAATTATACGACTTCTATTTTTTTTTCTCTTAATTATTTGTCAGTTATGATGTTTTATCATCTTTCTTTTTAACCGACTTGCAAAAAGGAGGAGGTTATCAATTCGTCATGTATTTTTTTTCGTTTTTTTTTTGTAGGTATGTTACCTGATTTCTTCTCCTGTGGTGCACCGTTTTGAATGAATATGGTCTTGTTTAATAGAGTATATATATATCCGGATTGGTGAAACTTCAAATTTTGGAAAAGAATTCTATTGGTAAAGTGATAAAATTTGTGAATGAACACATGCGTGCATGGAAATCGACCAATATCCCTAATATTTTAGTCGATTTTTTGTTAACTCCTTATGGATGTGTATAGTTTTTTAACGTTTAATCTAATAAGGAAGATCCTTAGGCGACGTGCAACTTGCAGTTTTGCAGAAAATCGCTGAAAATTCCAAAATTCTTATCAAAAATTGTATCGAAATGACATAACGGACATTTCCTCATAAATATTTTAATTCCAACGTAATAGTGCGGTAATTTTAGGCACTGGAAGTTTTAATTGCGAATTTGAAAATTTTCTATGTACATCTCAAGCATATAGGTAGTAAAGCATAGTATTTTCGGCTCCTTAAATCAATGAGTACCAAGCTCGTTTTGTTTGTATACCAGGCAAATACCTATTTAAATGCAAATTTTTCCATTTTGCGGAGACGGTGCTTTTGGTTTACATATTTTCCCGGCCTAATAGAAAATTCAGTGACAACACATGTCAAACTTTAAACTGCTATTTGGTACGTTTATAGACAGGGTGTTTAGTTATAGCAAACAAAATCACAAAGTAAAGTGATAGAAGGAGTTGCATTTATATGAAGATTGAAATATAGGTCGGACTAGAATGATAGTGGTCCGTAGGCACCCGTATATACAGGATGGTTAGAATATAGGGCGGACTGGACGTTTGGTGGTATAAAAATGTTGGAAAAAATGTGAAATTAAAATTATATAGGGTGATTAAAAAACTGTTATATGATGTGGACGTAAGCAAATCATATACAGGATGGTTGAAATATATGCTGCAGCTAAATTATATTTATACAGTGTGATTAAAAATATATTTCTTTTATAGCCCATAAGAAGTTGTGGAGAGGAATTAATGTTACACAGGACGATAATGTAAAATGTAAAAAATGGACTAATTTATGGGCTAGCCCACAAGGAGTTATTACTATGGTTGAAATATAGGACGGATTTGACTCCGTAAATATGGGATGGATTCTACTCCGTCCTATAGTTTACCGAAGGCAGCTAACAAATTTATGCTTGTCCGTATGTACAGGATGGTTGGTACATAGGTTGGAGTGGAATTATCTATAGTTATACAGGGTTGTCAAAAAAAATTGAAAAAAGTTACATGGCGTAGTCCATAAGGCATAAATATATTTTGGGCTTATTTAGTCAACGCATACTAGTACATTTTGTTCGTAAGATTTACCTGTCAATTTAAATGAGAAAGTATCATTGTGTAATGTTGAGGCTTTCGATGTTACCTGGTTCTGTCTATTAAGGTTATACATACAAAATAAAAAATAAAGAATGAAAACTACCTGAGTTCAAAAATACTAAATAGTTGAAAATAAAACATTTTTTAAAAAAATATAACCGACTTCTACCTATAACTAATAAGCTAAAAATAGTTATAACAAAATACAACTCTAGCAAATAAATAACACATTCAATGTTCTTAGGTACCTACCCAGAAAGTAAAAAATGTAAACATTAAAAGGTGCTCATTCTGTACAAATGTATTACCTACCAATCTAGTATATTTTTGAAGTCGGTGAAGTTTCATGAACTGCAAACGTCACATTTCCTCAGACTCCCCTATCCCCCTTGTCACATCCCGTTACACTAACTGAGACCCCCCACACCCCCTATATGCGAACATATTTTAAGAACGACCCCTAAGCACCTTACATCAACTATACATCTAAATGATACATAAAACCTAATATATAAAACAAGCACATACATACTTTCTCGCCTAAAATGTTTACAAATGCTTACATTGGCAAGATAATGGCATCCTACCAAATAGTAAGCAATATACAATATAGAGTTCTTTTTTTCAGATTATGCAAGGTACTTTTAACGATGTGGCCACTTTTATGTAAAAATCAATGAAATCGTCACCATGCAATATTTAAAATGAACAACTGAGGCTTAATAATATCGCTAGACCAGAATAATTTCGTAGTAGTTTATTTTTGTTGCAACTCATTATATTCTTGATAGCTTTCATTTTTTGTATACACATTGAACAAAAATTCAAGACCGTGATTTTCTCGTTCTCGATTCTCATTATCGATTTGTAATAATAAAAGATATTTTTTGCAAATACTCAAAATTTCTTAGAGCCATAGGTGTCATATTTGACAAAAGATTGATTCCGTTCTTTTTAATGGCAATACTGTGGAACCTTTGGTGTGTCACAAATATAAAAGCACAGTTTTACACCCTAACACCAAACCTTTATTTTAATCTCTCAACGCCGTTTCAACAACTCTCAAGTTGTCATCACCAAGGAGTAAACCAAACTAAACCTAAATTACAATTTTCTTTAACACCAATAATGCAGATTTTATATAAACAAATTATGTAAATTAGGATAATCCTTAATTACCTACCTATTTTTACCCTACATTATAAAGTAATAACATTTTTAATACCTATTTTATGGATTCTTTGAAAGTAAACTATACAATGAACTATATGGAATAGGAATTGTCTGAATTCCTTGATTTATTATTTTTATAAATCATTATGCTTTCGTAAGAGTCCAGTTCCCTAAAATTATTTACTTGTTTAACTAATTTTAAAGAAGTTAATGCTACGGAGTGGTTATGTTCTAAAACATGATATGCAACACTAGATTTATCCGCTCTTCCGTGTTTACTGATAGATCTGCGTGCCTGTCCATAATATTTTAAATCACAATCGTTACATTTGATTTCATAAATACCCGAATTCTCGAAATCGGCAAGTTTATCTTTAGGATTGCCCAACAATTTTTGTAGAGTTGTAGTTGTTCTATACACCGCCTTCATACCAAGTAGGTAATTTAAAAATTTTCTTAAAATCCCTAGTATAACGACTCTACGGAACAGAGACAAATTTTTGTTCTGACTCATTTCGAAAAGTTGACACTTCATTCATTCGTAACCGAAGCTGTTTCTTGCTAATTAATTTATCTATAATATCTGTTGGATAACCATTACATGCAGCTATCTCTCTAATAGTTTTCTTTTCATTCTCAAACCTCTCTTTATTAAGATGTAATTTAAACAACCGATATACAAGGAAATTAATCCCCGCCATTTTATGTTGTTGACAGTGAAAAGATGTATTAGTAAATATCTATATGTGCTAGTATCCTTCCTATATATATCAAACTCTAACTTATTATTATCACTTCTTAAAACTAATACATCCGAAAATGGTAGAGTACCCTTATTTTCTTGTTCATATGTAAATTTAATAGAAGCAAACCTACTGTTAAGATGCATGACAAAATCATTAACATTAAACTCATTAGTATTAAATATAGCAAATATGTCATCCACGTACCGTATCCATACCCTAAGAAAATACTGGGAGTCATTTTTTGCTTCAACTTCGAACCTGCCCATGAACAAATTTGCATGGTACGGCGACAAGGGGTTTCCCATTGCCGTTCCTTCCTTCTGCTCATTAAAGCAACCTCCAAACTGAAAACAATTTTGCCTCATACATAATTTTGTGAGGAAAATTAACTCATTAATTTTTGCCTCTCAAAAAGAGTTTTCACGCAGTTAAGTCCTCCAGGTACTTCAGAGTTTGTGGAATGGGTACACTAGGAAATAAGGAACTAACATCAAACGATACCAAAATTTCCCCAAGTTGCAGCGAAACGTTTTGTATAGATTGAATAAACGCTAAAGTTTTGCTGCGGACAAGGAAAATTTTTGAATCATTTTGTTAACCACTTTGCTAACTTATAATATGAGGCGTCACTCGCTGAAACAACTGTTTTTCCCGGTTTGTGAATTTTTGGAAGGCCCTATAATTTCGGGATCGTTGGATTAAAAACATGTATTAGTCTTCGTTTCAGTTCAGGACTTATAATAGATTTGCATGCTTTAAGGACGTTGTTTACTTCTGATGTCATTTTTGATAAAGGATTTCTAAGCAATTTTGAATCGTAATCAGGTTATTAATTCTATCAAAATAATCAAATTTGTCGAGGATCACTACTTTGTTGCCTTTATCGGCTTTCAAGTAAAAAACGACCCTGTTTCTCAATCGTTTAATAACTTTGCTTTGTGTGCTCTTTTTCGTGTGCATATTACTAAATGATAAATTTTTAGTTAAATGATTTCAAACCTGTCCTTTGACTCCTATCAATAGAAAACTTTTGTAGAATCGAAAAATGACGTCACTTTAGAAATGTTTGCACTCATAACTCGTATCATCGTTATAGTACGGTTATGGCTTATGACGACAAAATGACGGCTGTTCACGACTTAAACCTTTAGAATTGTCTGGTAAGTATTGAATTGAACTTTCAATACATCTTCAAGAGTTTTGCATGTTCAGGGACGCCAAATTTTAAACCGTTATTTAATAATTCTATTTCTTCGTTACTAAAGGATTGAGATGAATGGTTTTCGACAATAGACGGAGTTGTAGGAGTTACTTTTCTTCTGTTCTTTTTGTCGTTTGTGTATATAATTGGAACTAGCGAATGATGATATTTTTCCAATTAGGAATTAATTAGTAGATAAAACCTATTTTATCTGCAAAGGATACTAATATATTTAGTACAGTTCATTTTTTGTAGTCTAATTAGTTACTGAGAAAACTTCATTGATAATGTTTAAACTAAGAAATATTAGTAATAATACGCTGAATGGTTTTGAAATAAGTTGTAAATTGATTGTATTTTACTTTAATAACAACAAAATATTACTTTGTTTTATATTCTTTTAAATTATAGGAAGAATGCTACAATAAGGAGATTTTAAATAATAAAATGAAGCTTATTCCAAAACTACAAACGATGTAGTTGAATGTAGCGGAATTTAGATGTTTGTAGTGACTGTTGAACTCTTATCAGCGATGAAAGAAACAAAATCAAGTGTTCAATAAGTCAATACACTTAAGACAAATATGAGCCATAGATTCTATAACGTTTTTAGTTTAGAATAGAAATATATTCACACATATCTATACATAAATCGTCCCCTTTCTGTGTAGATCACATATATGCAACTGTTGACGAGTTGTTTTCTGAAGTATATTTATGGCCTATTTTTTAATCACTTTCTAGGAAATAACACAAGTCTCGAAATTTCTGTTTATTTCCAAACGGTCACACTCCGTTGCCAATGGCAAAGAAATTGAAAAAAGGCACAATTCTAATGTAAAATTACAATGTTTGACAATATATATTATTTGACTTGTAACTAAGTAAATGGCATAGAAATAGCTTAGTATCCGTAAGGATGCAAAAAATACCATCAAACAATAAAATGTACCCATAATACATTCAGTTACACCAGGAATTTTTGGTAGCTGATTTTCACAAAGAAACATTATGATCAAAGTGATTTGTATGATGAGGTGACATTCCATTAAAATGGTTGTTTAAATCGACATAATTTGCACTATTATAGGAGAAAAAATCTTTATGCAATGGTTACTACTTCTCAAACAATATAGTCTTTAAATCTTTGGGGAGGTATTGTTGGTGATTATGTAATTGGATAATATTTTTTGACGAAACAGTTAACAGAAAAGTTTATTTATATTTTTTGGATAATCAGATTGATGTTATACTTCTTGAAAATGTTCCTCTTCTATGGGGCTCAAATACGTCATAATGCAGCAATTTATGAACTAGATAATCAATTTCCAGAATGATGGATCGCTGGGTGGAAGGCCAATACAGAGGCAAACTAGATCACCAGATCTCTCAAAAGTTGTTTTTTTTTTGTGGGGTATATGAAAAATAATGTGTATAAAATACCTGTACGTACAAGAGAGGACTTGAAAAACAGAATTAGTGTTGTTTTCCAAAACATTAGTGTTCCAATGGTTAGAAATGTGGGGAGGTCATTGGATACCTCTCTGTTTAAATGTAATGGGGGGGGGGTCAATTTGAGCAGTTGTTGTAAATTGTACTTTGTTCTAAGTATTTCACACTTTTTTAGAATATTACTGTTAGTATTTACGAGTATATTAGTTTTAGTAAACAATCTGCAGTATTATTTTTCACTTTTGAAAGTTCCACTTCAGACGCCCCGGAGAGCAGACCAAGCGGAGACCGACCTAGCCGACGATCTCGGATACGAAGTAGTCCGGAAAGGACCGAACCTGCAGCCACCCTTCGTGTTGGAAGAAGAGGAAAAGCCTTATGAAAATGCCAAGTGAGATTTTGGCGAAACGTCAGGCGACCGTTCCTTTACAGGGACAAAACTTTCAACGGACGAACACCCGGACCATCAAGAGAGCTATATATATGTTATATAAGTTTATACTATGAACTTAGCACGAACTTATATCGCAACGACAATTCAACATTCCCAGCTGACTAAGCGACACGTGTGGTGTCATATTACGGCGCCGCCGATTTCCGTGAGAACTGCAGTGTCAACTATGCCTATTCAGCATCTTTAAACTTATATATTGTAAAAATTCTCTTCTACTGTATTCATTATTACTAAGAACTTTTGTCAGTTACATTGTTATTTTTCATTTTTATTTCAAAGTTATAATTGTATTTGTTTTAATAAAAAAATCTTTTTTAAAAAGTTAATTAAATGAAGTGTGATATAACAAATTGGCGCAGTCAGTAGGATCCGTCAACGTTACTAGAACACGAGCTTACTTCTAACTGGTAGCGGCGGATTCCTATCCCTCAACGGAGCAAAGAACCTGGAAGAAGTCCCAACTGCGATAGCAAGGAGAACACGGATCTTCCAATGTTCCTGTTGATGTGAGTAGTAGTGAATCGTCTAACGTTTAAGGTTTTAAAGAATTTATTTGATTGATTTATTTGATTATTTGATATTTGATTTAATTTGATTATTTGATTGATAATTTGATTTATTTTATTATCTTGATTTGAATTGAGATATTATTTGATTATTTGAATTGAAATATTTATTTGATATATTTTGATTTACTTTTATATATTTATTTTATTATTTCATTTTTATCTACCGTTCTATTATCCAAAATATCGTTTATACCCCATTTACATACATTTGCTTAATAATTTTTACACTATATTTTAATTGAAACCCATTTTACAATCCCTCGTTTATTTTATTATATTTTTATTATTTTCAACTTGTCTATACCTTTAATTCTAACACATCGAAATGGCACAAGCAACAAACAATGTAGTTTCTGATGAAACCGAAAAGTACCGGTTATCGGAAATATTTTCTATTATTCCGGAATTTGAAGGCGACCAGATCTCCTTGGCCACCTTCATACACGCATGTAATTGTGCGTACAATATGTCGACTGCGGAGCAAAAATATCTGCTAGTCATTCATATAAAAAATAAACTTAGAGGCAAAGCGGCTCAGTTGGTCAACTCGAGAAACCCCGCTTCATATTTAGAAATTAAACAGCTTTTGACACTACATTTCGGAGATTCGCGCAATCTGTCTTCTTTGATCCACGATCTCCAACGTCTCAAACAACTTTCTAATGAGTCCCCACTGACCTTTTATAATAGGCTTCAGGTTTTGAGTGCGAAAATGCACTCATGCATCCAAAAATGTTCTGGGCTAACCAATGAACAAAAAGACGCTCAGACAACCCTTGTAGATACGATGGTTCTGAATACACTTCTTACAGGATTAGAACCACGTCTAGGCCAAATAATTCGTGCCAGCAATCCCAAAGACCTTCTGGAGGCACACTCTCGAATCAGACGAGAACTTCAGTTGTCATATTTTGAAGAACAAAAAATTCACAAATCTGCTCCTCCTAAACCCACATTTCAGGTCCGAAAACCCATTCAACCACCGAAATGTTTAAATTGTGGTAGATTAGGCCACATTGCAGTAGATTGTCGGTTGCAACAGCAAAACAACCCTCAATCTTACAACCAAAATTTTAGACCTAGTTTTACAGGGTCAAATCAAACTTCGAGGCCAAATCCACCCCCAAATAATACCAACCATCAAGGTCCACCATTTCGACCTACAAATTTCCAAAGACCCCCGTTTAAACCAAATCAATTTCGACCGTCTGTAATAAAGACAAACCCTCACTATCGTCCAGAAAGGACGCATCATTTCAATGAACACCTGATTACTGATTATCAAGAATATTCAGTAAGCGACTACGGCTATAATACTGAAAATAGCCCATACATTTATGACGATTTCAGTCAAAATCCTGTCGATTATGAAATTGAACAAACTCCAGACGATAATTTCGTTACACCTTTGAACAGTCACGAATACCAGGATTTTCTAGCTCTCCCGAGCCTAGATCAACCCCCCGATTCAACAACTATTTCCGAAGTCCAAACCCAAATCCAGAATTTGAATCTGGAAGATTTCAACCCAAATGCGAATTTCCCGGACCAAGCATTTCTCTAAGTCCTCTTTTAACGGTAAACTCTAAAAATCTTTATTACATTCACGATGCTTCCGAAAAATTTAAACTTCTCATCGATACCGGAGCTGGTATCTCCATTTTTAAAGAAAACACCGTTAAGAATTTCCGTCAAAGATTTCCCGAAAAAGTGACAATCCAAGGTATTACGCACGAGAAAATCCCTATTTCTGAATCAACTCTTATTCCATTTGCCATAGGTAACCCTCATAAGGTTTTTATCTACAATCTAGATATTGAGTTTGATGGAATATTAGGTCTTGATTTTCTTGAGCATTACGAATGTATTGTTGACTTGAAATCAAAACAGTTAATTACGAACTTCAAAACTATTCCCTTGCATAAAGTGCCCGATCACAATCAATCTAACATACAACCGACAGACATTCCCAATACTAAAATGCCAACTTGTACTTATAACAATCAAATAACTATTCCAGCAAGAACCGAACAAATTTTCAAACTCAAGTGCGACCTTTTTAATACTGACGCAATTTTACCGACACAAGTAATTGACAAAGTACGACTTCCCAACGCAGTTGTACGCGTTGATTCAAAGGGAGAATTTCTGACCTCAATAATAAACGCGAACGCGATGCCTAAAACTGTTAATTTTTCCGATCTTCACTTAGAACCCCTTGACCAAACACACCCCCCTTTTAAATATGAATACACACGATTACTCTGAACCTATAAACTTGGACAGAAACTTAACTATCAGGGAACTTATCACGAACCTCTGTTTAGAATTCGAAGATATTTTCTATCTTGAAGGCGATGTTTTGTCTTTTACCAACGCAGTAAAACATTCAATTGACACCAATAATGCCAAGCCCGTTTTCACAAAATCTTACAGATATCCTCAAGTCCATAAGGAGGAAGTGAAAACTCAAATTTCCAAAATGCTTGATCAAGGCATAATCAGGCACTCTTCTTCTCCTTGGTCCTCCCCCCGTATGGGTCGTCCCTAAGAAACTCGATGCTTCTGGTAAGCAAAAGTGGCGAGTCGTTATCGACTATAGGAAGTTAAACGAACTAACTGTAGACGATAAATATCCTATGCCCAACATTTCTGATCTCCTCGATCAACTTGGTAAGTGTCAATACTTTTCGACACTGGATCTCGCTTCCGGGTTCCACCAGTTGGAAATCCTTGAGGAAGACATTCCCAAGACCGGTTTCTCTGTTGACAATGGCCATTACGAATTCGTTCGTATGCCATTTGGTTTGAAAAATGCACCTTCTACTTTTCAGAGGGTCATGGACAACATTCTTCTGGGCATCCAGAATGGACGTTGCCTTGTTTACATGGCTGACATTATCGTTTATTCACCAACCATCCATGAGCATATGTCCCGTTTGACAGAAGTCTTTAAGCGTCTTAGACAGTCAAACTTGAAAATTCAACCTGACAAGTGTGAGTTTCTCCGTAAGGAAGTTGCTTACCTAGGTCATCTGATCACCCAAGAAGGAGTAAAACCAAACCCTTCAAAGGTTGAATGCATTCAGAATTTTCCTCAACCCCAAACTCCTAAAGATGTTAAATCTTTTCTTGGTCTCGCCGGTTATTACCGACGTTTTATTCCCAATTTCGCCAAGATCTCAAAGCCCCTAACGAAACTCCTGCAGAAAGACGTCAAATTCATCTTCGACGCAGATTGCAAGTCTTCCTTCAACGAACTGAAGCAAGCCCTTGTATCTGACCCTATCTTGATCTACCCAAATTTCGAAGAACCATTCCTGCTCACTACTGATGCTAGTGCTTTTGCAATTGGAGCGGTTCTCTCACAAGGCCCCGTAGGAAAAGATCTTCCTATAGCATATGCTTCCCGTACACTCTGCGGTGCAGAAACTCGATATTCCACTATCGAATGGGAACTGCTAGCCATTGTTTGGGCGGTCAAGCACTACAGACCGTATCTTTTTGGGAGAAAGTTTACACTCCTATGTGATCACCGTCCGCTTACTTGGCTCTTTTCGATCAAAGACCCTGGCAGTCGTCTAGCCAGATGGCGCCTCAAACTAAAGGAGTATAACTATAAAATCGAATACAAGCCCGGCAAGGTAAACTTGAACGCAGACGCTCTTTCCCGTATCAAAATTAATCACTTCAAACAATGCACCGACTTTCTTTCAAAGATAAAAATTTTCGCAAATAACGAAACCGACCCAAAACAACCCGATCCAGGTACTAGTCACGATAACTCCGACGACTCCGACAACGATCAAGAACGCGATGATCACGACGAGCGCATGACAACAGAATTTAATCGATTTGTTCAATTGTATAAAACCGAGTCGATAATCGACTATTCAAAAATAGAAATTTCTAACGCCCAACTTCTAGACAAATCTCACAAACGAATAGTCACTTTCTTCTGGCAAAATAAACTCAATGACCTGCATGACAAAATCATCGAAGACATTTTCGAAGAAGACCCAAACTTCACTACTGACACTCTAAACGTTCTAGCCAGCAAAACTGTAAGGCATAGAAAATATTTAATTGTCCCTTTACCCTTTGATCCTGGAACAGTTGTTGCACATCTATTCAACATTCTCTATAACAACCAAGACCAGTTCGACGAATCCGAAACTTTTTGTATTGAAAACAACGTAGAACTACCGAACACTATCCTTTATACTTGCGGACAAAGACGTAAAACTTAAAATTTGTCAAAATATTGTGACAACCCCTTCACAAGACGAGATTCCCGTTATTCTATAGCAGTACCACTGCGGCAAAAATAACCTTCATCGTGGAATTAACGAGACCATCCGACGCATAAAAGAAAAGTATAATTGGACTGGACTAATCAAAAGTGTAGAGCAATTTATTAAGTCCTGCGAAACTTGCCAAAAGGTAAAGTTCTGTAGAAAAAACTTAAGTGCTCCTTTTGTCATAACTGAAACACCAAAAACGCCCTTCGAACGTATCAACATTGATATTTTCGAATATCCAACCAGAAACGACGCACTGACTATTAGGGATGAACTCACCAAATTTACTCAGGCCTACCCAATTGGTGACAAAACGGCTAAAACTGTAGTAAACACCCTCCTAATATTCTTCCAACATTACGGTACACCCCTTCGCATCCATTGTGATTATGGACGTGAATTTGATAACACTCTCATAAGGGACCTGTGCGAACTATATGACATAAAACTATCCTTTTCAAGTGTCCACCATCCTGAATCAAATGGCTCTATCGAATGGTTTCACGCGACTTTAGCGGAAATGATAAGGGCAAATACAGCTGAACATCCTGACGAACACCCATTCAACGTCCTCCCCTACGCAGTTATCTGCTACAACAACACTAAAAACAAGACCACTGGTTTCACGCCCTACGAACTCATCTTTGGGCCCACTTCTAGTAGACCCCCCGAAACAATATACGATCAGGAAAAACTCATTTCCAATGTTAGGGACCTTAACAACAGGATGAACTACTATTATAGACTTGCCCGCGCTAAAACAGACCAACAAAAACAAAAATCTAAAGTTAGATTTGACAAACATGTTTCGACTAACCAACCAGAATACAAAGTAGGCGACAAAGTTTACGTGAAAGAATCTCAGATTAAAAGCAAATCTGAAAACAAATTCAATGGACCTTTTGAAATTACCGCGATTAGAAAAAACTCTGCCACAGTTATAAACTTACAGACTAACCAAATCAGTAAAATTAACTTTGACAGACTAAAACCATATTTTGAATGAATCCCTTCTTTTCAGATTCTGTGGACTGTTTTCAGTCGTGAACCTCCAACAATACTCTCTTACACCCGTTACAATACAGTAGGAGTTTTCTTCCATGAAGAAGGCACACTTAAAATTTCAAACGACAAATGGACACTTCTTGTCTTCAAAGACCTCAGCCCTTTCAGAGGTGCTATTTCAAATAACGACGCCATACTAAACCGAATTTTAGAGACAATTAACGAAAACACAATTAATACAAAATCATTTAAACCAAAAATACAAACACATGTTAGCCTCTTGAAACAAATTTCTAAATCCGTTAACTCTAAATATACAGACATCTTCGCTGACACTCAAACTTACCCTACTAACAGAAGAAAACGCGGACTTATTAACGGACTGGGATCAGTTTGGAAAGCTATTTCAGGAAACTTAGACGCAACAGATGGTGAATACATAAATGACTGTATAACGAAAATTACTAAAGACCAACACCAAATTCAGGACTTAGTAAAGAAACAAATATCTGTAACAACCTCAGTCATTACGAGCCTCAACAACACTACAAAAATTTCAATCCGAGGAGAAACTATTCTCGAACAATTTTGAAAAAATAAAGCAGTCAATTACATTTCAAATGATCTTGATTTTCATGAATTTCAAATCAATATCTTGGATCTGTGTGACAGCCTAATGGAGAGTTACATATTTATCGAAAACACTCTCGATGATGTTTTAACTGCAGTCTCTTTCGCCCGCTTAAAAATTTTACATAGTTCGATCATAACCCCAGTAGATTTGGTCGATTCCCTTCAAAAGCTTTCTCAGTCACTACACGAAAATAATTTACCACTTCCTATTTACAGTTCATATGTTGCTCAGTACATTGATTTGATAGAATTGGAAGCTTTTCAAATCAACACCAAAATCATTTTTGTACTCAAAATTCCTTTAGTTGATCCTGAGATTTACACCCTTTACCACCTTTATCCGATCCCAATTTTGGATGATCGAACAGGGTTTCATCATATACTTTCAATAAAGACAAAATTTATCGCGAGAGGTGACGATTCGTTATTATACACATCCTTCGAAGACCTGGGTGACTGCAAGCCTTTAACTAAACATCATAAGATTTGTTCCAAAGCTATATCACATCCAATAGACAAAGATGCCATCTGCGAAGGTCAGCTTCTCAGACAGCCAGCCACATTCCCAGCAACCTGCAAAACTTCTATATTCTATGCGGAAGAATATAATATACAAGAGATCGACATAAACCTCTGGTTGATCTCAATTTCCAGACCACTACCTATAGCCATCAAATGTAAGGGACAAGATGTCGTAACGCAGACCATCACGACAAATTCGCTATTGCAAACCAAGTCCGATTGCAATGCCTTTATTGACAACATCAGGGTACATGCTACGAGAACGTCAAAGAACATCCAGAACATCACCTTCAGAAATCATCCAGTGAACATCCCGTATAGCTGCTGTGACGGCATGCCAGCCGCAAATCAACTTCCCAAATTAAAACCCATACAGTTGCAGGATTTAGATGTAACAGATCTAAATGTTGCCAACCATAAGCTTGCCCAATATTCAATGGAATTGGAAAAGCTCATGAATCAACCACCATTGGAGAAGCATACATCATGGCTCACAATTACCACAATCACATTAACAGTAATTGTGATTATGTTCCTTTGTATCAAACCAATCAAGAGAAGGTTCAGGAAAACCACTAAGTCCAGCCTCGATGCCGAGTCAGCTCCACTTCCAGGCCCATCAAAGCCTAAGTCCACGGGAAAGCTGCACAGCCTCCTAGATCCAGCCCAATGTATGGAACTTCAGAACTTCCCCTAAAAGTTGATGATCAACTTTTTTATATGAACTTAGCACGAACTTATATCGCAACGACAATTCAACATTCCCAGCTGACTAAGCGACACGTGTGGTGTCATATTACGGCGCCGCCGATTTCCGTGAGAACTGCAGTGTCAACTATGCCTATTCAGCATCTTTAAACTTATATATTGTAAAAATTCTCTTCTACTGTATTCATTATTACTCAGAACTTTTGTCAGTTCCATTGTTATTTTTCATTTTTATTTCAAAGTTATAATTGTATTTGTTTTAATAAAAAAATTTTTTTAAAAAGTTAATTAATTGAAGTGTGATATAACATATATATATATATATATATATATATATATATATATATATAATATATATATAAATGTATATACTTTACCATTTCTCTTTATTCAAGGGCAGTATGACATCTGCCGTTGTGTTGATGATGTCCTACAAACTGGTTTACTGCCTTATTTAGATCACCATCCAACATACTTTTTCAGCAACCAACGCACATCCCCATATTGCTCGTCGAACTTGGACTTTCGCCAAGAAGCAGCCGTCAATGTTTTGTCATGACATCCCGCACGGGCGGATCAAGGACGAAGGGGCGATCGCCTCCACCGAGAGCCTTAAAGTTAGTAAATTTAATATTCAGTGGAATCGAGGTAATCTTAACTCCCAGAGCCTAGAAGAAGGTCACTTCTATGGTTTAAACCACATAACGATTAATTTTAATGTAATAGTCCAAGAAATAAGGGTTTAAAATTATATTTTGGTAAATTAAGTACAAGATCGCCCTTGCCACCCAGTACATCGGATTCATATTTTATCGGACATGTGTGGGATATGATGGGAAGACTTTCCACTTTGCACCTCCTCACCTCCTGCACAAACTGGTCCAGTGAATTCACGAATATCAAGTTGCTTGGAACGGTATCCACTAGACACATTATAAATTAGTTTTTGGGATACCTACAAATCAATAAAATTTCTTGCAAATTATATCATTTCAATGTAGATGTAAGATACCACATTGCCAAACCACTCCAAGAAATTCAATCTAGAGTACTGAGTCTTCAGTAGAAGTTAGTCTAATAATTTTTTTTTCATCTTTTATAAAGCAATTTGTAATGGTACTATTCTAAAGCCCATGATAATTTCCTGGCTTTTGCCGTATAGATTCATCACACTTGACCTTTCCTGCCAATTCTCTTTGAAATCAATTATAATATTGAGATTTTTTGTGTCTTAGGAAATAACGATACACTTTTCATTGTTAATAATATATTTTGTTGTAACAGTACTGATATAGAATAATAAAATTGTTAACAGTTTTATAAATCTTACGAAAAATTAACAATTTGGACTCTATAAAATTATATAATTAATACTAACTATATTCTTCAAGTGGTTCTAAATTTTCTCAGTTAAAGTTTTATTTATCAACATTCAGGTCAGTAACACATGAGACAAATAGTCCAATGATAATTTCCAACCATCTAGCGGTGTATTGTGTATTACCATAGAGTTGTCCAATGTTATTGACATTGGATAAAATAGCGAATATTTTTCTTTTTCTTTTTCTGTCAGCTTTCCTTGCTCATAGAAGTCATTTACATTCATCTTTGAACTGCTATTTGCTATTAATACATGGGTACGAACTGACATATAACCTACGTCCATAAACAAACATGAACCCCTCAATTGTAGCTGTCATTTTGTTTTATGATATCTGTTGGAGCGTATGTTTTTCATGATTCGTCAAACTTGACGTTGCTTTGACTTTTGTATCCATACGCTGCTACAAGCTGCTGAATGTTTCTAATGGTATGATACCGTTTGTGATTTCGTAGCACCATCTTACTTTCTTTGCAATACCAAGATAAATTATAGTCTATGTATATAATTGATTTATTGAAATGGTCAACTAGCATTAATGCCCAGTGATTATCGTTTATTATAACTGGTAACAACCACCACTGGTAGCTGTCGACATTATTTTTTATTAAACAATGTTTAAAACTGTCACTTATAGAATTAGTACTTATCATTGAATGAGTTAATCAAGAATCAATAAATATTATTTTTCCCGTACTTTGAGCAGCTGAAACCTGTATTGATAAGAATAGATTGATTATGTAATCTGTTAACCTAGATCTTGATGAGTTATATCTTCGAAGAAAGTCTTAATGTTGCTAAATCGGTACTTGTTATATGGTACCCAGTAATAATAATTAATTCTGAAATATTTTCTACTACATCTCCTTCATGCGGAGAAAAAAAAATCCTCATGAACTAGGTCACTCAATTCCTTTTGTTTTGTTTTTATTAATTTCTCTTTGCGATTTTCATCGGCTTCAGCATCAGTTCTTTCCGTGGATTTTTTTTTGAATGGTGAAAACCCGATTTCCTTTTTTTTATAATTATCATGTCCTTTACTCTACGTTTCTTCAACAAATTGATTATCTATAATGTCACCTAATTTCGGCTTTTTACGATTTGTCAATTTTTGCAATTTCAACCTTATATTGTTTTCCTTATTACTCTTCTTTCTAAAATCAACATGTTTCGCTTAAGTAGTTTACCAGCTAATGCTTGTTCTTGCGTTTGAATAAATTCAGTTACTTCTATGTTTTTTTTGTGATTAAACTTTTTTTTTGGTAAATTTATGCCAATTCTCGGTGGTTGCCTTCGACTCCCCCAGAATTTTAAATACTTTAAACTGAACTGGCTGACCATAGAGGAAAATATGTCAAGCATTTTGTTAATATGTAATTAATCAAGTCCCAGCTGTCATATTTATTTCGTTTTCTGCATACATTATTTATCACTCTATTTTTATCAAAGTAGATATATTACTCTCTTTGTATGCGTCATTTCTTTTATTATCAGCATCATAATCTGATTCGTCTTCTGATAAATCTCTAAAAGCACCAGTCATTTCTTCAGCTGTTATAGATTCATCAGAATACGAATAAGATTCTCCTGGGCTATAACCATTGTCTTCATCACTATTATTTTTTTGGTCAAAAATTTTAATTCCACTTAAATCAGTCATCTTTGCTTCTGGATTAATATTATTTTCAGCTATTGTTTTGTTGTAAATTTGTTTAAAATATTGATAATGAAGCGAATTTTCTCTGTTACAGGTTGGAAACTTTATTGGGGTTATTTCCTCGCTTTGAGTTTTATCAATCAATTCTTCGTCGCTATAAATTATATCGAAATTAAATTTCTTACTTATTATTTCATCACGTTTACTTTGTTCTAGATTTCCCATAAAAACTTTGATCATTGCTGTGAACATTTGCCTTAGGGCTTGTATGGTTGTACAATGAATCAAAGTTGAAATAGCTTTCATAGCTACTCGAGCTCATCTTTGTACATATGTAATTTTTTTAAATGCCGTCGCCCTGTACTCAACATATGTGACGAACATTGAGTATAACAGTTTGTATTGCTATTTTGTTTAAATTTCAATAGATTTCGTTCATATGATATGTTAGGTTGCATTCATTAAATGCTTGACATGAAGCCTGCAAAATGGCTAAATAAAAGTCAGTCTCTATTCTATAGATTAAAGTCATACGGTGCTGGGCCAGTAGTTGCAAATGTTTCCTTACATTGCATAAAAAATTTGCTATGCTTGGAATCTCATGACTGGTACTTATAAATTCCGTCACTGGAAATGGACCAATCCGTTTTTGATCATCTCCAGGTAAAAGAAGTCTATAATAATATACTTTCTTTGAATTTTTGTGTTAGCTTTTTATCAAGTTCCCTGTAGCATCGAGGTAACAAAAAACAGAGCCAGTCTCCATTTCTAGCAACACACGAAATTGTTGCTCTGTATATAGTTGGACCCAAAATGGAAATACAATGCATTGTTGAATAAATCCGAAGTCGAATTTTTCTCCCTTCCAAGTATTATTATATTTTTCAATTAACCTATACATACGCGTAATAATGTCTTGATTCATAAAATCCAATCCAATCCAATTTCGGATTAAATCTTATGAATTATGTCTAAGTTTGGTACATCGTTACAATTTCCGTTTCTTAATAAGTCTTTGTCAGCTGATTCTAGTATTTTCTCCTCGCACTCTAAACCTGATTTGCCGTTAACTGCACTGTCTCTATCTTGTCCATTGTCGATGATTTTCATTTTGCTTATGAGCAATCGGTTTTTCGTAATAAACCTCCATTTCAGTGATTGTTTCAACTCGCGGATTTCCTTTGTAAGATAAATTAAACTGCGTACACGGGCTATTTTTGCAAGTCCGTGTCGATGTCAGTCTTGCAAGTGTGAATATTGGTTATGTCAAATGTTAACACACAATATTTGTATTCTTTTTCTGCATTATAGTTTTGAAAGAGCATTCGTCCATTTGTTATTAAGCTTATTTTGTTTATTTAAATATGTAGACCAAAATGATTGCGGTATCTTTAAAGAGCTTCCTTCAAAAATTTCTGTTGCGTATGTTTTTTGTCCAGTTGTACTCGTTATCAACATAATTGTTATTTTCGTCAGAATAAGGTCTTTTCCTACTAAAATAAAGATTATTTTCTTCAAAATTGCTGTCATTATCACCATTATTGTCATCATGGCTATTGGTTCTACGAAAGTGGTGGCAGAAATCGGATGATTGATGAAATATTCTCAGCGTCCTCGAATTCATTACCTTGAAAAGTAAAATTAATTTTCATGAAATGTTTTAGGTGGTTTCGGGGAATTCATCCGCGTAGTTGATAACTGATCCCTGCTGGGATCGATGGTAAAATGACGACGTTTCGGCAGAGTCACATCTACCCTCTTCAGGTCGGTTCGCATAATTCTCATAGCCTTCTGCTTTCGCTTCTAGTTACTCGAATAAGTATTCGAGATGTGACGGAAAACAACCTAAAACATATATATATATATATATATATATATATATATATATACACTAGCCGTTACCCGTGCATGGAATGTAAAATTCTTTGCAAAAAGAAATAGCTTATAATATAGCAACTGAAAGGACTTATCGGCCTAACAATTTTATTCATCAATTTTTAGAATCACCTTGTATAATTGTAACTCTGCTTCTCCTTATAGTGCAACCATCCTGTATGTGCTGCTGTTTATTTGTCACCCAAAATTATGTATGAGCCAAAATTGTTTTCAGTTTGGAGGTTGCTTTTATGAGCAGAAGGAACTGTCGCCGTTTCTTGCCAACTTGTTCATGGGCAGGTTCGAAGTTGAAGCAAAAAATGACTCCCAGTATTTTCCTAGGGCACGGATACGGTACGTGGAAGACATATTTGCTATATTTAATACTAATGAGCTCAATGTTAATGATTTTGTTATGTATCTTAACAATAGGTATGCTTCTATTAAATTTACATATGAACAGGAACAAAAGGGTACTCTACCATTTTTAGATGTATTAGTTTTAAGAAATGATAGTGATAAGTTAGAGTTTGAGGTATATAGGAAGGATACTAGCACATATAGATATTTACCTAATACGTCTTTTCACTGTCAACAACATAAAATGGCGGGGATTAATTTCCTTGTACATCGGTTGTTGACATTCCCTCTCAATAAAAAGAGGTTTGAAAATGAAAAGAAAACTATTAGAGAAATAGCTGCATGTAATGGTTATCCAACAGATATTATAGATACATTAATTAGGAAGAAACGGCTTCGGTTACGAATGAAAGAAGTGTCCACTTTTCGAAATGAGTCACAAGAACAAAAGTTTGTCTCGGCTCCGTACAGTCGTTATACTAGGGGCTTTAAGAAAGTTTTTAAAGAACTTGGTATGAAGGCGGTGTATAGAACAACTACAACACTACAGAAATTGTTGGGCAATCCTAAAGATAAACTTGCTGATTTCGAGAAGTCCGGTATTTATGAAATCAAATGTAATGATTGTGATTTAAAGTATTATGGACAGACACGCAGATCTATCAATACCCGTTTCAAAGAGCATATTGCCCATTTAAAATACGGAAGAGCGGATAAATCTAGTGTTGCACATCATGTTTTAGAACACAACCACTCTGTAGATTTATCTTCTTTAAAATTAGTTAAACAAGTAAATAATTATAGGGAACTGGACTCTTACGAAAGCATTATGATTTATAAAAATAATAAACTAATGAATTCAGATAAGGGTCCTATTCCATACAGTTCATTGTATAGTTTACTTACTTACGGTAGGTAATTAAGGATTATCCTAATTTACATATTTGCATTATATAAAATCTGCCTTATCTTTGAAATCTGTTATTTAGAATTCAGGTACTTAGGATTTACCCCTTGTACTAATTACTTAAGTAATAGTTTAGTGGTAGGTATAAATTAGAGAAAATTGTAATTTCGATTTAGTTGGGGTTTACTCCTTGAAGATGACAACTTAGAGTTGTTGAAACGGCGTTGAGTGTTTAAAATAAAGGTATGGTGTTATGGTGCAAAACTGTGTTTTTACATTTGTGACACACCAAAGGTTCCACAGCTTTTCCACCCAATATAACATTTTTCAATTACCTAATAGGCCAATCAATAGAGCAAAAATTAACTGATAATGTGTAAAAAATACTATCAGGATACCGACTGTGCTATCACATTAACAAACTATGGTTTTTTACTTTGTTGTAAACATTTGAAGCAAGAAAATTACGTTTTTTTTTCTTAGCATGTTTATAAAATCAAAAATAATAAACTAATCTCAATGGTGTCAACAGGTCAATTGTAAAAAATGAAAATACCAATGAAATGAGCCCAGGCTCGATCCGATTGAATCATTAGTAACACGGAAAAACAAAAAATACTGAAAAATGTAGCATTTTAAAAAAAATCGTATCTTCGTCACTTTAGAAGCTGTAGAACTGCGCTTGTACAGCTACCGGTTTATTAGTTTTTGAACAATTGTGATATAAAGTTTTCTGTTCACTATTTTTGCATTGTGCCCCCATGCGTCATAGATAATCAAATTTGAATTTTGAAAAAAGTTGTTAAAAGTAGAGGTGTCATTCTACAAAGCCTCTATTCTCATTTTTCACTAAATGTCTGTGAAATATCTGAAAAATGTTAGCAAACATGACAAAAAATGGGAGAGCGTATGAATGTATCCAAGGGGTGGGGAAAACACGATTGTTGAGGGGAAGCGTATAGTAATATATAGTAGAGGCACATAAATAGATCGTTTTAATATTTAAAATCCTCACAAGTAAGAATTGTTCTAATGACCGCTCTCTTTCGATGTTCCGTAAGCCCGAAATCCACAAATTAAAGCTAAAACGAGAAACCACTTACGTATAAATATATTAACAAACAAACAGTTCTCATTTGATATAATAAAATCGAACAAATCACTCTGTATAGAAGTTTTTTTAGCGATTAGATTCTTTCACCATCTGTCAGAGTGACAGTTACTATCGATAATAATTATTGTTAGCAGTTCCCCTCAACAACCGTCTTCCCCCCACTACTCGAACACATTCATACTCTCACCAAATTTTGGTCATTTTTGCTAACATTTTTCGTATATTTCACAGACATTTAATGAAAAATGAAAATAGAAAATAGAGGCGTTGTAGAATGATACCTCTACTTTCAACATCTCTATTCTTAATTGATATTTGACGATCCATGTCGCATGGAGACACACTGCAAGAATAGTGGACTAAAAACTTCAGATCGCAATTATTCAAAAACTAATAAATCGATAGCGCCTGGTTTAGTCACGCATAATGTAGATATCAATTACTACCAGTTCCCACAAGCCCAGTTCTACAACTTTGATAGTGACGGAGTTATGATAATATAAAGAAAACCGCTAAATTTTCCAGTATTTTTTGTTTTTCCCTGTTACTAAAGATCTTATCGCATCGATCCTGGGCTCATTTCATTGGTATTGCCATGCTTTACAATTCACCTGTTGACACCATTGAGATTTGTTTATTATTTTTCATTTTATAAACATGCAACGAAAAAAAACGCAATTTTCTTGTTTCAATTGTTTATAATAAAGTAAAAAACCATAGTTGCGAGTGAAAAAGGTAGCAAAATATCACTACAAATCATTCTTAATGTGATCCTGGTAGTATTTTTTGCACGAAAAAATCGCTATTGATTGGTCTATAACTATAGTTCTACTCCATCCTATACGCTATATAACAATTATTTCTGATAATTTTTAAGCCACTTCGTAAACTACCATTTTCACCGGTCTTTATATGCAACTTTTTCTAACATAGTGTTAAACACTATCCGCCCTGTAAAACTATAATTCTGCTAAGCTCCCGATCTCAACCACCATAATACAACTACTTATGGGCCACCCAATATAACATTTTTTGTAGAACTCTGTAATAACTAAATTCACCCATTTAACATATTTCACCCTATATAACAATTTTATTCAATATTTTTAAGAACTGCCTATAACTCTATCTATATTTAAACTATCTTGTATATACTGCTCCCAGTTAGTCACCCAGTATAACCTATTTGTCTATCAGTTATTGAACCATCTTGTACAACCATAATGTTATTCTACAAAATATTTCAACCACGCTGTATATGCATTTACTTAGGGGCTTAGTTTGTCTCCACCTTATATGTCCCCTATATGCAACTTATAAAAACTATAATTTTACATCGCCCCATGTTGCAGATATTGCATAAGTGCAACAGCTCACATTCTATCTTTAAAGTATTGTAAGAAGTATAATTCTACTCCACACTCTATTTCAACCACCTTGTATGTACAACTACTTCTCGGCCACCCAGTTTGACATTTTTTTTAACACCCTGTATAAATATAAATCCATCAATTCCCAATAAATTTCACCAAAACTGCAACTGTTTATGGGGCACCCTATGTAACAATTTTTAAATATTAAACTACTTAAATCAACTCCTCCGTATATTTCAAATATCCTCTCTGTGCAACTGATTTTTCCTCATATTTTTTGAAGCACAGTATAAAATATAATTTGTCTCCACACTTCATTTAAACCATCCTTCATTTCCAACTTTATCTAACCTTGTTTAAAACACACTGTGTAACGATAACTTGACTTCGCCCCATATTTCAGGTGAATTATATATGCAACTGCTCATGCTCTACCCTATATAAAAAAAATTACCCAAATTGTATGGAAAAGCTGTGGAACCTTTGGTGTGTCACAAATTGTATAATTATTCTTCTACTCCACGCTATATTTCAACGACCTTGTAAATGCAACTACTTATGGGCCATCCAATGTAAAATTTTTCTCCACCCTGTATACTATGAATTTTATTACATCCTATATTTCATCTATCCGGTATATGAAACAGCCTGTAGATCATAACATTCCTTTATAATATTTTTTAAACCCACATGTATAACTGTAATTATACTCTGCTGCATATTTTAACAATCATATAATATGCTACTTGTGAACTTGTGAACTACTTGTGGAAATAAAACATTTTTTAACCACCCTATAAACTATAATTATATTTCAACTACCCTGTATAAACAACTGACTACTTACGGACCACCCTATATACCTTTTTTCAAGATTCTTTAAATCCATGTAATTCTACTCCGCTCTATTCCTATATATGGAACACCCTGTAAAATTACACTTGATCAGTTGAATTTTTTAAAAATCGAAACGTTACATTGTGCATATTCCGAATTTTGAATAAAAGCTAAGCTGATGCAAGTGGTGCATGCGGTGGAACCAATTGACTAATTGGCAGCATGTGTGTTACGGAACATGGTAGTAGTTTTTTCCCTATATCTACCGTTTTCTGTCAGTGTAGGAAGATAAAATGTATACCAGATTTTAAGTCAAACTATAAGTTTTGTAACAACAAAAGATTCAGCACAAACAGTTGAGTAGTTATGACGTGATGAGGTAACAAACAAACAGACAACTACAACAACTATAAACCGGTACCCGCGGTACCTGCGTATGGAATGTACAATTCTGTGCAAAAATAGCTTATGAAACATGGAGTATCCTATATAACAACTTTTTCTAATTTGTGAACCACCCCACTTAACAATAAATTAACCAATCCCGAATATATTTCACCCAACTACACGTGCTTATGGGCCACCCTATATAATATTCGACATTTTTTAACCTCCTTGTATAACTGTAACTCTACTTTACCCTTTACTGCAACCATCCTGTATATGCTAGTGTTTATTTGTCACCACATACACCATTTTTTAAACACCTATACTATACCGTTAGTCCACCCAGTTATGCAACTGCTTATGGTCTATGGTATATAACAATTGTTTCTGAAAATTTTTGAGCCGCCTTGTAAAGTAAAAATTTTCTCCACCATATATTTTAACCACCCTTTATATGCAACTTTTTCTCACATTGTGTTAAAATTTTGCTTCGCCCAATATTTTAGGTCTTCCACACAGTAGGATGCAACTGCTCATGATCTATCCTATATAACATTTTATTTAACATGTTTTGATCCACGCTGTAAAACTATAATTCTACCCCGACCTCGATTTCAACCACCTTGTATATGCAACTACCCATTATAACATTTGTTGTACCAGTCTGCATAACTATAAATTCACTAATCTCCAACATAATTCTCCAAAACTGCAACTACTTATTAACCACCCTATATAACAATTTTATTAAATTTATTTTAACCGCATCGTATAATTATAAATCTACTTCCATCTTTATTTTCACCATCATGTTTATACTGCTGCCAATTAGTCAACCATTATAACTTATTTGTCCATACTTTTTTGAACCATCCTGTATAACCATAATTTCACTCTACAAAATATCTCCTTGTATATGATTTGCTTAAGGACTAAAATAACATTTTTTTAAACACTTAACTATCACTCTGCACCACTATATATTTCAACTATCTTATCTATCCATTTTTCTGATATTTTTTGGCCACCCTAGAAAGTATTATTTGTCTCCACCTTATATTTTAACCCCCCTTATATGTGCCTTTTTCTAACATTCTTTTCATCACCCTGTATAACTATAATTTTACTCATCCCTCTATTTCAACTACTGTATATGCAACTGCTAATCGGCCACCCAGTATAACATTTTTGTACGACCGTATATAAATATAACTCCAGCAATCATCAAAATATTTCACCCAAACTATAACTGTTTATTGACTTCCACCCTATATATTTGTTTTATTCAACCGCTTTGTATAACTACAACTCTTCTTCCATCTATATTGTTTTAAAATTTATCCCACTTCTGACACCAAATTGTTATAAACTCCGTGGATCAATAACCTAATTTAAAAAAAAATTCTCATATACACTTCACTTTCGAAAACTTTTATTCACATGTGAACATCAAATATTTAAATTTTAAATGAGGAATTTGTATTGACACGGCCCGTCAACAGTTCAGCCACCTCCATAAAAATTGTGGCAAAATCCTCAGCCAGAATTCCCGGTCGAACGGAACAGATTATTCATGGGCAGCTCGAAAGTAATCCTGGGAGCTGCGTTGGAACGGTGGAGCCCGTGCATTCAGCTCATGACTACTTATTTGGACGGGCGAGAAATACCAATTAGAGTCCTTAATTTACCCAACAACGATATCAGGATTGCCAATGGTCAAGAAATAGCTTGTTTCGAGCCAGTGGAGACCATCATCAATTGCGAAGAAGAGTACCAGACGTCAGTAAAGGAGACAGGGCTAGTAAAGAGTTCCTACAACAGTTTGCTGACCATTTGACACACCTTACACCAGAGGAACAGAAGAAAGCCAAGCAATTTATCACAGAGCACTGGCAAATTTTTAACAGCCGAGATGGAACCACCGGTCGCACCGAATAGATACCGGAAAGGCTCAACCTATCAGAATACCACCTAGACGACTACCATTGGGGCAACAACAGGCAGTCGAGGGAAACGTCGAGTCCATGTTACAAAATTAAGTTATTGAGCCATCCATCAGCCCATAGTCTGTTCCTGTCGTGCTATTTAAAAAAGGATGGAACCACCCGATTTTGCGTGGATTACAGAAAGCTGAATGACGTCACGAAGAAAGACAGCTATCCACTACTCCGAATCGATGACACTCTGACCACACTAGCAGACTTCCGTTGGATCTCCACACTAGACCTAAAGAGTGGATATTGGTAGGTTAGTCTACACGAAAACGACAAGGAGAAGACAGCGTTCTCCACCAGTAAGGGCTGTTTCAGTTCACGATCATGCCCTTTGGGTTATGTAATGCTCCCGCTACATTTGAGTGGCTAATGGAGTATGACATTGACATGAAGAACGTGCTTAGTATACCTCGGCGATATTCTGGTCATGGGTCAGACATTCGACGACCATCTAAAGAACCTGGGCGAAGTATTCTCCAGAATTAAGAACGCCAACCTGAGACTCAACCCGAAGAAGTGTCCCATGTTCCAAAAAGAAGTAGAGTTTTTGGGCCACGTCGTTTCCAAGTCAGAAATCCGCATCAACGAGAACAAGATAGAAGCCATTCGTGATTGGCCAGTCCCAAGAGACAAGCATGAACTCCGAAGCTTCTTGGGTCACTGTTCATACTACAGGTGATTTGTTGAGGGATTTGCCGCCATTGCCGCGCCTCTACTTCCGCAGACCACATCATTCGACTGGAGGCGGCACTATGTTCCAGCCCAATCCTAGCATTTCGTACGCAGTCCGGCAAGTTCATCTTAAACACCCCGCTAGCAACACATGTTTGGGGGCCGTCCTATCCCAGGTACAAGATGGTGAAGAGAGGGTGATCGAGTACTACAGCCGTGGATTCTCGAAGCCGGAAAGAAAATATTGCGTCACCAGAAAAGAAACTCGTCATTTCCTAATCCGAACAGATCATGCCGCCCTGAAATGGCTGCTGGAAAAGACAGCGGAAGGACAACTGACCAGGTGGATGGAGAAATTACAGCAATACGATTTCAAGGTTGAACATCGTGCCGGTCGTTTGCATAATAATGCCGATGCCCTATCAAGAAGACTCTGTAGAGCAGAATGCGGAGATTGTCTGAAGACGGAACAGCGAGAGGGTATCTCCATCCGACAGATCCGAGTGCAGGCCAATGAAATCTGGACAACAGAACAGTACATTCAGGACCAAATGGCTGTTGGGACAAGGTAGCTAGATACTCGGGCGTGCTGAAATCGTTATGGGCCCAATGGGACTTTCTAAGAGTAGAGAATGGAATGCTCAAGCGAGTTTGGGAAAGCACTGATGGCTGAGGAACCAAGTACCAAGTGGTAGTTCCGAAGAAAAAGGTACCAGCCATCCTGACCGAAGTACATGAAAGGATTACCGGGGGCCATCTGGGCATGAATAAAACCCTAGACAAAGTTCGCCAGCGGTACTACTGGGTAAATTACTTCGAAGACGTCAGAGCTTGGTGCCGGAAATGTGACACCTGTGCAGTCAGTAAGGGCTCGAAGACCCAGACCAAGGGCAGAATGCAGCAATACAATGTGGGAGTCCCATTTGAGAGAATTGCCATCGATGTCGCCGGTCCGTTTCCCGAGTCCGAGAGGGGGAACAAATACATTCTGGTCGCAATGGATTAATTCAGCAAATGGCCTGAGACACATGCGCTACCCAATCAAGAGGCAACCACGATAGCGACGGTGCTAGTAGAACAGCTGTTCAGCGGGTTTAGCGTCCCGATGGAACTACATTCAGACCAGGGGCGTAACTTCGAATCGAATGTATTCCAGAATGTCTGCACGATGTTGGGGATCAGGAAAACGAGAACAACACCATTGCACTCACAGTCCGACGGAATGGTGGAAAGATTCAACAGGACCTTGGAACAACACCTATTCAAGGTCGTCAGCAATAACCAGCGTGTTTGGGATGAGCATATTTCCTTATTCCTGTTGGCATATCGCTCAGCCGTACATAATAGTACAGACCAAGATGATTAATCACGTCGAAACCCCAGGGCTAAGTTGAAGGTGGTTCATTTAGATCGACTCGCTTCCTACCATGGACGATCAGAATTAAAGGGGGCAGTGTTATAAAATTTATCCCACTCCGTCCCTCGCAAGGTCGATCGTGCTAGAAAATCTCGAAAAGATTCGACAACCGGGAAGATGACCCTAGAAATTTGCTGGAAGAATTCCATGCAGATTATAAAAGGAACGGCCGATCATCGCATAGGCTTATTGTTATGGCTTCGATGTTATTGTATTAGAATCAGCTGTTAAAAATATTTGATGTTCACGTGTGAATAAAAGTTCTAGAAAGTGAAGTGTTGTATTGAAATCTGATATGCTTATTAACTTTGAATTTTTAAGATGCAAGATTTTCTCTGTGTCCTTTCTCGTTGTACTGATTCATTATATCTGCTGGGCAAATCAAATCGCTCGTCAGAGCCATTCGCGACTTATTTCACTTCATTGAAAACGTTGTATCTTCGTTCTTCAATTTATCTGAACATTGATTTTTTACAAAACGTCGAATTAGTCGTCTGTACGAGAAAAGTCAAAACTCTAAGCTGTATGCCTATAATTTGCGAATTTAACAGATGCAACGAGTTCAATCCAGTGAGTAGTTGTATTTAGTCACTGGTTCAATCAAGTCCCAAAGCCGTTCGCGAATTATACGCGAATTTATAAGATGACGTGCGGCGCCCAGATCGAAATATCACGAAAACCAATTATCTTCGGCCTGCAAAATTTCTGACGGGGGAATTTCTTAGACATATTTGGAATAGTGTTCTAAACGAATAGAATCAAGTCCCAAAGCCGTTCGCGAATTATTAGCGAATTTATTAGCCGAAGCGCGACGGCCAGGTAGAAATATCGCGAAAACGATATATCTTCGGCCCCCAAACTTCTGAGGTTCTGAATTTCTTACACATATTTGGAATAGTGTTTTGAACGAACGGCTCTGGGCCTTCATTTAAATTGTTCAGAAAATTATTAATTTGAGAACGCAAAAATTTTGCAAACCGAAGATATATCGTTTTCCCAATATTTTGATCTGACTTCCATCTGATAAATTCTAGAATAATTCGCGAACGGATTTGGGACTTGATTGTACTCGTTTAGAACAATATTCCAAATATTCCTAAGAAATTCAGACCGTCAGAAATTTTGCAGGCAGAAGATATTTGGTATTCGCGATATTTCTATCTGGCCGTCGCGCGTCGTCTAATACATTCGCCAATACTTCGCCAACGTCTTTGGGACTTGATTGTACTCGTTCAAAACACTATTCCAAATATGTGTAAGACGTAAAAACGTAAAAAAATTGCAGACCGAAGGTATAAGCTTTTGTAGGCACAGTAGGTGCCTTATCTGTAAAAAAATTCGCAATTATTTCGCGAACGGTTTAGATTCTCGGTTATATTGCTTCAAAACACTCAAATAAATACCAAGGAAAAAATCACGGACGAAAACAAACCGAAGATATAAGCTTTTGCAGTCACTGTAGATACCTTATCAGAGAAAAATTTCGCAATTATTTATTTATTATATTGCTTCAAAATACTAAACTGAACACAAACGAAAAAAATTCACTGCCCAGAAATTTTGCAAACCGAAGTTATAAACTTTTTAATCAGTAGTGAGCTAATCAGTAAAAAAATCGCAACAATTTCGCGAGCTTCAAAATAATAATCTGAAGACCAACGAAAAAAAAATTATGGTTCGGAAGTTTTGTAAATTGAAATTACAAGCATTTCTATTATAACTGAACATTGAACAAAAATGAAATACAGGAGTGTATTGAAAATTTCTGAGAAACTTCGAACGTGCGTGAACTTTGTTAATATATTGAGTGTTATTCAGTATCTTATCACTGAATAACACTCAATATATTAACAAAGTTCTCGCACGTTCGAAGTTTCTCAGAAATTTTCAATACACTCCTGTATTTCATTTTTTTTTTATTTAATATTTGACGAAATTTATGACAAGTTACCTTTATGTTTTTTTGGGCAATAACACCACAAGTGAAATAAAACGACGTATATTGAAGAAAAACCAAACGTTTCAAAGTCTATTCTGATTTCGTTGTCAATGGCTTTATATTTATTGATGTAAATTGAAAAATGAAAATTTGATTTATGACATTTAAATTGACATGTCAAGTGTAAATGATTCCCTTTATTATTTATGTCTGATTAAATATTAGTCGCCTACAAACCTCTCTGCATTTCGTCTATGGACACTTTTAACCTTTTAAATTTAACGGGTAGCTTCAGGTTCGTTCTATTTATTAGTTGCAAAATGCCATAAAATCACTTTCTGAGGAAGCTAAACTTATAATATCATTTCTGTGTGCAAATTTGAGAGAATTTCGACAAAAAATAAGAATTTTGAGTCTTCTTTTAGCTTTCTACTTGATAATGTTTTATTAAAAATTAAATCACAAATAAAATTAAAACATTTTTTAATAATAGAATGCTATTTTCTTTACAAATCTATTTAGTTTGTCTTCATTCATGCTGTCTATGATTTGTCTCCACCAACATCAGGGCCTCATATTTTATTATATTAATATTGCAAAGGCAGTAATTTCATTTTGACAATTAGTAATTTTATAAACAAAAATCCAAATATAAGGAACATTTTTGTAATTCACTGCTTTCAGATAGAATCAGGCACCTAGGTGGCACTCTAAACAAATATTTCAGGTTGCACATGTGGTTAAACATATGCAGCAGGCTCTCAAAAAATATGACATGCACAACTACAAAATAATTTGCCAACCAATTTACTAGTTATTTTGATGTTTCAATATACATATGCAAACATTTCCCTTTCTACTCAGATTAAAAAGAAGTGAAAGAACGAATCATTAAAATGAAGACATGACTAAAATCATTGTTTAAAATAATCTAATTGGATAAAGAAATATCAGCAAATATAATTTATTTTTTTAAATTAACTTCATTAACACACTAATGAAAGTTATACTTAAAACGGTCCTGTATTCTCCATTTAAAATATTTATACTATTATATGTTTACAGGCAGAAATTTATTTATTGCAGAAATAGCAGAATTTATTGAACAGTGAAATAGTGACAATTTCACAATAGATGTTAAGATGCAAATGAAACTAAAAGGAATATTTAAAAATCTTACATTAGAATAATGATATAAAAACTTGACAACCATCAATAAGTAATATTTGTAATTGTACTTTCGATAAAGATTTCGAGAAATACCAATCAGTTCTTTTACTTGAAAAGTAAAATTTAAAACAGCGAAATATCTCAGATGTGAGCTCCAAATTCCTATTTGACAAGTCAAATAGTGGTAAAAAAATAACCTATAATTTGGGAACTAAAAATTCAAATGCAGTAATTCAGAATGAAAGATAATAGAGAAAACTTATTTGTGGTGTTAAATAAAATAAAAGTTTACTATGTAAATTCAACAAAATAAGAATAAGCAATAAGAATTTGACCTTATATTTAATAACTACTCACCAATATCAGTTGTTTCATTTTTAACAATTCTGCCCTGTTTAGGTATTCTTTTACCACCGGCACGTTTAGGAGGCATTTTCAATTTATCACAGCTTTCACTTTTAGATATAGTCACTGCAAATTTCACAATAATATATTGTTTTGAATAAAATCAAGACACATTTGCGATCCGCCATTAATGTTTATGTATAATAAACAGCTGATTTTTATCAACGCTGATTGGTGATATTTTTTAGTGTGAAATTCCTCCGCTAGGTTTGTTTTGGGAGTTGCCGATAATTTGTCTGAATGTTTGATTTTATTTTTATTTGGATTTTGGATCACACAAGTTTTCAATTGTTTCAAATTCCAGTGCCGGACTAAACCAGCGCGTAGTTAATGGATCTAGCTCTAGAGATCTTAATAGTAGGTATTAAAATTTAGGATATTAAGAAGCATTCTTCTTTGTTTATTAAAATAAGGTTAGTTCAGAAATTCTTATCCTATTGGGTCATTGGATTCATGAAATGACATTTAATATGCTTTAATATTGAAAATGAACTATTTCCGCTGTGGGTTATGACCAGCGAGTAAATACATCTCACTGGTTAGGACCATCAAACTCAAACAAATGCATAACACTACCTACTTCTACGTTTGACAAATACTATTGTAATGAATTTTACATTAATGTGCAAAGGAAATTATTCCGCATTAATATTGTTGAATAATATGGCGGTGGAAAAATCCTACAGATTCGAATAAAAAATTGTAGCTGTTAATCCCCATGTCTATACATGTTTCCCAGCTAAAACATAATTTCTATACTTTTAATAAAACTGTTACAAACAGGAAATGAACTTGCTGAATATGGAAAAACATTTAAAACATTTTTTATTATGTACTAGGGAAAACGCATATGCTCCGTAACACAGGTTACATATAAAATCCATACGATTACAGAATACCTACATTAAAATCTCATTAATTCCGATAACGAAAATTCCCTAAATTGAACCTGCAGATAAGTTCCGAAAGGTTAAACATTTATTTTTATTTGGCTTTTTTTTTCAAAATTAGCCTGTATACAAACGGTTGCAGTTTCTATAGTTATGATTAGAACTCTATTGGATATTTTCAATAGGCAGCATACAGTGAACTATAAAATTCAGTTGGTCTACATTCGATATGGACATGTGGAACCTTTGGTGTGTCACAAATGTAAAAACACAGTTTTGCACCCTAACACCAAATATTTATTTTAAACACTCAACAAAGTTTCTAAGTTGTCATAATCAAAGAGTGAACCAAACTACTCCTTGATGATGACAACTGACAACTTAGAGTTGTTGAAACGGCGTTGACTGTTTAAAATAAAGGTTTGGTGTTAGGGTGCAAAACTGTGTTTTTACACACATTCGATATATTGTGGAATAGAAACTAACGACACTGAATATTAATTTCATCTCCCCTGGATTTCGCTTGCCGAACATTAGCCTTTCGTGTCTCTTTCACCACCATGTAGCTATTCCATTTTTACATGGTGCAAACACATTGTGCACAAGGTGTTTGAAAAAGCTAGTAATATATTTAGTGCGTTATTCGTCTTTATTGAGTGATATATCTGTATTTATTTTTATTATTTAATTTAGAAACTTTTGGACATTGAAAATTTTGTTGTATAATTCGGTAAGTTACATTATAAATAAATATTCAATTAATATAATTACCAAGTGTATGAAAGTAATATAACCTGAATTTATATTTAAAAAAGAACCGACTTCAGCTGACTTTAAATAAAAACCGTTTAGAAACCGTGTGCAATCAATCACTATTTTCAGACATATTTTTTTATCTGATTTAAGGTACAATTCAATTGAAAATTTTAGCGTATTCTTATCTCTCTATTTCTCCCTCTCTGTTTCTCTCTCTCTAATTTTTATTCTTTGTCTATATTTTCCAAATATATTTTAACTTTCTCATTTGTTTTATTATTTGGACCACTTTCTATAAATGTGACTCTAATTCACTCTATATTGCATCCACACTGTATATGTTTCTTTGTATTGATCACCCCTATATAACTTATTGGTCTATCATTTTCTGAATCACCCTGTACAACTATAATTCAACTTAACACTATATTACAACGGTCCTGATATCTTTAAAACCAAACTGTATAAGTATAAATCCTCTCCACACCCTATATAACAAAATTCACCTTTTTGAACCACATTTATTTCAACCACCTGGTATATGCAACTGCTTCTAAAATTTTTTGAACCCTGAACAACAATAATTTTACCCCAACCTTACTTCAAACACCTTGTATAAGCAACTACTATGTTCCAAACTATATAACTTTTTTAGATCGCCCTGTATAACTGTAATTCTAGTCCACTTTATATTTCAACAATCCTGTATATTCAACTGCTTCTGACAATTTTTAAAGCCTTCTGTATAACTGTAATTATTCTCCGTCCTATAACTCAAATGTCCACTCTGTATAAATATAGTTTTGCTCCACACTTATTTCAACCACCTTGTATACGCAACTACTTATGTGCCACCCAATACAATATTTTTAGAACCACCCTGTATAACTAATTCAATACCAACTTATATTTCAACCATCCTATGTATACAACTGCTTATGTACCACCTAATATTACATGCACACACACACACACCTACAACCGTATACCATATAGAAGAGTTCGCCGACGTAACAAATTTTCATTTCGATAAACTAACGAAATATTTTCTGCCATTTCACGCGACTATAAGCCCCTTAATTTAACTTCGTCTCTAAAAGAAACTTACTTCAAACGAATCAAAATGAAAACCATTATAAACACCCTGTGCGATATACTTTCATGGCATATCTTGACATTTAAACTAGATATTTATGATGAAAAATTGACATTTACCATGATGTTTAGAGTTTTTTGCATATATTTTTCCGATTTTCAGAAAAATGGTAAGTTTTACGTTATAGAAAAATATACGGAATCAAGCTGGAACTTATCTTTGTAAAATACAATTTATAATATTCAAATTTCTTGAGCTGTTTTAGAGGAAACGTTGAAGATTCATTGAAATTCACTGAAATCTAGTCCCTTATTTACTTTTTTCTGATTTTCTGGAAAACCGCAAATCTCATGTTATAGACAATTATATGGGACCTTTCTTTAATGTTCCGAAATATAATGCAGTTTAAATGATCAAAATTGCTTAAGCCCTTTTTGAGTAATCGAGTAATCGTCTTACATAAAAAAGTTGCAGACGAATTGATAACCTCCTCTTTTTGGAAGTCGGTTAATAAAGAACGAATACCTATGTCACTTTAGAACTTAAATAATACTAATATTTACTAATTGAAATTTGAAGTTTTCAATCCTCAGTTTTTACCTGCAATAGAAAAGTATTTAAAGTTGTAAAAGAGGAAAAAAGCGTAGTAAGGCAATTTCGAAAACTTGGCCATATTACTGGTTGTCTGTACAGAAAAGTATCATTGTAGATGTTCTTCTGAGAGAACTAGTCTATAACGTCACCAAACAGTACTCGTGTACAGGGGCAAATCCAGAGAAGAGGTTCAGAGAGGGCAATTTCGTGTTTCTGAGGGGGATCATATCCTTCAAGGGTGATCCCGTACTAAACCTATCCGAATATTGAGTGGTTACTCAATGGTATTGTATTTCTTAGGATATTAAGTTAAAAATAGTGGATCTGCGGTATAAGTTAATCGTTTTAAGCTCTTATGTTTAAGAATTTTCTCATTTTAGTTTATAAATCATTGACCGATCGCCTCATCCCTGCTCCGGTATATAAATAATGTTTTGTATATTGTGTGATACTTATATGTGTTTGGAGACAAACAAGTCTTTGTTGAAAGAAGAAAATTAAAAAAAAAACTTGGAAGCCAGCTGTATGATGCGGAAATCTTTTCCCTTTTCAATTGACCTGGATTTGGGATGGAAAAATCAACTGCTAAAAGAGCAAAAAGCGGCACTTTGTCTCAGCAAATCCCTATGGAAAAAATCACTATATTCCAATAAGAAAAATGTATGGAAGCCTAATGTGTTTTTGTCACTGTCAATCCACATATATAACCACATTTTTGAACGCATTAATAGTTTTTAATGTATCCGTGATCGTATGGATTCTACATGAACATGTGGGAGTATAACAGTCTCTATTGTATCCGCTTAGTTTTAGAGCCTTACGCGTATTTAGTCATAAAGAATAAAAAAATATATTTTATCCATAATCAGCAGTTAATGTTTTCTGTTAGTAACAGCTATGTTAAAAGTATTGAACTTAAATTTTCCCTGACAAACTTGTTTGTATTAGCACATTAGGTTCTCACACACTTTTTTTATTGGAATCTATGGGATTTTTAATAGGATAGTACAATTGTCGACTCTATCAACCTGTGGTGACATATTAGAAGAGTCATTGTTTCATTCATTAAAACACCGTGCAGTTATTACAATATATTACTTTCCCAAATACAACTGATAAAATGTTAAGGGTAAATTAATTTTGAACTCCTACACAGTACCTATTATATTTTTCTTGCTCGCTAATGAACATACTAGGCTATTTTTATTGCCCTCTTTCCCAATGACAATACTGAAGATACGCTCTATGCTCCATATAGGTAATAATTATTAGGAACTCCGTGGCTTCACCAAATGTAATCGTCTTTATTTCCACTAAAACAGTTCACATCACGTTCCACTACAAAATATTTACTAAAATGGTCGATGAACTTTTTATACCATCGTAGTCGTTCTCGACCTTTCCCGTAGTGATTCTAGTCTGTTGAGGTGTATAATTTCTAATCGCGGTACTTTTTTATCCCTACTTGTGTTGTCAGAGAATTGGCTTTTACTAAACTAGCGTTTATTCGCTTAGTTTTTTATTGAAGACGATTAATATATAGAAGGGTTCCTATGTTGGCAGCGGAAAATGTAATGTTATTAAAATATAGAGTACGTGAGATATAGGCGTCTGTACAAATGGAGTCATAACGCTAGATAACAGAGAAAGTAAATCTGTCTTTCTCTAGTGGTGCAAGCAATGGCTAAACTTCACTTGACTGACACGATCAAGCACCAATCAGAAGCGAGCTTAGACAGAGTTAGATAAGTCCAGTTGACTTTTGTTTTTCTTTCATCGTGCGTTATGTTTTTTATTTTCCCTCTATGAACTGATCCGTCTTTAAAACTTGTTGCTATGGTTATTAAATATTCAATAAATTGTAGTCCTTTTCTCCCCCGTTCAAATATTTGAACATAACGACGTGTATACTGTGATTTCGACTAACTACTCGAATACAGGCAATGGGTTTGTTCATACTAACCAGCTGGTTTTCGGAAATTTATCCGCGTAGTTGATAACTGAACCCTCCTGGGACCGTTGGTAAAGGAAATGCCGAAAACCACCTGATATATTTACTACCGCGAAAAGTTAATAATATATATATATATATATATATATATATATATATATATATAATATATATATATAAAATTACATTCACAGTTAACATTTTTGTGGTGACTTCTGTAGCCTCCACGAAAAAAATATTAATCCTTATTAACGCTGTGTGAGTTCTGATGTTTTTCCTACTTGGTTGTAACTCTTTCTCATCATCCTCCAGGTGTGAATAATGCAGATCAGTTACTGCCTAAAGATTCCACCCACGACTTAGAATACTAATGAGATACAGTTAGACGCAGAGCTATTTCATCTTGAAATAATTCGCCGAGTCTAACACACTAACTGCTCTAGTTGCACTCACATTCTATTATTATATCATCAAAAACAGCAGTCATTACTAGAATTTTTATGCGAGAGTTATCGATGATAACCCAAATTCTTTCGTTTTTTTATTCAAGGCGACGAATGCATTTTCAAATTTTATTTAGAAGCAATGATTCATAACAAGTTTTAAAAAATGCTTAGTCTAAAAATAAAATATAAGTTGATTAAAGGCTATTTGTTCACATCGTTATTTTCCTTAATTGTGTTTGTAACATAATGTAAAAAATTACTTAAAAGTTGTAATATTTATTGTTACTGATAAATTTATTGTTAAATTGTTTGTGGAATTATTTAAGATTTTTTTATTTGAGGAAACCTGGTGTAAATAACAGAATATTGTTTTTTTCCAGACAGTGTTTTTTCAGTGTTTACTATTTAATGAAATGATGTAGCCAACAGACCAATTTGTTCTCATTTATAAGGCTGTTTATAGGTACTGCTTTAGTGAAATGGAAAAAGAAAGGAGGAAAAGTTTCAAACATATTTTTCACTATGATGTTAATGATTACTTTAAAACTAGAAAATAAAAATATTACAATTTAGTTTAACAGATATTTGACACAAAAAAGCTAATTCACTAATATTAATGTTCAACTAATGAGGCTAGGCTAGGGTGCTAAATATTCTATAATCTACACAAAACTGATTGGTTCCATCCTTTATCCTTTTTCACGGGAGCAGACTAAGGGCTGATGGAGGGCTCACTAACTTCGTTTTGTATACGGACTCGATATTTGCTCAACGGTATCTTGCCCAAATGGTAGTCGCCTAGGAAGTATTCTTATGGGTTCAGCCTTTCTGCTTCGGGATTAGATGAGGTTTGTTAGACAAGTAGTACTATCTTGACTATTGAGAATTTGTCACTGTTTTAAGATAAATTGTTTACCTTCTGCTGTTCACCTACTGTAAGGTGTGTCAATTGGTCTGTAAACTGTTTTATAAATTCTACACTGGGACCTGTCTCCTTCAGTGTTGCCTTGCAAGAATCATCGCTATTGATGATAGTTTCCACGGATTTGAAACAAGCTATTTTTTGTAGCTTCGGCACTTAACAAATGAAGCGCAAGGCCGTAGCCTGAAAATTTTGGGTTGGAAAATTTTTCTGATTGGGGATGGGCTTATTAGGACTGCTAAATTTATGTTTTTGTTCATGTATTTCCAGGAATTATAAAATTGTAAAAATATAAAATTTATGCTTATCCAAAAGATAATTAAAAAATTAATTGGTTAAAGTGCATCTTGAAACCCAAAAATCAAAAACCTCAGACACCTCCCCCCCCCCCAAATGGCTAAGGCCTTGCTTGAGCGGGTAATACAACAAACTTAACTTACCTGCGTACCGGGCACACTTAGTGATGTAAGCAAAAAGTGTGTATTTGAGTATTTAACATTTTAAAGATTTATAAGTATATTTTCAATCAAAAACTAAAACAAAATTTGATCATTTACATTTATAAACTCATCGATAGTATAAAACAAGTATTTTGTAGTTTTTTAAATGTAAATAATAAAGCTATACACTAATATTTTTGTAAAGTGTGGTATTTAAAAAACCGTTGCCTTTATGACGAGGCAAATCGCAAAATTGGTACATATAGGATGTTAACCTTTAAACTTGCGTGTAGCAATAAACTTTACAAGTTTTTATTTAGTTTTACCATGCCCCATTTATAATCAAATATTGCAAGTGAATTTTAGCCCAATTACTGACATCCGATTAAGCTAAAATTTTGTATATACGGTTGGTTTGATTAAACGTATGGTTAACTAAGTGGCATTATTCTAAATTCAATATGGACAACTCCCAAAGACCAATTACTGTTTCTGCATCCTCATGATATATGTATCAAATGAAAGAGTTTGCTAAGAGGAATATGAAAAATAAAATAACGTCACTCTATAGTCAGTATGGCTGCTGCCCCAAGATGGCGGACAAAATTTCTTATCTACCACCATGATATGGATATTAAATGAAACGGTTTGCTGAGAGGAATACGAAAAATAAAATGACGACACTCTGAATTCAATATGAGGTGTTTTTGAGAGGAATACGAAAAATAAAATGACGTTACTATAAACTCAAAAGGGCAGACGCTTCAAGATGCCGGAAAAATTTTTGTTATCAATCCCACAGTATCAAATGAAAGGGTTTGTTGATGGAAATACGAAAAATAGATGAAATTGAAAAAATAAAAAAAACAAAAATTAAAAACACTTTTATGGATAATTTTGTTAAAAAAATAATTAAAAGTAAATATTTTTAAACTAAGCGCTGATAAAAATGTACTAAACAATGTTTTGTAAACATTAAACAAAAGATGTTGAATATAGCTGCTCTGTAGAAGTGTTAACAGTAAAAGTATCGATAAATATAAACCTATTCTCTGTCATCAGCATGATTACATACGGTATTATGCGACATAAAAACTTGTCGCCTTAATTCCACAACCCTTAAACCTATAATTTTAAGCATGTGTGATGTCTCTTTATGTTTCTGATTTGCTGTCTCTTCGAGATGTATATGTTAAGGATTTCTACTCCAAAGCTCCTAGTGTGGTAGGGTGTTATAAACTCTGTCTTTTGATGTGTCACACACAAAAAGTAATCCAAATGATTACCAGCTGACAAAGGAAATACTACCATTCTGATGGACAGAACGGAATACAACAAGAAAATCGACGACGTATCTACTACGCAAGGGAAAATACAAGCCATTCCCTACTGATCCAACTGCCAAAATAAAACGGAAAACTTACAACACTCTTAGAGATCATGCTGAATACATTCCACCCGAGACCAGGAGAAAATTAAAATACACAAGACTATAGTACCTCACAAACTAATTGCAAATTCACGCAACTCGCCAACAGCAAAACTATCAAAATTATTTCTACCAATCATCCAACATTTGGAGGGCCAACATAATCGCACATCAAGGATTCAAAACATTTAGTTGAAATCATCGGATCCATGGAACTTGGGCCAGAACATCGCTTAGTAAGTTGAAAACCTCTTCACGAATCTCTCGAAATAGTGAGAAACTTACTGAAGACGAAATCCTGATGGAGAGAAGGGAGCTGCCAATAGATTCAATCATGGACTTACTTCAATGTTGCCTCAAGAACTACTACTTTCAGGAGAAGGACCGGTTCTTCATGCAAGAAGGATTGTCTGTGGGCTCCCCATTATATACATGGAATGGTTCGAAGATTATACACTGAAAAGGCACAAGAAGCAGCTCAAGCTATAGTTGACGTATGTCGATGGCACCTTCATTATTTAGCAACACCGAAAGACAGACCTACAGGCATTTCTGGAGCACCTAACCAATCCTATCCATCCATTAGTTTCACCATGGATATGGAAGAGAATTGTTTAATACAGCATACCTTGTGAATGTGGCAGTCTTTACTTTGGAGAGACAAAGCGACCGCTGGACACCAGGGTTAAGGAACACCACATAGCTACTCAAAAGGCGAAGCTAACCAAATCTAGCTAATCACGCATGGACCAAACACCTTAACATAAATTAGGATTAGGCCAAGGTCATTCATAAGGAAGAGCACTGGTATAAAAAAATATATAGACAGTTATATTGAGATCCTCCGATTTTGGCAAACATCTTCCTTTCTTGTCTAAACAAGAAACTGAAAGTTACACTAACACTTGAACCTCCAATATAATATATTATATAACTTTTTGCCAAGATTTCTTATAGAGGCTGTGGTATTCCTTCTTTGTTGATTTTACTATTTTTTATCCTCCGAATGAACTGATTAAGAATACTTTATTTACAAATTGATGCATTATAAAATAATAAAACAAAATGCTCAAATATGGATTATTTTATTTACACATTTAAATAGACGAATACATGTGATGTATATATAATATATGAATAAACTTTGTAAAATAAAATGATATATTGAATAAATATGTTTTTTCCTTATTCTATACAATTGTAAATAGCCATTTTGTTGCTGTCACCAGGCATGCCGTAGTTCATTACGCCGTTATTATTTGCAGAGGAAATCGAAAATATTATTGATCGGATTAGACCATCTCTCACTGAGTCTCCGCATTGATTTTGAGAAAAAGTGAACACAACTCCGTTACATGTTGACTGTTCCGGATATGTGCCGACAGGGTAGCATCCCACCTTGTTCAACACAACTCCAACTTTGTACACCTGGGAACAATATCATAATTATTAAGTAATCAATTTCCCTAAATGGCGGAATTTTAATTACATAATCTTATATGCATATTATGATCCTTATGATCTACGAGCCAGTACCCTAAAGACTTAGTAGGGTAATTTAACAAATAGTTTTAAGCCAATTCTCCTATACTTGCCTTAACTGAAAGGAGAACTCATTAGTCTAACTGAAGGTACTTAAAAATCAATCAGGTGTGGAAAACGTAAAAATTTTACCTACTTCCGTTGTATAGTAATAAGCCTATTGGCTATTTTAAAATAATTCAAAGTGTTTTAACAAACCGGAAAAAATAATTTAAATAATTCTGTTTAAACACATTTTAATTTTCAGGATAAGACATTTCAAAATAGTTTTTAAAATGTCATGCAAAAATTAATAGAATGAAATGGTATTCTTTATTCAAACATTTCACCGTTTGGATTTCAACTTGTAAGACCAAGCTGCGAGAAACTACAACGGTATTCAAAATATTGTATACAGGTGCAGTACTATTACATTACGCAGTTGCAATACATAAGTACATATTAACTTTACACCATACTGTCTTTTTTATGTCATTTATTTAATTATTAAACACACATATAAGTAGGCACACAATTATTTTTATTTATTGAATTTCCCATTATCTAGGTTCATTTTGGAGATATTAAACTTGAACATTGTGTTTCTAAAGTCTTCCTTAAGACTTTATATGTTTGTTATCTGTTTATAGTTAAAACTATTAAGTTTTTAAAATTTGGAATCTACCAAAATATACATAAATTCAATGAAGCTAGTTTATTTAGTACATTTACTTAAAGAATTTAAAAAAAGGTGTGTAAGAACATTATTGTACTTTTATTTGCATTAATAAAGTGATTCATTTATTTATGTTGCACTACTTAAAGCGAAAGCTTTTTAACGTATGCCTGCACTTGCCCCTAAGAAAATGGTGAAACACAAAAATTAGACTTTGTTCTGAGATTTCGTTCCGAAACTTCTTTGATCTTGAAATATTCAACTTAGTTTTCTGTATAAGAAACAGAGACCAGGTTATACATTAAGAGTATCTTCATTTATAGAAAATTATTAAACTGTAGTAAATAAACCAATATAAAATCCAATAAATATATAACATAGTGTGCAATGTACATTATTAACGGCCCCTATACATAAACAAAAATTATCATTTTGTGTTATTAGGTATTGTCAAAAAATACTTTGAATTTGAAACCATGTTTAAGTACCTTGTGAATTTACTCACCTATTACCATAATTATAATAAATAATTCATATGAATTAAATTATTTACTGTTAGGTAAGTGAGAGGGGGTTTTAAAAATAATCATCTCTTGAAAAATACACTACATATACTCAACTCGGTAAAATTTCGCATCCCAAAACGACGCTTGGCCGTCCAACTTATCATTATTCAAATTTGTTCTAAAACACTTTCAATATGTTTTGGATTAAACTATATTACAGCAGCAATTTTGAAGAATAGTCTGGCGATGGTCTGATATTTAAAAACTATCTACTTAAATAATGTTCCTATAATTTTATCAGTTATAAAGTGGTAAAAATATACAATTAAAGAATTAAGAAAATTAAAATGTTCGCAATGACAATTATAGAAAACATAATTTGACAATAAACATTTGGAATATTTTTAAAATGCAGAGTTCTCGGTGTGTGGTGTTATTCTTATGAAATTCTCAAAATATTAACTACAGATGCGTCAACTGTCATTCAGAAATCAATTTGGTCTGTTTTTTATAATCATCAATCCCGAAATTTAGAGGTATTTTGGAAAGTTCTCTTACATTTTAAGTGAGGTATCATTTTAAGGATCTTTCAAATGAGCTATCACATTACATCACTCTTACAATTTAAGTTAAGTTAAAGGGTCAGGGTGTAACATGGGGTGGGGTGAAGGAATTTGTGCTTAAAAAACTGTCCTCTGGATATATTATATTCTTACGGATTTTAGCGATTGTTTAACAATCTTCGATAAATTTGGCGTGTAAAATATAAACAGTGTATAATGTAGTTCTAATATGAGTAGAAGAATTTTTTTCTTAGACACACAATTTATAGTAAATTCAATAGCTATTAAATTAACTTTATTTCTATTATAGGAGGAACATACAAATCTGATCCATTATGTGGAATTTCTGTTGTTTTCACTTTCTAAAAATGGAGTATTTTTCTTTTAATTTGTTCCAGTCGAACCAAACAATATATAGTTTATCCTTATTAAAATAATGTAATTACTCCAACAATAATTGATTTTATATTTGTACTCGTTACACACAAACAACGTTATAAAACGTATAATTACCTTATTTCTCTGAATGTAAACAGGCCTGTTAAATGAAATGTCTATCAAAGATGCATATGTCACTCTACTTGTGAAGTGAGTGTATGTTAGTCGACTTCCATCTGCATCAAGTAAATGGGCATACAACAATTCAGGGTAAACCAACTGCTGCGGTTGACGATCATCTTCTACAGATATTTGTGCTGGAACCTAAACATAAAAATGATTTTATTTATCTTAGCACAAATCTATTTGTTAACCAAATAATGACAGAAATAAGGAATATTAAATCTGATCTTAAAATTTTAGTATAATAGTAAGAATATAAAGAGTATGGGACACAAAAATAAGCTTATTATTTTAGTACCTGAATCCCAAAGACACAAACGTTTCTGTCACATGTGAATGTAACAGCACAGTCTAATACGCTGGTATTCATGCATTCCGTAGTACGTAACAGTGGTCGACAACAATATAACTTTTTTGAGTGATCATATCCTCCTTCGGAAGTAGAACTGGTGAACTTAATCATGGAAGTACGAGAGGTGTCCATCGCGGACGCCCCAGCCTATAAAAAAACCCAATACAACATTTTAATTGATTATTGAACTAATTTTTAAGTATTTTGTCATATTACTAATTAGATATCTCAATTTCTCGTATACATTCGGATTTTAAATAGCAATAGAATCAGAACTTGATTTTAAGTAATTTTACATATGTTAATAAAAAAAAGGAAAAACAATACTGGGATTCAAGCATGGAGACATAAAATACTGAAATTGTTCTTTGAATTTGTGTGCTGTGGGGTGTCATTTGTTTTTACTTAAATTTAACATCTTCCATATTTTATCGCGAATTGAATTTAGATCCAGGAGTTTCAGGAAAATCTATACTAACTTTTCGAGATTTTTCAATCCATTGAACGCAAGATAATATATTGTTTCTAGTCGAGAACCTTCATCAGTTGCGCTCCCCTCAACTGACTGAATTCTCGAATAATTATTTCTATATTTCTAATTGTCTTCTAAATGTTATTTGTGGCATATTCTTGATTTTTTTTCTTGGGAATAACACCACAATTGAAATAAAAAGCTGTATATTAAAAGAAAATATCAAACGTTTCAAAGTCGATTCTGACTTCGTTGTCAATGGCTTTAAAATATGTATTGAAAATTTTGCAATTTACATTTTCAATACATATTTCAATGCCACTGACAACGAACTCAGAATCGACTTTAAAACATTTGGTATTTTCTTTCAATATACAGCTTTTTATTTCAATTGTGGTGTTATTCCCAAGAAAACACAAAAATAATTATTTATATATGTAGCACATATAACTTGAATTTAAAATTTTATCGCGAAATGAATTTCGACATCCAGGAGTTTCAGGGAAAAAAATCTTCGAAACAAATTGTGTTACAGGGGTGAAAATTGGTGTATAGTCTGCTCCCCAAATAAATAAAACCGAGTTTAATCAGTTTGCAAAAAATCATTTATCTCATGGGGGAAAGATTTTTTGAAAAATTTATTATTTTTCGGGAACCTAAAATAATAAAGCCATGAGAATTAACAGGTTGATTCCTTTCTTTAAATGAAGTAGTACGTAATTCGTCATTTTGCGAAAATTTTAATATTCAATGGAGAATTCAATATCTTCAAAATAGAAAGTAATACGGGTGTAAATCTTGATATATACAGTCTTCTAAAGTAAATAGAAGCGACTTTTATCATTTTCTGAAAATTGAAACATTAAATGGAGAAAAGGGGCGTCACCATTGTTTTACGGAAATACAAAGTATAAATATATATAGTCTTCTCAAAATAAATAGTTTGTGAAAGTGTAGCAGAAAATCCTAGATGTCAGTACAAGAATTCGATATTCATTACGAACCATACTGAGAATACACTTGTATTTTAAAACTTACAAAATTCAATTGATCCAGGAACTGTAGCTTTGCGATTTAATAACGAATATGACCAAGTTTTGGGAGTACTTCATAATGACCAATGTAACCCATTTGGATATAAGGCAGCAAACAGGGAAGTTGGATTTCGAGAACATGTACTTTTAGCAAAAGAAATTTAAATAAAAAACTGATATCCAAAAATACATTTTTTTTGGCTGAGGTTTGAAAATATTCACAATCAGTCAAGTTATATATCGCCCATCCGATATAAAAATATTTTTGATGTATTTGTATATGGCCTTACAATAGTGTGTTCAAGCACTTACAAAAATAAAGTTACGTATATGGATTCTGAACATCATAACTCAGAATAAAATTATATCGACTCACCATGCTGAATGAGTTACTCACCACACTGAATGAGTTACTCAAAGATTTCTTCCTCCTTCTAGGTATAGTTGATGCAGAAAATCCTTCTGGCATTGTCACAGCCGGGTTAGGTGTGCAGATATTCATAAATATAGCCAATTTTTCAGAATCATTTAGCAAGTTAGACTGACCAGGTCCTTCGGCGAACTGTTGTGGGGTCAGTGTAAGAAAACGAATTTTCATAAGTGCATCTCTGATAGTTGGATTGTTACTGTTCGCTTCGGTTGTTGCGTTTGCTGAAAAATTATTAAATAATAAACTAGTTAAGAGTTTTTAGTTTAATAACAATTTACCTAAAATATAGCTTTAAACAATACATTTTTAACAACGCAAAGATATATACTGGATAAAGGGAGAGATGTTGCCAGAAACAACGCGCAAAATTCTGGGCCCTATTCTTGAAATCATGTAATGTGACGAAAACGCTCGTATACGACCTCCAATCTTACGCAAAGTTGGTTCGGTCATACACGACCTCTGAGAATACCAATTTATGTCAGCTTTCATTCGACTGACGACATGAATAGAGTGGTAGAGCGTTCGCATGGTTTCAAGACTCGGGCCCCCGAATACGTTTTCATTTTGTCAAAAACAGTCATTAAAGAATATTGGAGCTGATTTTCGTCTAGTGTCCTCTTTGACAAATCGAACTGAGGAAGAAAACTGAAAAAAAAACTTCTTCGGAACGATTCATCTATTTGAGAAACGCATTAAAGGGATGAGCTATATTACTAAAATGACTGTTTATTAGGAGTGGTAATTAAAAATGTGGTGACTAAAAAGATGCTAGAATATTGTTATAAAATTCATTTTACGCCACCAAAAATTGAGAATTCAAGTTAATCATTCCAATAGAAATATTGCGAATAAGAAATATATATAAAAAAGCATTAACAATGGCAATGGCCATTAATGTAAAAAACTAAGGTTGACGTGATTCCAAATTCGAATACCATCTAGACTGGCAGAACAGAGACGACTGGAATAATTATATTTGTGAAATTGAACCTACAGAATATACAGTAATTGCTATCAGAAAAAGTGGAATTAAGTGAAGTTAACATCTCAAATTGATTACAGCTACAAATAAAAGTATGGCGGAAATGGCAGAGATTAGCAAAAAAAATTAAAACAAGTTACTGATAAACTGGACAAGAAAATAAGTCAGATCCTGGAAAAACGTGAGAAAAAGGATAAACAAAATCAGAATGAAATGCAACAAAGGTTAGTGAAATCTTGATCTTGATGAAAAACGTAAAATTCAGTTACAAAATCTGTCACGAACATCAGTGAAAAGCAAGAAAATTTTGTCTCTTCTATGAAAAGTGAACAACAAAATTTAACTGAAGGGTTTTTTTGGGAAATTTGAATTAAAGAGGCAAGATTAAGTTAAAATATTTGAAGGAAAACTAACTAAAAAGAACTAACTGAATTAAAGACACTAACTGATATAAAGGAAACAAATGATGAAATGACGGTAATAAAAACTTCAATAGATACTTTTGCAAATAAAGTAGATGACATCGATTTCGTCCAAAGTGAAGTACAAGATAAAATCAGTACTATCCAAGTTAAGGTGGAAACAGAACTTTTAAAAATGCAACAAGATTTGCAGAGGTATAAGTACTAAAGAACCCTTTAACCAATAATCCTCATTTGGTGGTAGTTCATCTTGGCCCTATGTACAAAGCCCTATGTTGTAGCTAATGGAAGGGGATAGAAAAATCTATCTCTCTTGTAATTTCGTTAAGAGGTCCAGCACTAGAACTTCTCCAAAGTATTCCTGTAGATGAACAAGGTAACTTCGACAAGATCATTATTGCAGTCATCGACAAAAGAAACGACAATCAATCCTTGAGCCAAGTGTACCAGATGCAACTAAGTGGCAAAACACAAAAATCTAGAGAGTCTTCAAGAGTTCGAAGCAGAGATTAGACGTTTAACTACTTGTCCTACCCAGACTTACAAGGGGAACTAAAGATCAACTGGCCACACAGATTTTTATAAATGGTATCAGAGATGTTGAAGTTCAACGAAATTTAAGACTTAGTGGCATTAAGAAGAGCAATGAAGCCTTACTCAGGGCTTTGGAAATAGATTCTGTCGTAAACTTGTCCAAGCCGAGGGTGCGAAAGGTTTCCTTCAGCCAGGAAAAACCAGAACCAACCCTCCAAGCAGTGTTGACTGGAATACACAAACTATTGGAACGATCACAAAGAACTGACACACACCAGAGAAGCATGTTACCGTTGTAGATGGACAGGACACTATCAACGTGACTGCAGAGGGCGTTTACCAGACAGAGTTGGCCAACACAAGTATGCGACCTCCAGGAACAGTCCTAGTCATCAAAGGCACCATAATTGGCGCACAATTACCATCACCACTGACACCGGTGCTACTGTGTCCATTGCCAACTCCAGCTAAGAACAGTCACCGGCGAGTCCATGTCAATACAGGGTGAGGCAGATGTAGTGCTACGATAAGGACAACAGAATCCAGGATAGGGTCCTAATAGCGGAGATTTAAGACGATTTTATACCTAACCTAACCTAATCAGCCAACATGGGTTCCTGTTCGAGCCAAGATATGATGTTCTTAGATTCCTAAATGAGGATTTGTATTAACATGGCTTGTCAATAGCTCAGGGACTTCCACAAAAATTGTAGCGAAATCCTCAACCAAAATACCCGGTCGAACGAACAAATTATTCATGGGCAGCTAGAAAGAAATCATGGGAGCTGCGTTGGAATGGTGGAGCCCGTACATTCAGCTCATGATTACTTATTTGGCTGGAAAATAGTTAAAACCGGACGAGACATGACTATTAGAGTCCTGAATATGTCTAACAACGACATCCAAATTGCCTATGGGCAAGAAATCGCCTTTTTCGAGTCAGTACACACCATCATCAATTGTGAAGAAGCTTACAAGACATCGGCGGCAAAGTAGACAGGTATCGGTAAAATGTTTCTAAAACAGCAAACCAATGGACACACCTTACACCAGATGAACAGCAGAAGGCCAAGCAATTTATGTTACATCACTGGCAAACTTTTAATAGTCAAGATGGTACTCACACTAGACCTAAAGAGTGGATATTGGCAGGTTGGACTAAATGAAAAGGACAGAGAAAAAAACAGCGGTCTTCTCCAGTAAAGAGCTGTTTCAATTCACTGGCATGCCCTTTGGGAATGTAATGCTACGTTTGAGAGGTTAACGGAGTATATACTGAGCGGGTTGACATGAAGGACATGTAGTATACCTTTCATGTCACCTCAAGAATCTCGGCGAAGTTTTTAATAGAATTAAGAATGGCCAACTTGATAGTCAACTTGAAGAAGTGTTCCTTGTTCCAAAAGGAAGTAGTATTTTTGTGGTCACGTCGTTTCTGAGTCAGGAATCCGCATAAACGAAGATAATATAGAAGCCATTCGTGGTTGGCCAGTCCCGAGAGACAAGCATGAACTACGAAGCTTTTTGGGACCCTGTTCGTAGCCCAGGCGATTTGTTATGGGATTTGCCACTATTGCCGCACTACTACAAAAGAGAACTTTCGTTGGAATCAGGTTTGTGAAACATCATTCAGACGGCTGAAGACGGCACTATGCTAGCGTTTCCTACACAGTACGGCACGCTCATCTTGAGACCGTTCTATCCCAGGTGCAAGATGGTGAAGAGAAGGTGATCGATAACTACAGCCGTAGATTCTCGATTCTAAGGAATTATTCTGTCACCAGAAAAAAACGTTTGCAATAATCAGAGCTGTAGACCATTTCCATAAATATCTCTATGGTCGTCATTTCCTAATCACAAACTTAAATGGTTGTTGGAAATGAAGTCACCGGGAGGACAATTCGCCAGGTGGATGGAAAAATTACAGCAATACGATTTCAGGGTTGAACACTGTGCCGGTCATTTGCATAATAATGGCGATGAGAGGGTATATCCATCCGACAGGTTTGCGTACAGATGAACGAAGATTCGACAACGAACGAACGAAGATTAGAAAATCCAGGACTAAATGGCTGACCAATCCTGTCATTCATAAAGAGAGGGGCACCCAGACCACGATACTCGGGCGTCCTGAAGTCATTGTGGCCTAATGGGACTCTCTAAGAGTAGAGAATAGAATGCTAAAGAAAAATGGGGAAAGCAATGACAGTAGAGAAACCCAGTCCTAAAGAAAAAGTTACTCGCCGTCCTGACCGAAGTACATAAAGAGGTAAGGTCATCTGGACACGAATAAAATTAGTCACCTATGACAACTATGCAGCCAGTAAGGGCCCGAAGACCCGGACCCAAGAATGTAGCAATACAATGGAGAGAATAATTCTGATCAGAATTAAAGGGGGGCAGTGTTATAAATCATTTTACGCCGCCAAATATTAAGAAACCTTCTAAGTAATCATTCAGATAAAAACATTGCGAATACAAAACAAAAACGGCTGAATATAAAAAAAGTATCAACTATTAGTTTCGAAAATTTGAACAAAATAATAACTAAGGTTGACGTAATACCGAAATCGAATACCATTTAGGCTGGCAGACCAGACGACTGGAAAATTTTTCGAACGAAGAAATGTATATAAGACGAGGCTGCTTGGAGCCGAGACAGTTTGGGTTGGAAGCAGCGAGTAGCACTCCAGCTGATAGTATTAGTCATTGTTTCTTGTAAATAAGTTTAATTTGATAAAAATAATGAGGTTTAAAATGAGTGTTTTAACGGACTCTACTTGACATAAACTAATATTAAAATAATGTCAGCTAAGACATAGTTTATATATATATATATATATATATATAAACTATGTTAACTTGTTCATATAGAGAGCAGCTACTGAAAATACTGACTAGAACAAGACATGTAATTATACTAGAAGACAAGACAATATTGTACAATGGCATATCATTAAAATTACTAATTAAATAATTACAGTAAAAATTAAAATTACTGCAGCATTTTAAAAATTAATGATTAACGCAACTCCATATAGACCAGTCAATATAAAACTAAAATAATGTTCAACATATTTGTTTATAAGAAATGAATTAAGTTTTTCAGCTTTTTCCTTTAGGATAATTGTTCAAATAATGCCTGAAGTTGCACAACCATGATTTTTAACTAACAAAACAAAACCCAAAAAAATTCACAATAATTTTCAAATATTTGCTGATTTTCTCTCCTCACTGTTTTTCTCTAACAAACAGGTAAGTGTTCGAAATGTATAAAATAAATAAATGAATGCAATAAAATAATTTAATTTGAAAAAAAAGAACTGACTTGGAATGGATCAAAATAAAAACAGTTACAAACACTCCGCAATCAATATTATTTAGTGACATTTACCATTTGTTGTGCATATTTTTCCGATTTTCTGAAAAAGGCATTTTACGTTATAGAAAAATATACGGAATGACCTCTGAAAATACATTATAGAATAAAATTTAAAACAATCTCGTTGATTAAGCCCTTTCAATGACATCTCTTAATAACTATAGTTATCGATTTGGAAAACCATAAATCTCAAGGTACAGAAAATTACATGGTACCACTCTGTAGTATTCATTATCATAAGCAATCAATAAGCATACATAAAAAAATGTTCTGACGGATTGATAACCTCTTCCTTTCTGGAAGTCCGTTAATAAATAAAAATGCCCGGATTACTGGTTCTCGTCTACAGAAAGACTTTCCTAGAAATATTCTTAGAGAAAAAATCAATAAGATTAAGAACTCCTCCTGTGTACAAATAAGTGCAGGGCACATTGTGCATACTTCTCTGTTGTGGATATGTGTGTAACTGCAAGTTATTGAAGCATCTTCAATAGAGTTAGACACAGGTTGGAAACAAATATTGCTAGAAAAAATAATTTGGTCAAGTGCGAGTTGGACTCGCATACTAAGGGTTCCGTACCACCTTCAAGATTCTAATATTCCAGTTTCAGACAAGCAGGGAATGAGTACATTTTCTTGTATTTACCCTAATATCTTCTAAAGGAAGCGTTTTAAATTTATAAAAAATATACACTTTCATTTCCCACATATACACTTTTTATTTTGCTTCAGAATTCGCTTGATTTTTATAAAATGTATTTAATTTTCTAATTTGGCCCCCAAAATTAACAGTAGAGTTTGATTTTACTAATAAACTTTCAGAGAAGCCGTATATAATCTACTATCTGAATTTTAGGCTCTGTAGATTGGAAGGTAAAGGGGAAAATAGGTCAAGTTTTAAATAATTAATTATTAAATCTTTAAGGCAAATTATTTACAAATACCAATAAAATATATTTTTCAAAATTTTAGATAGTGTAGTTTCTAAAGTGGGAATTAAGTCGATGTTCAATATTTTTGTTAATATCTTTTAAACAAATGTTTTAAAAATATGATATATTTATAATTCACATAAAGAGCCTTTTATTTACATGATGCGTTTGAAAATTCAATTTGTCCACAAAATTAATATTGGGGGCTTCTACTAATTTTTCTTATAAATTTCAAGTGAGCCCCAATACCCATAATTATTTTTAAAATTTTTTTGTTAATATCTTGTAAAGAATTAATTTTAAAAATATTAAAAATATATATGTAGTTGTATTCCTCATAATGAGCCCTTTCATGTGATGTATTGCATGATACGTTACAAAAATATTTTTTATTTTGGGCTTAATTCTATAATTTGGCCCCCAAAATTAATATTAGGAATTTCTCCTTATTTTTCCCGTAAAGTTCAGGTGAGGTCCTATATCCCTATTTTTCAAATTTTTACGTCTCATAGTTTCGGAGATAAAGGGGGGAATGGTTAATTTTTTAAATATTTTTGTTAAAATCTTCTAAATAATTTATTTTAAAAATATGAAAAAAAATTATTGTATTTGCCATAATGAGCCCTTTGATTTGATATATTACGTGATGCCTTAGAAACAATTTTAATTTCATATTTTTCATTTAATTCTGTATTTTGCTCCCGAAAATTAATATTAGGGGTTTCTCCTTATTTTTCCTGTAAAATTCAGGCTATATCTCTATTTTTTGAAAACTTTACGGCTTATAGTTTCGGAGATAAGGTAGGGGGAATGGGTAAATTTTTTTATATTTTTTGTTAATATCTTTAAAATAATTATATATATATATTTATATATATATATATATATATATATATGAAAAAAATATATTTGTTTTCGCCATAATGAACCGTTTTATTTGATATATTACATGATGTATTAGAAACAATTTTAGGGGGAACGGTCGATTTTTGTAGATTTCCCCCCAGAAGTAACCCTAAAATAAAAATTTCTTCATTTACGATATGTACTCCTCATCGCATCACCAAACTTATACATTTCAACATTTTCCATCCAGTAGTTTAGGAGACGTGAAAGGGGGAGAAATACTGAGTGATATTATAAGGGTATCCGTATATTGTATATACGGGACCCTAAAAACGGAACCCTCAGTATATAGTAATAGCAATTCTACTGAATCCTGTTCCGGGCGATCCCGAAGTAATCCCATATTGACATAGCTTGTACTGTTTTTTAGAAAATCGGGAAAAACTTTTTTTACCAACTTCGGAACTTTGGGTATAAGTTGAAAAGAAACTGGATTAATCAAAATAAATGTCAGTTAATCAACTTCAAGGTGAAGATTCTCAATTAGTCTGTGTATAGTGTGTTTTGATAAATCAAAAGAAATTTTTTTTAAGAATAATATTAAGAGAAAAAGTTATTCTTCATAAACAGATTTGCATGGTCTAAAACGTGCACTGCAATCATTCCATGTATCTTTTTTAACTGTAGACGAGGTTTGCCAGCAAATAGGAAATTTGCTTAAAAGTGAAATTCTTATCATACAGTAGTAATTCGAATTATAAAATGCATCTAATTATGCCACATCACTAAAAATTGTATAATAAATATTCATGTCACTTTTTCAAAATGTATACTATGTTGAGTAAATAATATAAATTTTGTTTTCTGAATGATACTTGTGGCATATTTTTCAATGTCTAAGTGCTTCTTGGGAAATAACACCACAGTTTAAAGAAAATTGCTGTATATTCCAAACGTTTCGGGGTCTAGATCAGACCCCGTTGTCAATGGTTAAGAAACTACGGATTAAAAAGGCACAATTCTAAGATGTAAATTAAAATATTTGACAATGTGGTGTTCCCATGAAGCACTTAGACAATATAAATTTTGTTTGAAAGTGAAGGACCTTCATTTTTAATAATAACTCAAATTGTTCTCACAGTGTTACGAGAATTTTTCCGATAACTGGGAATCCGAAATGTTTTGTCTCTCAACAGGCCGACCGCTGCCGTTACCGGGAATTCCCTTTAAGTTTCCAGAACACACGAAAGAAGTTTCCCGATGGTTCGTGGACTTACCAGACAATTCCGAGAGAAATATATTAATATGGACAGCTGGCGATGGAGTATTCGGTATTCGACGGTCGTATAGTTTAGATAAATTGTAAATAGTCCTGTGAATATAAATAGTGTTAAAGTAGTGGACATAAATTAGAGTGAGTTGGACTGTGTTTTTAAATAAATCCAAGAACTGAACCCGAGTGTGAAAATAAAAACATTACAGTGGTGTCAGGTGTGGGGTGTATTTGTGGAACTGACTGACAATGTTTAAAACAGTGAATTTGGACCAATTGAAAGTGACGGATTTAAAAAAAGAACTTGAGGAAAGGGATATAGTCATTAGTGGGAAGAAAAGTGAATTAGTACAAGGGTTACGAGATGCTCTAATAAATGAAGGTATCCCGAAACTTATTTGTTTGAAGTTTCTGGTACTGGGGACATGAGCATGCTAGTAAAACAAATGGAGGAAAGCTTAAAAGAAACCTTACAAGACAAATTGCTAGAAAATTCTAAGACTTTGGAGGAAAAGCTACAAACATTACAATAAAAGTCCTTAAAAGATAAATTAGTAGAAAATGACGCTAGAGGACAAACTAATAGAAAATTCTAAAACCTTGAAAGAATACTTAGAAGCCCAATTACAGGAAAATTCTAAATCCCTAGAAGAAAATTTGAAAAACATGGTAGAGAAAAATTAAGAAATGCTAGAAGAGAAAATAGTCGAGAATGAAGCTCGAATTAAAGAGCTTAAGCCCGGATTCAAGATCTGAAGCAGACGGCGGTCAAATATGAAACCAGGATGGAAGAACTAAAGCAAACAATAGTTGAAGAACTTAGTCAGACGACAAAAAACGAAACGCGCATAGAAGTGGCAAAATAAAGGGGAGAAACAAGACACAAGATGAAACCTCCGCAATTTGATGGAAAATCCTCATGGACGAATTATCCGCGCCAATTCGAGGCTGCAGCTAAGCTACAAGGATGGTCGCCAGAGGAGAAGGCAATCGCATTAACCCTAGCCTTACGAGGGGATGCTACAGATATCTTACAAACATTAAATACCTCGGAGCAAGAAGGCTACGCTCAACTGGTCAAACATTTAGAACAGAGGTATGGGCAAACTCATTTGGAGCACGTTTATCACTCCCAACTGCAAAATCGCCACCAGAAATCTAATGAATCTCTACAAGAGTTTGAAGCCGATATTGCCCGTCTGGTTCGCCTTGCCTATCCAGCCACACCGGAAAATATGATAAAAAGGTTAGCAGTACAAGCGTTTTTGAATGGACTGCGGGACAACGAAGCCAGGCAAGCTTTATCACTAGCTCGACCGACTCAATTAGTAGACGCACTGGCTCAAGCTCTGGAATTCGTGGCTGCGAAAAATACCTGCAGAGGTCAAGCCAGAGTCCGAATCGTTGACGGAGAATCCGAAGATGGCGGAAACGATGAAGCCTCTGTAAGAAAGATAATAAAAGAAGTCCTTACCGAAAAAAGACTAGTGAGATGTCGGTAGTGTCGTAAGGTAGGACATGTCCAGAGTCGTTGCAAGGAGAGCAACGGAGACTTCCTCGTCGGGGAAAATAAAGAAAGTCAATATAAAGGGACAATCGTCGAAACGTAACCAACAAGTCCCAACTACCAACGCATTTATCGCTTCGCTACGCAACCACGTTAACAGTGTCTTTGTAGATGGCCTTATTTATAGGAAGCAATTTGCAATGCTGCTGGATACTGGGGCGATGAAAACAGTAATAAGATCCAACATTGTTTTAGAGACAATGATAAAACCAACAAAATGGCAACTGCGAACAGCGACAGGAGAAGCAGCAAAAGTCCATGGTGAAATAGAGGTTGAGATGACCTTGGGAAACACAACCTTCCTACCTCGGGAATTAGTGGCAGACAACCAAGACGAAGTCATCATTGGAATGGATGTCATGAGCTCCAAGGGATTTCAGTTAAACTTCAAAGATGGAATTCTGCGAGTGAATGAAGAAGAAATGGTGCTTCATGGAAAAGATGACATAATGCTCCGAGCCATCTTAGCAGAAGATGTCAATGTTCCGGAAAGAACTGAAATCATTGTAGATGCTTGCCTAGATGGGAAAGCTAAAGCTGGAACAGTGATGATGTTTAATCCCCAACTTAACGACGGAAATATAGGCAGAGGAGTCGCAGTGGGGAAGACTCTGTTTCGTGCCAGGGAGATTGTGCCAGAAAGGAACAACTTTGTGCCATTCATCAACAATTTCCTCTGTAGTCAGAAGCACAGAGCATGCAGAAATACCACCAGGTAAACTATCTGAGGAACTGGAAAGACTCATCGCCGATTCACCTAAGAATTTGAAACCAAACCAGAAAGCAAAATTGAGGTACATCGTTAGAAAGTACCAGGATATCTTCGATGTAGGTAATGGCAGAGGAAGATCTGGTGAAACATAAAATTAATACTGGGGACGCTCAAACTAGGGATGTTATGGAGCGCCGTAACCGAAACTATCGGATATCCGAAATAAAAATCTATCCGAAACCGTTAACCGAATCTGATATAAAAGTTTCGAATAGTTTCGGATAAGGACGGATTTGTATCAAAATGAGATAGGCACTTTATAAGGCTGTTCGAACCCGAAAAATAACCGATTGACAATCCCTTACCGAAATGCGCGATGATGAGTTAGCGGTGATTTGTCAGTTCAAATTCAATTCCAAAAAAATCTAATATCAATAACTGAAACTATCCGAAACTATCGGATAATCTAAAATAATTTCATATTCGTAACCGTAACTGAAACCAATATAATTTTATTCATACATCCGTATCCGTATCCATATCCGAAATTTCATATCCTTAACATCCCTACCGCAAACCTCCGTGGTAAGAGATTTCCCGATACTCACCAACCATAAAGTCGTACTGGGCTCAGTGGAACTCCCTCATCCTGGAAAATTGACTTCTCAAGAGCGTCCTGGAAACTCCAGAGGAGGGAAACGACAGAAAACAGATTGTTGTTCCCAGAAATAGGAGACCAGAGGTTTTACGAGAACTACATGATGGTACAACTGGAGGACATCTTGGAGTAACGAAAACCCTGGGGAAGTTGAGAGAACGCTTCTATTGGGTAAACTGCCAACTAGATGTCAAGGACTGGTGCCGGAAATGTACGGTTTGTGCAGCAAGTAATGGGTCTCAGAAGCGAGCAAAAGCTCCCATGAAGCAATATAACGTGGGCAGTCCATTCGAAAGAGTAGCCATTGATGTTACCGGTCCATTTCCTGAATCCGACTCTGGAAATAAATACATTGTGGTGGTGATAGAATATTTTAGTAAATGGGCCGAAGCATATGCCTTGCCGAATCAAGAAGCCTTGACCGTTGCTGATGTCCTTGTCAAGGAATGGGTCAGTCGTTTTGGTGTTCCCGTGGGGTTGCACTCAGACCAAGGTAGAAATTTCGAGTCTACTCTCTTCCAAGACGTCTGCAAGCTTCTGAAGATCAATAAAACACGGACGACAGCATTACACCCGCAGTCCGATGGAATGGTAAAACGGATGAATAGAACCATTAATCGCCATTTGTCAAAGGTAGTCTCTGACCATCAAAGAGACTGGGACCAGTATCTGCACTTGTTGCTAATGGCATATCGTTCGTCTGTGCACGAGTCCACGGGTCAGACCCCGGCAAGCGTTATTATTATGGAACGAGAGTTACGACTACCATGCGATTTGAAGTTTGGATGTCCCCCAGGAGAAGAGACTGCAGGTGAAGACTATGTCAGCCAGTTACGTCGACATTAAAGCCGAGAGCGGGGAATTCCAAGCTGATGTTCTTGTTTGGTTGTATAACCCGCAACGTCGTCGTGGATATTCGCCCAAGCTACAAAGATCTTGGGAGGCGCCTTACCACAAAAGGTGGTACATTACAACAGGTTAGCCCCTTATGCCGGAAGTCATGACGGCGACGTGGACCAAGCCCAAGTCCGCAGCATCTAAGCACCCGATGTCGCGATGACCTTCGAACAGTTTATGGCACTGTACTCTTATGGGCAGAAAGTGCAGCAAGACGTAACGAGAGAGGAACCCCGAGACCTGTTTGAGGTGCCCATAGAATATGCCCTGACTCCTTGTGTGGCTCGAGATCTCCGGATGTCCAGAAGAATAGCCAAGGTGTTTGTCAAAAAGTAGGGCCAGTTCCAGAAGCTACGGGAGCAAGATGGAGAGTCCTGCAAATATCGTCATACCAGGAAAGATTCTAGGACATTCCGGGTCGAAATGGTATTAAGGAGGGGGCAATGTTACGAGAATTCATCCGACAGCTGGTGCAATCGGCCACCAACCAATTCCTGGAAGGAACATTATTTCGATACTTCTGGGAATCCGAAATGTTTTGTCTCTCAACAGGCCGACCGCTGCCGTTACTGGGAATTCTCTTAAAGTTTCCAGAACACATGAAAGAAGTTTTCCGATGGTTCGTGGACTTACCAGACAATTCCGAGAGAAATATATAAATGTGGTCAGCTGGCGATAGGAGTCATTCAGTTTTTTTAAGATGATAAACTGTAAATAGTTTCTGTGAATATAAATTGTGTTAAAGTAGTGGAAAGAAATTAGAGTGAGTTGGACTGTGTTTTTAAATAAATCCAAGAACTGAATCCGAGTGTGAAAATAAAAACATTACAATAGTTTATTAGAATTGAAAACTGTGTCCTATTTTGCTGTATCACTTAAAACTGTATAATGATTTATTATAAATTCCGAGGAGAAGAGACTATAAATGTATGTTAATCCAATTAACAGACCTAAAAAATGATGATACTCAAATCATCTGCAAAATAGTGGAATCATATTTTTCATTTAATTCTGTATTTTGCTCCCGAAAATTAATATTAGGGGTTTCTCCTTATTTTTCCTGTAAAATTCAGGCTATATCTCTATTTTTTGAAAACTTTACGGCTTATAGTTTCGGAGATAAGGTAGGGGGAATGGGTAAATTTTTTATATTTTTTGTTAATATCTTTAAAATAATTATATATATATTTATATATATATATATATATATATATATATATATATATATATATATATATATGAAAAAAAAATATATTTGTTTTCGCCATAATGAACCGTTTTATTTGATATATTACATGATGTATTAGAAACAATTTTAGGGGGAACGGTCGATTTTTGTAGATTTCCCCCCAGAAGTAACCCTAAAATAAAAATTTCTTCATTTACGATATGTACTCCTCATCGCATCACCAAACTTATACATTTCAACATTTTCCATCCAGTAGTTTAGGAGAAAATTGCTGCGACGTGAAAGGGGGAGAAATACTGAGTGATATTATAAGGGTATCCGTATATTGTATATACGGGACCCTAAAAACGGAACCCTCAGTATATAGTAATAGCAATTCTACTGAATCCTGTTCCGGGCGATCCCGAAGTAATCCCATATTGACATAGCTTGTACTGTTTTTTAGAAAATCGGGAAAAACTTTTTTTACCAACTTCGGAACTTTGGGTATAAGTTGAAAAGAAACTGGATTAATCAAAATAAATGTCAGTTAATCAACTTCAAGGTGAAGATTCTCAATTAGTCTGTGTATAGTGTGTTTTGATAAATCAAAAGAAAATTTTTTTAAGAATAATATTAAGAGAAAAAGTTATTCTTCATAAACAGATTTGCATGGTCTAAAACGTGCACTGCAATCATTCCATGTATCTTTTTTAACTGTAGACGAGGTTTGCCAGCAAATAGGAAATTTGCTTAAAAGTGAAATTCTTATCATACAGTAGTAATTCGAATTATAAAATGCATCTAATTATGCCACATCACTAAAAATTGTATAATAAATATTCATGTCACTTTTTCAAAATGTATACTATGTTGAGTAAATAATATAAATTTTGTTTTCTGAATGATACTTGTGGCATATTTTTCAATGTCTAAGTGCTTCTTGGGAAATAACACCACAGTTTAAAGAAAATTGCTGTATATTCCAAACGTTTCGGGGTCTAGATCAGACCCCGTTGTCAATGGTTAAGAAACTACGGATTAAAAAGGCACAATTCTAAGATGTAAATTAAAATATTTGACAATGTGGTGTTCCCATGAAGCACTTAGACAATATAAATTTTGTTTGAAAGTGAAGGACCTTCATTTTTAATAATAACTCAAATTGTTCTCACAGTGTTACGAGAATTTTTCCGATAACTGGGAATCCGAAATGTTTTGTCTCTCAACAGGCCGACCGCTGCCGTTACCGGGAATTCCCTTTAAGTTTCCAGAACACACGAAAGAAGTTTCCCGATGGTTCGTGGACTTACCAGACAATTCCGAGAGAAATATATTAATATGGACAGCTGGCGATGGAGTATTCGGTATTCGACGGTCGTATAGTTTAGATAAATTGTAAATAGTCCTGTGAATATAAATAGTGTTAAAGTAGTGGACATAAATTAGAGTGAGTTGGACTGTGTTTTTAAATAAATCCAAGAACTGAACCCGAGTGTGAAAATAAAAACATTACAGTGGTGTCAGGTGTGGGGTGTATTTGTGGAACTGACTGACAATGTTTAAAACAGTGAATTTGGACCAATTGAAAGTGACGGATTTAAAAAAAGAACTTGAGGAAAGGGATATAGTCATTAGTGGGAAGAAAAGTGAATTAGTACAAGGGTTACGAGATGCTCTAATAAATGAAGGTATCCCGAAACTTATTTGTTTGAAGTTTCTGGTACTGGGGACATGAGCATGCTAGTAAAACAAATGGAGGAAAGCTTAAAAGAAACCTTACAAGACAAATTGCTAGAAAATTCTAAGACTTTGGAGGAAAAGCTACAAACATTACAATAAAAGTCCTTAAAAGATAAATTAGTAGAAAATGACGCTAGAGGACAAACTAATAGAAAATTCTAAAACCTTGAAAGAATACTTAGAAGCCCAATTACAGGAAAATTCTAAATCCCTAGAAGAAAATTTGAAAAACATGGTAGAGAAAAATTAAGAAATGCTAGAAGAGAAAATAGTCGAGAATGAAGCTCGAATTAAAGAGCTTAAGCCCGGATTCAAGATCTGAAGCAGACGGCGGTCAAATATGAAACCAGGATGGAAGAACTAAAGCAAACAATAGTTGAAGAACTTAGTCAGACGACAAAAAACGAAACGCGCATAGAAGTGGCAAAATAAAGGGGAGAAACAAGACACAAGATGAAACCTCCGCAATTTGATGGAAAATCCTCATGGACGAATTATCCGCGCCAATTCGAGGCTGCAGCTAAGCTACAAGGATGGTCGCCAGAGGAGAAGGCAATCGCATTAACCCTAGCCTTACGAGGGGATGCTACAGATATCTTACAAACATTAAATACCTCGGAGCAAGAAGGCTACGCTCAACTGGTCAAACATTTAGAACAGAGGTATGGGCAAACTCATTTGGAGCACGTTTATCACTCCCAACTGCAAAATCGCCACCAGAAATCTAATGAATCTCTACAAGAGTTTGAAGCCGATATTGCCCGTCTGGTTCGCCTTGCCTATCCAGCCACACCGGAAAATATGATAAAAAGGTTAGCAGTACAAGCGTTTTTGAATGGACTGCGGGACAACGAAGCCAGGCAAGCTTTATCACTAGCTCGACCGACTCAATTAGTAGACGCACTGGCTCAAGCTCTGGAATTCGTGGCTGCGAAAAATACCTGCAGAGGTCAAGCCAGAGTCCGAATCGTTGACGGAGAATCCGAAGATGGCGGAAACGATGAAGCCTCTGTAAGAAAGATAATAAAAGAAGTCCTTACCGAAAAAAGACTAGTGAGATGTCGGTAGTGTCGTAAGGTAGGACATGTCCAGAGTCGTTGCAAGGAGAGCAACGGAGACTTCCTCGTCGGGGAAAATAAAGAAAGTCAATATAAAGGGACAATCGTCGAAACGTAACCAACAAGTCCCAACTACCAACGCATTTATCGCTTCGCTACGCAACCACGTTAACAGTGTCTTTGTAGATGGCCTTATTTATAGGAAGCAATTTGCAATGCTGCTGGATACTGGGGCGATGAAAACAGTAATAAGATCCAACATTGTTTTAGAGACAATGATAAAACCAACAAAATGGCAACTGCGAACAGCGACAGGAGAAGCAGCAAAAGTCCATGGTGAAATAGAGGTTGAGATGACCTTGGGAAACACAACCTTCCTACCTCGGGAATTAGTGGCAGACAACCAAGACGAAGTCATCATTGGAATGGATGTCATGAGCTCCAAGGGATTTCAGTTAAACTTCAAAGATGGAATTCTGCGAGTGAATGAAGAAGAAATGGTGCTTCATGGAAAAGATGACATAATGCTCCGAGCCATCTTAGCAGAAGATGTCAATGTTCCGGAAAGAACTGAAATCATTGTAGATGCTTGCCTAGATGGGAAAGCTAAAGCTGGAACAGTGATGATGTTTAATCCCCAACTTAACGACGGAAATATAGGCAGAGGAGTCGCAGTGGGGAAGACTCTGTTTCGTGCCAGGGAGATTGTGCCAGAAAGGAACAACTTTGTGCCATTCATCAACAATTTCCTCTGTAGTCAGAAGCACAGAGCATGCAGAAATACCACCAGGTAAACTATCTGAGGAACTGGAAAGACTCATCGCCGATTCACCTAAGAATTTGAAACCAAACCAGAAAGCAAAATTGAGGTACATCGTTAGAAAGTACCAGGATATCTTCGATGTAGGTAATGGCAGAGGAAGATCTGGTGAAACATAAAATTAATACTGGGGACGCTCAAACTAGGGATGTTATGGAGCGCCGTAACCGAAACTATCGGATATCCGAAATAAAAATCTATCCGAAACCGTTAACCGAATCTGATATAAAAGTTTCGAATAGTTTCGGATAAGGACGGATTTGTATCAAAATGAGATAGGCACTTTATAAGGCTGTTCGAACCCGAAAAATAACCGATTGACAATCCCTTACCGAAATGCGCGATGATGAGTTAGCGGTGATTTGTCAGTTCAAATTCAATTCCAAAAAAATCTAATATCAATAACTGAAACTATCCGAAACTATCGGATAATCTAAAATAATTTCATATTCGTAACCGTAACTGAAACCAATATAATTTTATTCATACATCCGTATCCGTATCCATATCCGAAATTTCATATCCTTAACATCCCTACCGCAAACCTCCGTGGTAAGAGATTTCCCGATACTCACCAACCATAAAGTCGTACTGGGCTCAGTGGAACTCCCTCATCCTGGAAAATTGACTTCTCAAGAGCGTCCTGGAAACTCCAGAGGAGGGAAACGACAGAAAACAGATTGTTGTTCCCAGAAATAGGAGACCAGAGGTTTTACGAGAACTACATGATGGTACAACTGGAGGACATCTTGGAGTAACGAAAACCCTGGGGAAGTTGAGAGAACGCTTCTATTGGGTAAACTGCCAACTAGATGTCAAGGACTGGTGCCGGAAATGTACGGTTTGTGCAGCAAGTAATGGGTCTCAGAAGCGAGCAAAAGCTCCCATGAAGCAATATAACGTGGGCAGTCCATTCGAAAGAGTAGCCATTGATGTTACCGGTCCATTTCCTGAATCCGACTCTGGAAATAAATACATTGTGGTGGTGATAGAATATTTTAGTAAATGGGCCGAAGCATATGCCTTGCCGAATCAAGAAGCCTTGACCGTTGCTGATGTCCTTGTCAAGGAATGGGTCAGTCGTTTTGGTGTTCCCGTGGGGTTGCACTCAGACCAAGGTAGAAATTTCGAGTCTACTCTCTTCCAAGACGTCTGCAAGCTTCTGAAGATCAATAAAACACGGACGACAGCATTACACCCGCAGTCCGATGGAATGGTAAAACGGATGAATAGAACCATTAATCGCCATTTGTCAAAGGTAGTCTCTGACCATCAAAGAGACTGGGACCAGTATCTGCACTTGTTGCTAATGGCATATCGTTCGTCTGTGCACGAGTCCACGGGTCAGACCCCGGCAAGCGTTATTATTATGGAACGAGAGTTACGACTACCATGCGATTTGAAGTTTGGATGTCCCCCAGGAGAAGAGACTGCAGGTGAAGACTATGTCAGCCAGTTACGTCGACATTAAAGCCGAGAGCGGGGAATTCCAAGCTGATGTTCTTGTTTGGTTGTATAACCCGCAACGTCGTCGTGGATATTCGCCCAAGCTACAAAGATCTTGGGAGGCGCCTTACCACAAAAGGTGGTACATTACAACAGGTTAGCCCCTTATGCCGGAAGTCATGACGGCGACGTGGACCAAGCCCAAGTCCGCAGCATCTAAGCACCCGATGTCGCGATGACCTTCGAACAGTTTATGGCACTGTACTCTTATGGGCAGAAAGTGCAGCAAGACGTAACGAGAGAGGAACCCCGAGACCTGTTTGAGGTGCCCATAGAATATGCCCTGACTCCTTGTGTGGCTCGAGATCTCCGGATGTCCAGAAGAATAGCCAAGGTGTTTGTCAAAAAGTAGGGCCAGTTCCAGAAGCTACGGGAGCAAGATGGAGAGTCCTGCAAATATCGTCATACCAGGAAAGATTCTAGGACATTCCGGGTCGAAATGGTATTAAGGAGGGGCAATGTTACGAGAATTCATCCGACAGCTGGTGCAATCGGCCACCAACCAATTCCTGGAAGGAACATTATTTCGATACTTCTGAGAATCCGAAATGTTTTGTCTCTCAACAGGCCGACCGCTGCCGTTACTGGGAATTCTCTTAAAGTTTCCAGAACACATGAAAGAAGTTTTCCGATGGTTCGTGGACTTACCAGACAATTCCGAGAGAAATATATAAATGTGGTCAGCTGGCGATAGGAGTCATTCAGTTTTTTTAAGATGATAAACTGTAAATAGTTTCTGTGAATATAAATTGTGTTAAAGTAGTGGAAAGAAATTAGAGTGAGTTGGACTGTGTTTTTAAATAAATCCAAGAACTGAATCCGAGTGTGAAAATAAAAACATTACAATAGTTTATTAGAATTGAAAACTGTGTCCTATTTTGCTGTATCACTTAAAACTGTATAATGATTTATTATAAATTCCGAGGAGAAGAGACTATAAATGTATGTTAATCCAATTAACAGACCTAAAAAATGATGATACTCAAATCATCTGCAAAATAGTGGAATCATATTTTTCATTTAATTCTGTATTTTGCTCCCGAAAATTAATATTAGGGGTTTCTCCTTATTTTTCCTGTAAAATTCAGGCTATATCTCTATTTTTTGAAAACTTTACGGCTTATAGTTTCGGAGATAAGGTAGGGGGAATGGGTAAATTTTTTTATATTTTTTGTTAATATCTTTAAAATAATTATATATATATATATATATATATATATATATATATATATATATATATATATATATATATATATATATGAAAAAAATATATTTGTTTTCGCCATAATGAACCGTTTTATTTGATATATTACATGATGTATTAGAAACAATTTTAGGGGGAACGGTCGATTTTTGTAGATTTCCCCCCAGAAGTAACCCTAAAATAAAAATTTCTTCATTTACGATATGTACTCCTCATCGCATCACCAAACTTATACATTTCAACATTTTCCATCCAGTAGTTTAGGAGACGTGAAAGGGGGAGAAATACTGAGTGATATTATAAGGGTATCCGTATATTGTATATACGGGACCCTAAAAACGGAACCCTCAGTATATAGTAATAGCAATTCTACTGAATCCTGTTCCGGGCGATCCCGAAGTAATCCCATATTGACATAGCTTGTACTGTTTTTTAGAAAATCGGGAAAAACTTTTTTTACCAACTTCGGAACTTTGGGTATAAGTTGAAAAGAAACTGGATTAATCAAAATAAATGTCAGTTAATCAACTTCAAGGTGAAGATTCTCAATTAGTCTGTGTATAGTGTGTTTTGATAAATCAAAAGAAAATTTTTTAAGAATAATATTAAGAGAAAAAGTTATTCTTCATAAACAGATTTGCATGGTCTAAAACGTGCACTGCAATCATTCCATGTATCTTTTTTAACTGTAGACGAGGTTTGCCAGCAAATAGGAAATTTGCTTAAAAGTGAAATTCTTATCATACAGTAGTAATTCGAATTATAAAATGCATCTAATTATGCCACATCACTAAAAATTGTATAATAAATATTCATGTCACTTTTTCAAAATGTATACTATGTTGAGTAAATAATATAAATTTTGTTTTCTGAATGATACTTGTGGCATATTTTTCAATGTCTAAGTGCTTCTTGGGAAATAACACCACAGTTTAAAGAAAATTGCTGTATATTCCAAACGTTTCGGGGTCTAGATCAGACCCCGTTGTCAATGGTTAAGAAACTACGGATTAAAAAGGCACAATTCTAAGATGTAAATTAAAATATTTGACAATGTGGTGTTCCCATGAAGCACTTAGACAATATAAATTTTGTTTTGAAAGTGAAGGACCTTCATTTTTAATAATAACTCAAATTGTTCTCACAGTGTTACGAGAATTTTTCCGATAACTGGGAATCCGAAATGTTTTGTCTCTCAACAGGCCGACCGCTGCCGTTACCGGAATTCCCTTTAAGTTTCCAGAACACACGAAAGAAGTTTCCCGATGGTTCGTGGACTTACCAGACAATTCCGAGAGAAATATATTAATATGGACAGCTGGCGATGGAGTATTCGGTATTCGACGGTCGTATAGTTTAGATAAATTGTAAATAGTCCTATGAATATAAATAGTGTTAAAGTAGTGGACATAAATTAGAGTGAGTTGGACTGTGTTTTTAAATAAATCCAAGAACTGAACCCGAGTGTGAAAATAAAAACATTACAGTGGTGTCAGGTGTGGGGTGTATTTGTGGAACTGACTGACAATGTTTAAAACAGTGAATTTGGACCAATTGAAAGTGACGGATTTAAAAAAAGAACTTGAGGAAAGGGATATAGTCATTAGTGGGAAGAAAAGTGAATTAGTACAAGGGTTACGAGATGCTCTAATAAATGAAGGTATCCCGAAACTTATTTGTTTGAAGTTTCTGGTACTGGGGACATGAGCATGCTAGTAAAACAAATGGAGGAAAGCTTAAAAGAAACCTTACAAGACAAATTGCTAGAAAATTCTAAGACTTTGGAGGAAAAGCTACAAACATTACAATAAAAGTCCTTAAAAGATAAATTAGTAGAAAATGACGCTAGAGGACAAACTAATAGAAAATTCTAAAACCTTGAAAGAATACTTAGAAGCCCAATTACAGGAAAATTCTAAATCCCTAGAAGAAAATTTGAAAAACATGGTAGAGAAAAATTAAGAAATGCTAGAAGAGAAAATAGTCGAGAATGAAGCTCGAATTAAAGAGCTTAAGCCCGGATTCAAGATCTGAAGCAGACGGCGGTCAAATATGAAACCAGGATGGAAGAACTAAAGCAAACAATAGTTGAAGAACTTAGTCAGACGACAAAAAACGAAACGCGCATAGAAGTGGCAAAATAAAGGGGAGAAACAAGACACAAGATGAAACCTCCGCAATTTGATGGAAAATCCTCATGGACGAATTATCCGCGCCAATTCGAGGCTGCAGCTAAGCTACAAGGATGGTCGCCAGAGGAGAAGGCAATCGCATTAACCCTAGCCTTACGAGGGGATGCTACAGATATCTTACAAACATTAAATACCTCGGAGCAAGAAGGCTACGCTCAACTGGTCAAACATTTAGAACAGAGGTATGGGCAAACTCATTTGGAGCACGTTTATCACTCCCAACTGCAAAATCGCCACCAGAAATCTAATGAATCTCTACAAGAGTTTGAAGCCGATATTGCCCGTCTGGTTCGCCTTGCCTATCCAGCCACACCGGAAAATATGATAAAAAGGTTAGCAGTACAAGCGTTTTTGAATGGACTGCGGGACAACGAAGCCAGGCAAGCTTTATCACTAGCTCGACCGACTCAATTAGTAGACGCACTGGCTCAAGCTCTGGAATTCGTGGCTGCGAAAAATACCTGCAGAGGTCAAGCCAGAGTCCGAATCGTTGACGGAGAATCCGAAGATGGCGGAAACGATGAAGCCTCTGTAAGAAAGATAATAAAAGAAGTCCTTACCGAAAAAAGACTAGTGAGATGTCGGTAGTGTCGTAAGGTAGGACATGTCCAGAGTCGTTGCAAGGAGAGCAACGGAGACTTCCTCGTCGGGGAAAATAAAGAAAGTCAATATAAAGGGACAATCGTCGAAACGTAACCAACAAGTCCCAACTACCAACGCATTTATCGCTTCGCTACGCAACCACGTTAACAGTGTCTTTGTAGATGGCCTTATTTATAGGAAGCAATTTGCAATGCTGCTGGATACTGGGGCGATGAAAACAGTAATAAGATCCAACATTGTTTTAGAGACAATGATAAAACCAACAAAATGGCAACTGCGAACAGCGACAGGAGAAGCAGCAAAAGTCCATGGTGAAATAGAGGTTGAGATGACCTTGGGAAACACAACCTTCCTACCTCGGGAATTAGTGGCAGACAACCAAGACGAAGTCATCATTGGAATGGATGTCATGAGCTCCAAGGGATTTCAGTTAAACTTCAAAGATGGAATTCTGCGAGTGAATGAAGAAGAAATGGTGCTTCATGGAAAAGATGACATAATGCTCCGAGCCATCTTAGCAGAAGATGTCAATGTTCCGGAAAGAACTGAAATCATTGTAGATGCTTGCCTAGATGGGAAAGCTAAAGCTGGAACAGTGATGATGTTTAATCCCCAACTTAACGACGGAAATATAGGCAGAGGAGTCGCAGTGGGGAAGACTCTGTTTCGTGCCAGGGAGATTGTGCCAGAAAGGAACAACTTTGTGCCATTCATCAACAATTTCCTCTGTAGTCAGAAGCACAGAGCATGCAGAAATACCACCAGGTAAACTATCTGAGGAACTGGAAAGACTCATCACCGATTCACCTAAGAATTTGAAACCAAACCAGAAAGCAAAATTGAGGTACATCGTTAGAAAGTACCAGGATATCTTCGATGTAGGTAATGGCAGAGGAAGATCTGGTGAAACATAAAATTAATACTGGGGACGCTCAAACTAGGGATGTTATGGAGCGCCGTAACCGAAACTATCGGATATCCGAAATAAAAATCTATCCGAAACCGTTAACCGAATCTGATATAAAAGTTTCGAATAGTTTCGGATAAGGACGGATTTGTATCAAAATGAGATAGGCACTTTATAAGGCTGTTCGAACCCGAAAAATAACCGATTGACAATCCCTTACCGAAATGCGCGATGATGAGTTAGCGGTGATTTGTCAGTTCAAATTCAATTCCAAAAAAATCTAATATCAATAACTGAAACTATCCGAAACTATCGGATAATCTAAAATAATTTCATATTCGTAACCGTAACTGAAACCAATATAATTTTATTCATACATCCGTATCCGTATCCATATCCGAAATTTCATATCCTTAACATCCCTACCGCAAACCTCCGTGGTAAGAGATTTCCCGATACTCACCAACCATAAAGTCGTACTGGGCTCAGTGGAACTCCCTCATCCTGGAAAATTGACTTCTCAAGAGCGTCCTGGAAACTCCAGAGGAGGGAAACGACAGAAAACAGATTGTTGTTCCCAGAAATAGGAGACCAGAGGTTTTACGAGAACTACATGATGGTACAACTGGAGGACATCTTGGAGTAACGAAAACCCTGGGGAAGTTGAGAGAACGCTTCTATTGGGTAAACTGCCAACTAGATGTCAAGGACTGGTGCCGGAAATGTACGGTTTGTGCAGCAAGTAATGGGTCTCAGAAGCGAGCAAAAGCTCCCATGAAGCAATATAACGTGGGCAGTCCATTCGAAAGAGTAGCCATTGATGTTACCGGTCCATTTCCTGAATCCGACTCTGGAAATAAATACATTGTGGTGGTGATAGAATATTTTAGTAAATGGGCCGAAGCATATGCCTTGCCGAATCAAGAAGCCTTGACCGTTGCTGATGTCCTTGTCAAGGAATGGGTCAGTCGTTTTGGTGTTCCCGTGGGGTTGCACTCAGACCAAGGTAGAAATTTCGAGTCTACTCTCTTCCAAGACGTCTGCAAGCTTCTGAAGATCAATAAAACACGGACGACAGCATTACACCCGCAGTCCGATGGAATGGTAAAACGGATGAATAGAACCATTAATCGCCATTTGTCAAAGGTAGTCTCTGACCATCAAAGAGACTGGGACCAGTATCTGCACTTGTTGCTAATGGCATATCGTTCGTCTGTGCACGAGTCCACGGGTCAGACCCCGGCAAGCGTTATTATTATGGAACGAGAGTTACGACTACCATGCGATTTGAAGTTTGGATGTCCCCCAGGAGAAGAGACTGCAGGTGAAGACTATGTCAGCCAGTTACGTCGACATTAAAGCCGAGAGCGGGGAATTCCAAGCTGATGTTCTTGTTTGGTTGTATAACCCGCAACGTCGTCGTGGATATTCGCCCAAGCTACAAAGATCTTGGGAGGCGCCTTACCACAAAAGGTGGTACATTACAACAGGTTAGCCCCTTATGCCGGAAGTCATGACGGCGACGTGGACCAAGCCCAAGTCCGCAGCATCTAAGCACCCGATGTCGCGATGACCTTCGAACAGTTTATGGCACTGTACTCTTATGGGCAGAAAGTGCAGCAAGACGTAACGAGAGAGGAACCCCGAGACCTGTTTGAGGTGCCCATAGAATATGCCCTGACTCCTTGTGTGGCTCGAGATCTCCGGATGTCCAGAAGAATAGCCAAGGTGTTTGTCAAAAAGTAGGGCCAGTTCCAGAAGCTACGGGAGCAAGATGGAGAGTCCTGCAAATATCGTCATACCAGGAAAGATTCTAGGACATTCCGGGTCGAAATGGTATTAAGGAGGGGGCAATGTTACGAGAATTCATCCGACAGCTGGTGCAATCGGCCACCAACCAATTCCTGGAAGGAACATTATTTCGATACTTCTGGGAATCCGAAATGTTTTGTCTCTCAACAGGCCGACCGCTGCCGTTACTGGGAATTCTCTTAAAGTTTCCAGAACACATGAAAGAAGTTTTCCGATGGTTCGTGGACTTACCAGACAATTCCGAGAGAAATATATAAATGTGGTCAGCTGGCGATAGGAGTCATTCAGTTTTTTTAAGATGATAAACTGTAAATAGTTTCTGTGAATATAAATTGTGTTAAAGTAGTGGAAAGAAATTAGAGTGAGTTGGACTGTGTTTTTAAATAAATCCAAGAACTGAATCCGAGTGTGAAAATAAAAACATTACAATAGTTTATTAGAATTGAAAACTGTGTCCTATTTTGCTGTATCACTTAAAACTGTATAATGATTTATTATAAATTCCGAGGAGAAGAGACTATAAATGTATGTTAATCCAATTAACAGACCTAAAAAATGATGATACTCAAATCATCTGCAAAATAGTGGAATCATATTTTTCATTTAATTCTGTATTTTGCTCCCGAAAATTAATATTAGGGGTTTCTCCTTATTTTTCCTGTAAAATTCAGGCTATATCTCTATTTTTTGAAAACTTTACGGCTTATAGTTTCGGAGATAAGGTAGGGGAAATGGGTAAATTTTTTTATATTTTTTGTTAATATCTTTAAAATAATTATATATATATATATATATATATATATATATATATATATATATATGAAAAAAATATATTTGTTTTCGCCATAATGAACCGTTTTATTTGATATATTACATGATGTATTAGAAACAATTTTAGGGGGAACGGTCGATTTTTGTAGATTTCCCCCCAGAAGTAACCCTAAAATAAAAATTTCTTCATTTACGATATGTACTCCTCATCGCATCACCAAACTTATACATTTCAACATTTTCCATCCAGTAGTTTAGGAGACGTGAAAGGGGGAGAAATACTGAGTGATATTATAAAGGTATCCGTATATTGTATATACGGGACCCTAAAAACGGAACCCTCAGTATATAGTAATAGCAATTCTACTGAATCCTGTTCCGGGCGATCCCGAAGTAATCCCATATTGACATAGCTTGTACTGTTTTTTAGAAAATAGGGAAAAACTTTTTTTACAAACTTCGGAACTTTGGGTATAAGTTGAAAAGAAACTGGATTAATCAAAATAAATGTCAGTTAATCAACTTCAAGGTGAAGATTCTCAATTAGTCTGTGTATAGTGTGTTTTGATAAATCAAAGGAAATTTTTTTTAAGAATAATATTAAGAGAAAAAGTTATTCTTCATAAACAGATTTGCATGGTCTAAAACGTGCACTGCAATCATTCCATGTATCTTTTTTAACTGTAGACGAGGTTTGCCAGCAAATAGGAAATTTGCTTAAAAGTGAAATTCTTATCATACAGTAGTAATTCGAATTATAAAATGCATCTAATTATGCCACATCACTAAAAATTGTATAATAAATATTCATGTCACTTTTTCAAAATGTATACTATGTTGAGTAAATAATATAAATTTTGTTTTCTGAATGATACTTGTGGCATATTTTTCAATGTCTAAGTGCTTCTTGGGAAATAACACCACAGTTTAAAGAAAATTGCTGTATATTCCAAACGTTTCGGGGTCTAGATCAGACCCCGTTGTCAATGGTTAAGAAACTACGGATTAAAAAGGCACAATTCTAAGATGTAAATTAAAATATTTGACAATGTGGTGTTCCCATGAAGCACTTAGACAATATAAATTTTGTTTGAAAGTGAAGGACCTTCATTTTTAATAATAACTCAAATTGTTCTCACAGTGTTACGAGAATTTTTCCGATAACTGGGAATCCGAAATGTTTTGTCTCTCAACAGGCCGACCGCTGCCGTTACCGGGAATTCCCTTTAAGTTTCCAGAACACACGAAAGAAGTTTCCCGATGGTTCGTGGACTTACCAGACAATTCCGAGAGAAATATATTAATATGGACAGCTGGCGATGGAGTATTCGGTATTCGACGGTCGTATAGTTTAGATAAATTGTAAATAGTCCTGTGAATATAAATAGTGTTAAAGTAGTGGACATAAATTAGAGTGAGTTGGACTGTGTTTTTAAATAAATCCAAGAACTGAACCCGAGTGTGAAAATAAAAACATTACAGTGGTGTCAGGTGTGGGGTGTATTTGTGGAACTGACTGACAATGTTTAAAACAGTGAATTTGGACCAATTGAAAGTGACGGATTTAAAAAAAGAACTTGAGGAAAGGGATATAGTCATTAGTGGGAAGAAAAGTGAATTAGTACAAGGGTTACGAGATGCTCTAATAAATGAAGGTATCCCGAAACTTATTTGTTTGAAGTTTCTGGTACTGGGGACATGAGCATGCTAGTAAAATAAATGGAGGAAAGCTTAAAAGAAACCTTACAAGACAAATTGCTAGAAAATTCTAAGACTTTGGAGGAAAAGCTACAAACATTACAATAAAAGTCCTTAAAAGATAAATTAGTAGAAAATGACGCTAGAGGACAAACTAATAGAAAATTCTAAAACCTTGAAAGAATACTTAGAAGCCCAATTACAGGAAAATTCTAAATCCCTAGAAGAAAATTTGAAAAACATGGTAGAGAAAAATTAAGAAATGCTAGAAGAGAAAATAGTCGAGAATGAAGCTCGAATTAAAGAGCTTAAGCCCGGATTCAAGATCTGAAGCAGACGGCGGTCAAATATGAAACCAGGATGGAAGAACTAAAGCAAACAATAGTTGAAGAACTTAGTCAGACGACAAAAAAACGAAACGCGCATAGAAGTGGCAAAATAAAGGGGAGAAACAAGACACAAGATGAAACCTCCGCAATTTGATGGAAAATCCTCATGGACGAATTATCCGCGCCAATTCGAGGCTGCAGCTAAGCTACAAGGATGGTCGCCAGAGGAGAAGGCAATCGCATTAACCCTAGCCTTACGAGGGGATGCTACAGATATCTTACAAACATTAAATACCTCGGAGCAAGAAGGCTACGCTCAACTGGTCAAACATTTAGAACAGAGGTATGGGCAAACTCATTTGGAGCACGTTTATCACTCCCAACTGCAAAATCGCCACCAGAAATCTAATGAATCTCTACAAGAGTTTGAAGCCGATATTGCCCGTCTGGTTCGCCTTGCCTATCCAGCCACACCGGAAAATATGATAAAAAGGTTAGCAGTACAAGCGTTTTTGAATGGACTGCGGGACAACGAAGCCAGGCAAGCTTTATCACTAGCTCGACCGACTCAATTAGTAGACGCACTGGCTCAAGCTCTGGAATTCGTGGCTGCGAAAAATACCTGCAGAGGTCAAGCCAGAGTCCGAATCGTTGACGGAGAATCCGAAGATGGCGGAAACGATGAAGCCTCTGTAAGAAAGATAATAAAAGAAGTCCTTACCGAAAAAAGACTAGTGAGATGTCGGTAGTGTCGTAAGGTAGGACATGTCCAGAGTCGTTGCAAGGAGAGCAACGGAGACTTCCTCGTCGGGGAAAATAAAGAAAGTCAATATAAAGGGACAATCGTCGAAACGTAACCAACAAGTCCCAACTACCAACGCATTTATCGCTTCGCTACGCAACCACGTTAACAGTGTCTTTGTAGATGGCCTTATTTATAGGAAGCAATTTGCAATGCTGCTGGATACTGGGGCGATGAAAACAGTAATAAGATCCAACATTGTTTTAGAGACAATGATAAAACCAACAAAATGGCAACTGCGAACAGCGACAGGAGAAGCAGCAAAAGTCCATGGTGAAATAGAGGTTGAGATGACCTTGGGAAACACAACCTTCCTACCTCGGGAATTAGTGGCAGACAACCAAGACGAAGTCATCATTGGAATGGATGTCATGAGCTCCAAGGGATTTCAGTTAAACTTCAAAGATGGAATTCTGCGAGTGAATGAAGAAGAAATGGTGCTTCATGGAAAAGATGACATAATGCTCCGAGCCATCTTAGCAGAAGATGTCAATGTTCCGGAAAGAACTGAAATCATTGTAGATGCTTGCCTAGATGGAAAGCTAAAGCTGGAACAGTGATGATGTTTAATCCCCAACTTAACGACGGAAATATAGGCAGAGGAGTCGCAGTGGGGAAGACTCTGTTTCGTGCCAGGGAGATTGTGCCAGAAAGGAACAACTTTGTGCCATTCATCAACAATTTCCTCTGTAGTCAGAAGCACAGAGCATGCAGAAATACCACCAGGTAAACTATCTGAGGAACTGGAAAGACTCATCACCGATTCACCTAAGAATTTGAAACCAAACCAGAAAGCAAAATTGAGGTACATCGTTAGAAAGTACCAGGATATCTTCGATGTAGGTAATGGCAGAGGAAGATCTGGTGAAACATAAAATTAATACTGGGGACGCTCAAACTAGGGATGTTATGGAGCTCCGTAACCGAAACTATCGGATATCCGAAATAAAAATCTATCCGAAACCGTTAACCGAATCTGATATAAAGTTTCGAATAGTTTCGGATAAGGACGGATTTGTATCAAAATGAGATAGGCACTTTATAAGGCTGTTCGAACCCGAAAAATAACCGATTGACAATCCCTTACCGAAATGCGCGATGATGAGTTAGCGGTGATTTGTCAGTTCAAATTCAATTCCAAAAAAATCTAATATCAATAACTGAAACTATCCGAAACTATCGGATAATCTAAAATAATTTCATATTCGTAACCGTAACTGAAACCAATATAATTTTATTCATACATCCGTATCCGTATCCATATCCGAAATTTCATATCCTTAACATCCCTACCGCAAACCTCCGTGGTAAGAGATTTCCCGATACTCACCAACCATAAAGTCGTACTGGGCTCAGTGGAACTCCCTCATCCTGGAAAATTGACTTCTCAAGAGCGTCCTGGAAACTCCAGAGGAGGGAAACGACAGAAAACAGATTGTTGTTCCCAGAAATAGGAGACCAGAGGTTTTACGAGAACTACATGATGGTACAACTGGAGGACATCTTGGAGTAACGAAAACCCTGGGGAAGTTGAGAGAACGCTTCTATTGGGTAAACTGCCAACTAGATGTCAAGGACTGGTGCCGGAAATGTACGGTTTGTGCAGCAAGTAATGGGTCTCAGAAGCGAGCAAAAGCTCCCATGAAGCAATATAACGTGGGCAGTCCATTCGAAAGAGTAGCCATTGATGTTACCGGTCCATTTCCTGAATCCGACTCTGGAAATAAATACATTGTGGTGGTGATAGAATATTTTAGTAAATGGGCCGAAGCATATGTCTTGCCGAATCAAGAAGCCTTGACCGTTGCTGATGTCCTTGTCAAGGAATGGGTCAGTCGTTTTGGTGTTCCCGTGGGGTTGCACTCAGACCAAGGTAGAAATTTCGAGTCTACTCTCTTCCAAGACGTCTGCAAGCTTCTGAAGATCAATAAAACACGGACGACAGCATTACACCCGCAGTCCGATGGAATGGTAAAACGGATGAATAGAACCATTAATCGCCATTTGTCAAAGGTAGTCTCTGACCATCAAAGAGACTGGGACCAGTATCTGCACTTGTTGCTAATGGCATATCGTTCGTCTGTGCACGAGTCCACGGGTCAGACCCCGGCAAGCGTTATTATTATGGAACGAGAGTTACGACTACCATGCGATTTGAAGTTTGGATGTCCCCCAGGAGAAGAGACTGCAGGTGAAGACTATGTCAGCCAGTTACGTCGACATTAAAGCCGAGAGCGGGGAATTCCAAGCTGATGTTCTTGTTTGGTTGTATAACCCGCAACGTCGTCGTGGATATTCGCCCAAGCTACAAAGATCTTGGGAGGCGCCTTACCACAAAAGGTGGTACATTACAACAGGTTAGCCCCTTATGCCGGAAGTCATGACGGCGACGTGGACCAAGCCCAAGTCCGCAGCATCTAAGCACCCGATGTCGCGATGACCTTCGAACAGTTTATGGCACTGTACTCTTATGGGCAGAAAGTGCAGCAAGACGTAACGAGAGAGGAACCCCGAGACCTGTTTGAGGTGCCCATAGAATATGCCTGACTCCTTGTGTGGCTCGAGATCTCCGGATGTCCAGAAGAATAGCCAAGGTGTTTGTCAAAAAGTAGGGCCAGTTCCAGAAGCTACGGGAGCAAGATGGAGAGTCCTGCAAATATCGTCATACCAGGAAAGATTCTAGGACATTCCGGGTCGAAATGGTATTAAGGAGGGGGCAATGTTACGAGAATTCATCCGACAGCTGGTGCAATCGGCCACCAACCAATTCCTGGAAGGAACATTATTTCGATACTTCTGGGAATCCGAAATGTTTTGTCTCTCAACAGGCCGACCGCTGCCGTTACTGGGAATTCTCTTAAAGTTTCCAGAACACATGAAAGAAGTTTTCCGATGGTTCGTGGACTTACCAGACAATTCCGAGAGAAATATATAAATGTGGTCAGCTGGCGATAGGAGTCATTCAGTTTTTTTAAGATGATAAACTGTAAATAGTTTCTGTGAATATAAATTGTGTTAAAGTAGTGGAAAGAAATTAGAGTGAGTTGGACTGTGTTTTTAAATAAATCCAAGAACTGAATCCGAGTGTGAAAATAAAAACATTACAATAGTTTATTAGAATTGAAAACTGTGTCCTATTTTGCTGTATCACTTAAAACTGTATAATGATTTATTATAAATTCCGAGGAGAAGAGACTATAAATGTATGTTAATCCAATTAACAGACCTAAAAAATGATGATACTCAAATCATCTGCAAAATAGTGGAATCATATTTTTCATTTAATTCTGTATTTTGCTCCCGAAAATTAATATTAGGGGTTTCTCCTTATTTTTCCTGTAAAATTCAGGCTATATCTCTATTTTTTGAAAACTTTACGGCTTATAGTTTCGGAGATAACGTAGGGGAAATGGGTAAATTTTTTTATATTTTTTGTTAATATCTTTAAAATAATTATATATATATATATATATATATATATATATATATATATATATAAAAATATGAAAAAAATATATTTGTTTTCGCCATAATGAACCGTTTTATTTGATATATTACATGATGTATTAGAAACAATTTTAGGGGGAACGGTCGATTTTGTAGATTTCCCCCCAGAAGTAACCCTAAAATAAAAATTTCTTCATTTACGATATGTACTCCTCATCGCATCACCAAACTTATACATTTCAACATTTTCCATCCAGTAGTTTAGGAGACGTGAAAGGGGGAGAAATACTGAGTGATATTATAAGGGTATCCGTATATTGTATATACGGGACCCTAAAAACGGAACCCTCAGTATATAGTAATAGCAATTCTACTGAATCCTGTTCCGGGCGATCCCGAAGTAATCCCATATTGACATAGCTTGTACTGTTTTTTAGAAAATCGGGAAAAACTTTTTTTACCAACTTCGGAACTTTGGGTATAAGTTGAAAAGAAACTGGATTAATCAAAATAAATGTCAGTTAATCAACTTCAAGGTGAAGATTCTCAATTAGTCTGTGTATAGTGTGTTTTGATAAATCAAAAGAAAATTTTTTTAAGAATAATATTAAGAGAAAAAGTTATTCTTCATAAACAGATTTGCATGGTCTAAAACGTGCACTGCAATCATTCCATGTATCTTTTTTAACTGTAGACGAGGTTTGCCAGCAAATAGGAAATTTGCTTAAAAGTGAAATTCTTATCATACAGTAGTAATTCGAATTATAAAATGCATCTAATTATGCCACATCACTAAAAATTGTATAATAAATATTCATGTCACTTTTCAAAATGTATACTATGTTGAGTAAATAATATAAATTTTGTTTTCTGAATGATACTTGTGGCATATTTTTCAATGTCTAAGTGCTTCTTGGGAAATAACACCACAGTTTAAAGAAAATTGCTGTATATTCCAAACGTTTCGGGGTCTAGATCAGACCCCGTTGTCAATGGTTAAGAAACTACGGATTAAAAAGGCACAATTCTAAGATGTAAATTAAAATATTTGACAATGTGGTGTTCCCATGAAGCACTTAGACAATATAAATTTTGTTTGAAAGTGAAGGACCTTCATTTTTAATAATAACTCAAATTGTTCTCACAGTGTTACGAGAATTTTTCCGATAACTGGGAATCCGAAATGTTTTGTCTCTCAACAGGCCGACCGCTGCCGTTACCGGGAATTCCCTTTAAGTTTCCAGAACACACGAAAGAAGTTTCCCGATGGTTCGTGGACTTACCAGACAATTCCGAGAGAAATATATTAATATGGACAGCTGGCGATGGAGTATTCGGTATTCGACGGTCGTATAGTTTAGATAAATTGTAAATAGTCCTGTGAATATAAATAGTGTTAAAGTAGTGGACATAAATTAGAGTGAGTTGGACTGTGTTTTTAAATAAATCCAAGAACTGAACCCGAGTGTGAAAATAAAAACATTACAGTGGTGTCAGGTGTGGGGTGTATTTGTGGAACTGACTGACAATGTTTAAAACAGTGAATTTGGACCAATTGAAAGTGACGGATTTAAAAAAAGAACTTGAGGAAAGGGATATAGTCATTAGTGGGAAGAAAAGTGAATTAGTACAAGGGTTACGAGATGCTCTAATAAATGAAGGTATCCCGAAACTTATTTGTTTGAAGTTTCTGGTACTGGGGACATGAGCATGCTAGTAAAACAAATGGAGGAAAGCTTAAAAGAAACCTTACAAGACAAATTGCTAGAAAATTCTAAGACTTTGGAGGAAAAGCTACAAACATTACAATAAAAGTCCTTAAAAGATAAATTAGTAGAAAATGACGCTAGAGGACAAACTAATAGAAAATTCTAAAACCTTGAAAGAATACTTAGAAGCCCAATTACAGGAAAATTCTAAATCCCTAGAAGAAAATTTGAAAAACATGGTAGAGAAAAATTAAGAAATGCTAGAAGAGAAAATAGTCGAGAATGAAGCTCGAATTAAAGAGCTTAAGCCCGGATTCAAGATCTGAAGCAGACGGCGGTCAAATATGAAACCAGGATGGAAGAACTAAAGCAAACAATAGTTGAAGAACTTAGTCAGACGACAAAAAACGAAACGCGCATAGAAGTGGCAAAATAAAGGGGAGAAACAAGACACAAGATGAAACCTCCGCAATTTGATGGAAAATCCTCATGGGCGAATTATCCGCGCCAATTCGAGGCTGCAGCTAAGCTACAAGGATGGTCGCCAGAGGAGAAGGCAATCGCATTAACCCTAGCCTTACGAGGGGATGCTACAGATATCTTACAAACATTAAATACCTCGGAGCAAGAAGGCTACGCTCAACTGGTCAAACATTTAGAACAGAGGTATGGGCAAACTCATTTGGAGCACGTTTATCACTCCCAACTGCAAAATCACCACCAGAAATCTAATGAATCTCTACAAGAGTTTGAAGCCGATATTGCCCGTCTGGTTCACCTTGCCTATACAGCCACACCGGAAAATATGATAAAAAGGTTAGCAGTACAAGCGTTTTTGAATGGACTGCGGGACAACGAAGCCAGGCAAGCTTTATCACTAGCTCGACCGACTCAATTAGTAGACGCACTGGCTCAAGCTCTGGAATTCGTGGCTGCGAAAAATACCTGCAGAGGTCAAGCCAGAGTCCGAATCGTTGACGGAGAATCCGAAGATGGCGGAAACGATGAAGCCTCTGTAAGAAAGATAATAAAAGAAGTCCTTACCGAAAAAAGACTAGTGAGATGTCGGTAGTGTCGTAAGGTAGGACATGTCCAGAGTCGTTGCAAGGAGAGCAACGGAGACTTCCTCGTCGGGGAAAATAAAGAAAGTCAATATAAAGGGACAATCGTCGAAACGTAACCAACAAGTCCCAACTACCAACGCATTTATCGCTTCGCTACGCAACCACGTTAACAGTGTCTTTGTAGATGGCCTTATTTATAGGAAGCAATTTGCAATGCTGCTGGATACTGGGGCGATGAAAACAGTAATAAGATCCAACATTGTTTTAGAGACAATGATAAAACCAACAAAATGGCAACTGCGAACAGCGACAGGAGAAGCAGCAAAAGTTCATGGTGAAATAGAGGTTGAGATGACCTTGGGAAACACAACCTTCCTACCTCGGGAATTAGTGGCAGACAACCAAGACGAAGTCATCATTGGAATGGATGTCATGAGCTCCAAGGGATTTCAGTTAAACTTCAAAGATGGAATTCTGCGAGTGAATGAAGAAGAAATGGTGCTTCATGGAAAAGATGACATAATGCTCCGAGCCATCTTAGCAGAAGATGTCAATGTTCCGGAAAGAACTGAAATCATTGTAGATGCTTGCCTAGATGGGAAAGCTAAAGCTGGAACAGTGATGATGTTTAATCCCCAACTTAACGACGGAAATATAGGCTGAGGAGTCGCAGTGGGGAAGACTCTGTTTCGTGCCAGGGAGATTGTGCCAGAAAGGAACAACTTTGTGCCATTCATCAACAATTTCCTCTGTAGTCAGAAGCACAGAGCATGCAGAAATACCACCAGGTAAACTATCTGAGGAACTGGAAAGACTCATCACCGATTCACCTAAGAATTTGAAACCAAACCAGAAAGCAAAATTGAGGTACATCGTTAGAAAGTACCAGGATATCTTCGATGTAGGTAATGGCAGAGGAAGATCTGGTGAAACATAAAATTAATACTGGGGACGCTCAAACTAGGGATGTTATGGAGCTCCGTAACCGAAACTATCGGATATCCGAAATAAAAATCTATCCGAAACCGTTAACCGAATCTGATATAAAAGTTTCGAATAGTTTCGGATAAGGACGGATTTGTATCAAAATGAGATAGGCACTTTATAAGGCTGTTCGAACCCGAAAAATAACCGATTGACAATCCCTTACCGAAATGCGCGATGATGAGTTAGCGGTGATTTGTCAGTTCAAATTCAATTCCAAAAAAATCTAATATCAATAACTGAAACTATCCGAAACTATCGGATAATCTAAAATAATTTCATATTCGTAACCGTAACTGAAACCAATATAATTTTATTCATACATCCGTATCCGTATCCATATCCGAAATTTCATATCCTTAACATCCCTACCGCAAACCTCCGTGGTAAGAGATTTCCCGATACTCACCAACCATAAAGTCGTACTGGGCTCAGTGGAACTCCCTCATCCTGGAAAATTGACTTCTCAAGAGCGTCCTGGAAACTCCAGAGGAGGGAAACGACAGAAAACAGATTGTTGTTCCCAGAAATAGGAGACCAGAGGTTTTACGAGAACTACATGATGGTACAACTGGAGGACATCTTGGAGTAACGAAAACCCTGGGGAAGTTGAGAGAACGCTTCTATTGGGTAAACTGCCAACTAGATGTCAAGGACTGGTGCCGGAAATGTACGGTTTGTGCAGCAAGTAATGGGTCTCAGAAGCGAGCAAAAGCTCCCATGAAGCAATATAACGTGGGCAGTCCATTCGAAAGAGTAGCCATTGATGTTACCGGTCCATTTCCTGAATCCGACTCTGGAAATAAATACATTGTGGTGGTGATAGAATATTTTAGTAAATGGGCCGAAGCATATGCCTTGCCGAATCAAGAAGCCTTGACCGTTGCTGATGTCCTTGTCAAGGAATGGGTCAGTCGTTTTGGTGTTCCCGTGGGGTTGCACTCAGACCAAGGTAGAAATTTCGAGTCTACTCTCTTCCAAGACGTCTGCAAGCTTCTGAAGATCAATAAAACACGGACGACAGCATTACACCCGCAGTCCGATGGAATGGTAAAACGGATGAATAGAACCATTAATCGCCATTTGTCAAAGGTAGTCTCTGACCATCAAAGAGACTGGGACCAGTATCTGCACTTGTTGCTAATGGCATATCGTTCGTCTGTGCACGAGTCCACGGGTCAGACCCCGGCAAGCGTTATTATTATGGAACGAGAGTTACGACTACCATGCGATTTGAAGTTTGGATGTCCCCCAGGAGAAGAGACTGCAGGTGAAGACTATGTCAGCCAGTTACGTCGACATTAAAGCCGAGAGCGGGGAATTCCAAGCTGATCTTCTTGTTTGGTTGTATAACCCGCAACGTCGTCGTGGATATTCGCCCAAGCTACAAAGATCTTGGGAGGCGCCTTACCACAAAAGGTGGTACATTACAACAGGTTAGCCCCTTATGCCGGAAGTCATGACGGCGACGTGGACCAAGCCCAAGTCCGCAGCATCTAAGCACCCGATGTCGCGATGACCTTCGAACAGTTTATGGCACTGTACTCTTATGGGCAGAAAGTGCAGCAAGACGTAACGAGAGAGGAACCCCGAGACCTGTTTGAGGTGCCCATAGAATATGCCCTGACTCCTTGTGTGGCTCGAGATCTCCGGATGTCCAGAAGAATAGCCAAGGTGTTTGTCAAAAAGTAGGGCCAGTTCCAGAAGCTACGGGAGCAAGATGGAGAGTCCTGCAAATATCGTCATACCAGGAAAGATTCTAGGACATTCCGGGTCGAAATGGTATTAAGGAGGGGGCAATGTTACGAGAATTCATCCGACAGCTGGTGCAATCGGCCACCAACCAATTCCTGGAAGGAACATTATTTCGATACTTCTGGGAATCCGAAATGTTTTGTCTCTCAACAGGCCGACCGCTGCCGTTACTGGGAATTCTCTTAAAGTTTCCAGAACACATGAAAGAAGTTTTCCGATGGTTCGTGGACTTACCAGACAATTCCGAGAGAAATATATAAATGTGGTCAGCTGGCGATAGGAGTCATTCAGTTTTTTTAAGATGATAAACTGTAAATAGTTTCTGTGAATATAAATTGTGTTAAAGTAGTGGAAAGAAATTAGAGTGAGTTGGACTGTGTTTTTAAATAAATCCAAGAACTGAATCCGAGTGTGAAAATAAAAACATTACAATAGTTTATTAGAATTGAAAACTGTGTCCTATTTTGCTGTATCACTTAAAACTGTATAATGATTTATTATAAATTCCGAGGAGAAGAGACTATTAAATGTATGTTAATCCAATTAACAGACCTAAAAAATGATGATACTCAAATCATCTGCAAAATAGTGGAATCATATACAAAACAGTCTTAATACTTAATATTTAGAAAACAAGTTAGTCTATTCTATTCACCAGTAAACAAGGTTGGTCAAAATAATAAATGTTGCTTAAAAGTAAAATACCTTATTTTAGGCAATATCGAAAAACTTAATTAGATTTGATGACGATAGAAGTCCTAGGAAACTTCGAGGACGAGTTATATTGTCTACCAGCTTCAGACTAATATTAGATTTGAAAACTGCATCCAAATAAGCCATTATATCAATAAAAATTGTGAAATAGATACATTAAAAAGAAACCGACTTCAAAAAAGTAACTTAAGTAAAAATCATGAAATATTTTTTTTTACAATTAACAAGTTTTTCTGAAGTCTGTGCCAAGCTAAAGTGAAAATATGTTGGAAAGTATATATATAAGTTGTACTTCACAACTTTACTGTTTAACTTGGCACCGACTTTAGAAAAAGTATTTAATTGTTGCAGTAAAAAATTATATCATGCTTTTCAGTTAATTTACTTTTGTCGGATTTGTTTTTTTAAATGTATTTATTCGTATTTAACATTGAAGTATTTGAGTAATTTAAAAAAAAAACAGTTCAGTTTAGGAATCTATTCATATCATGTATATCATTTTTTACAGCCTTTGGCTTATCTGGGAATATTAGACATATTAGTTTTTATAAAAAATCGATGCTAGATGTGCTTATCTGCTTGTACTTTTATTTCAAATTTACAATTTCTATCAAATCGTTTAATTTTATTAAAATACATATTCTTTGCTAATTATCACTTATGTATTTACCAGATTGACAATTGTTCCATCAGGCGACGGGCTTGGTCAGAATACAGAGAAAGCCAGTCTCCCAGTGAAAGAATTAAATCGTTTATTGAAAAAGTATTTGTCGCAACTCGAGGCACTGCTTAAAGAAATAATGAATATTCTGATAAATGCTAAAGGTCTAAAGCCTATATAATTAAACATAGTGTATACAAATTTGCCAGATAAAAATCTACATTGATTGGCCTATAAATGTTAAGATTTTTTTTCGGTAATGGCTAGTTATTAAATAAGCACACACACAGAAAAAAAAATGTTAAAAATAAAAGAAATTAATACAGTTAATAAAATAAAGCACAATTTACCTATACCATCTAGTCTAGGTACTTTCGCACCTGAGCTTTGATTGTGTTTGCTGGCATATTGACTGATGGCTTTGAACAAATCCAATTCGGAATTTATATTTAATTCCTCTTGATCAAAAACTGTTAGGACTGTGCTCAGTTCGACATCATCAAAACTGCTTTCCGTAAGAACTTCTTCTGTTTGGTTGCAGATTATCTTAAATTTTAAAGAATATAAGCGCTCTACTTCAATATATTTAAAAGATATTTTTGATACAAATGAAACGCACATTATGTACGTTTTATAAAACTTCATTTTTTTATTGTATACGCTCAGCTTCAAGAAATAATATTGGCAAAAGTTTTGAAAAATACATTCAATACACTTTAAGAGATAATGGATTTGGATGTAACTATGATTTAGAAATAAATTGTGTGTGATATTGGTAGTATGTCAACTCCCACACCCCTAAGGGGGTCTGCTTCATGGAATCTGGGGGAGGCAAAAATTCGCCTGTAGCACGAACATCTAATCAAATAAAAATGAAACACATAAAATCCATATTATGACATACACTATTAGGTAGGTTTCTGTGGAACAAGACTTAAAGAAGACAAAAAGACTCTTCTAAATGATTGTCTTCCCTATATCAACATAATTTACCGATATACCTAGGAGGTATAGGTTTTATAGTAAATAAAAAGATAAAACACTTTATGGACAAATACTGGGCGATCTCTGATATATACACTTAATTGTAAAACTTAACAATAGACATAGCATCCAATTGATACATGATGCATGTAACGACATCCGACGCAGATGATGAGACTATAACACAACTATATGAGGACTTTCTACACCTTAGTTACAGGGGAAACAAAGTAGTAATGATAATAATGAGAACGAATACTTAGGAGACTTTGGATTGGGGGAGAGAAACCACAAAGGAGACATGCTATCAAACTTCCTCAGCGACAAGAGATTATTCTGTGTAAATACCTTTCATAATAAAAAGCGTCAACAAAAGTGGACATGGCGTAGTCCTGATGGTCGCATAAAGAACGAGACTTTTTACTCTCTAATGACAGAAATATACGTAACCACAAAAATACACAATATAATATAAAAATAATAACCGCACTGTCAAAATGAAAATATGACCACACCTAAGAGCATATCAAGCAAAACAAATTTTAGAAAGAAAGTACTAGCTAAAGGGAAACTAAGAATAACGAAAATAAAGGCTCAACATGGAAATGTAGTGAGAGAAAAGACACAAATTATTAGAGAAATCCAAATATTTCATAAAAAGCTCTAAACGTCGGCTCGAAAGATCTCTCAAAAATAACGATATTCGAGATCAGTCATGCCCTTCGGCAAAAGAACAACAAAAAAGTTCCGAGTGACTGTAACTTCTGAAATGTTGAAAAGGGGGGCATTGCAATCGAGGAAACACTAAAACTGATTTTAAATAAATATTAATCACAAGGAATGATAGCCGAAATATGGAAAAACTCTGGGTTATACTCATACACAAGAAGGGAGATAAAACAACTGTTAGTTAGTCAAAAGACTACAGAATACAATGTTTCTTTGCACTTAGCATTCATTGACTTCCAAAAGGCCTTTGATAGCACTGAGATAGAATTAGACTAGCGATATACCACCAAAAATATCTAAAAACTGGCGACATTTACCATTAACATTAACAAGAGAGAATTTTTCTTGACAGAGGAGTTAAGGTGACACTATTTCACCGATGTTGTTCAACTTGGCAGTGGAAAAACTATTTAGGCAAATGGATTCGGAAAAAAATATGGTTCTGAATGTGGATGGTATATGCTCGAGTGACTTGAGTTTGCAGTCGATATAGTACTAATCAGTACAGATATAGAAGAACTGAAAAAACATGCTACAAGATTTAAACGAGGAATCTAACAAAACAGGACTCAAACTGAACCTCCATAAGACTAAAATAATGAGCAACATACAAATTGACATTACCATTGACAACGTCTTCGTAGAGAACGTACGCTAGTACATATCTTGGTCACACCATCCAAATTGATGAAGACAATCAAACAGCCAAACTAAACGAAGGATTCAACTGTCATGGATAGCCTTTGGGAAACTCACGTTTTATATTAAGAAACAGGATTATACTGATGAGCCTAAAGCGTAAAGTACAACATGACAGATGCATATTACAGGCGATTACACATGGATTTGAAAACATGGCCTTGGCAAGGAAAATTACGGAACAACTAGGTGTAAGCCAAAAAACGATGAAAGGGTTATACTGGGAATTACTGTGAGAGACAGGGTGCGAAATAGCGACATTTGCAATAAAACAAAAGTAACAGATGTCATGTTGTGTCAGTCATGTAGCGAGATTAACAATTTGAAAACCACATAAAACTAAAAGAGGTATAGTGAGACCGCAAAAATATATATTCGCGACGTGATAGAATAGCAAGACAGCAACGCTAGGTAAGATTTGGAAGAGGCCTATGTCCAGCAGTAGAAGAGTACAGGCTGAAAAAGAAGACGAAAAAAATTAGTCTAAACTAATCCTAATACCAAAAACGTTAAATATAATTAATATCATAACTACAAAAAATAAGTTTGTATAAACATGTATAAATAAATTGTAATATTTGAAACAATGTAGATCTAAATTTTATCACTTGGAAACATACACACAGACTAAACTTACCCTTATGCATTTTTCCATGAGCATTGGTTCTTCAAAAAGCTTTGCAAATTCATAAGCTCTGCAAGCGTTTTTTGGATACAAATCAGACCAAAGATATTTAGTACATTCTTCAACCAAATGTGGCAACATATACTTTTTGGCGCCATAACAAAGTTCGCAGGCTTGATCAAAAGATGTTAGATTTATTTTATCTGTATAAATGTACCTAAAAATTAAAAATATTCAATTTTTATATAAGATTATACAAATTATTTTAAAAAATAACTACCCCAGAGAACAGGAGCAACATTCCATAAAGAATGCAAGTTAAAACAAAGTGTTTTAACGATAAATAACTTATTGGAGAGTAAGTTGTAATAGTTTAGAAACAATACATAGTTCAAACTGGCAGATTCAATTAAAACATAAATTCTAGAAATGTTGTAACCACGAATCCTTTACTGTTTTCACCCAATTCTATTCTGTCAGACATTATACAATAATTTTAGCTTTAAAACACAATCAATACGACAGAATAGTAACAACGTAAAATTATCATAAATGATTTTAGTAAACTATTAAAAAAAGATAATCTACAATTAAAAATGTCACCTTCCAATTCATTGATTGCATGAAACGGTCTATCAACCAGAGAAGGTTGGACCACAGTTGGTAGAATGGAAGGGAATGGAGAAAAGTTAAAGTTGCTTAGTCTACGAGAAGGCTCATTTAGAGAGAAATGTGAAGAAGCTGCGGATAATCTATTAGCTCATGCAAGATCTTATAAATGAGCTTTACGCCAAAAACAAAACGTCTATTTTCTAGAGTTTACATGCACATTATGGCATATTACTGACAATATAACAACTTACTGTAGTTCAGATTAATCAATGCAACAGTATCACTATAAAGATAAAATATTGCGAAACATTAAGTAATATAAGTAATTAGAAAACAGTCCAAAAAATGACAACAAAACACACTTTGTACTTTCTACTAATATTATAAATGTGAATGTTTGGATGGATGGATGGCCGTTATCCATGTTTCATGTAAAAATGACTGAACTGATTTGGATGAAATTTGGCACAGAGATAGTTTGTAACCTTTGTCGGCAGTGTTGGGAGCACAGCATACGTTGCATAGTTAACTGAGTGTTAGTATAGTAGGTGTTAGTAAACAGACAAGGTGTAAGTATACAGAGTGTAAATACATAGTAATGCACATTGGGTTTAAGTGTACAGCGTGTAAGTATTCAGGGTTATAGTAGACAGAGGGTAACTATATGCATTAATATACAGGTATGGAAAACGTTTGACTGGGGTCGGAGAATGCTAACGTTAAACAAGGACGGAACTGCTACTATATGCATGAGACGAGGATTGTCGTTTTAAGTACGTCTGTTTCACGAGCATCGTCCGCTATTACTCCAGAACGAAAACTTAACATTTTTTCTGTTTTCAAAATGAAATAAAATAGATACTCTTAAAAATAAAATAAATTAGTAACTGTTAAAAAAATTGTCAATAAGAAATTAATCATTAACCTTATAATTATTTACAACATATGGTATGTTTTATTTTTAAGCGATTGGAATCGTCGGAATGTGGTGATAAGAAAAAAAGTATTTACCGCCCGAATACGTCCGAACTCGCGTCACACCGACTTCATTCTCCTGGTGCGTATTGCGTTGATTGATTCAAAATCGCATGGGATTCTACCCGACCCCAGAGAACGAATTTCCACACCTGTATGTGGTGTAAATATATAGGTTGTAAGTATAGAATCATTGTGTGCAGGGTGTATAAATAGAGGATGTTTGTAGCCAGTGTGAAGCTTATGTAGCAGTATTATATATAGGGTATAGGTATACGGTATGTACGTTTACAGAGTAAGACATTTGTAGAAGTATATATAAAGAAAATAAAGGCGATTATTTTAGAGTAAATTTTTTGAACTCACATTGAAAATTGGTAACAGTAGTATCAGAAATGGGATTAGCAGATATCAAAATTTAATTATGAATATGCCATCGGTTACTGAGAAAATTGGGAGATATTTTTGAAAAGATTACCGACAAATCTGATCAAGAATTAAATAAAATAGAGGAACGAGACAAAAAGGAGATAAATTCGAGAAGAAATTTGACCAAGGTTAATGCAATTTTTTAATGAGAAACATATAACTGAATTAAATAATCTTGTAGAAACCTTCAAAGTGTACAATTGAATTTAATTTCTAAATTAGAAGAAAAGAGACAAGCAAATGGATGGACAAGGTAACTTTCACCAGATCACTGCAGTCTTAGATAAAAGATATGACAGCCAATCACTGAGTCAAGTATACCAAAAGCAACTAAGTGGAAAATACAAAAATATGGTGAAAATGCACAAGAATTTGAAGCAGATATTAGACGTTTAACAGTTACAGTACCTAGACATGTCAGAGGCCGATAAACAACTATTGGCTACATAAAGTTTTATAAATGATATTAGATATGTCGAAGTTCAACGATATCTGAGACTTAGTGGCGTAAGGAATAGTTCTGCGACGAGCTTTAGAAGCAGACGCTATCATGAACATTTCCAAATTAAAGGTACCAGCAGTTTCCGTCTGAGCAGATCGTCCGAGAAGTACTGTTCGAAATAAACAAAATAATATAAACTAGCGTTCACCCAGTGGTCGAAATTCGACCAAAATCAAAGTTAAATGGTCAGGGGTGGGGAACGGGGAATGGTATAGGTAGGGAGTAAACCTGGTTAAAAAATCCGTAAGCTAAGGTGTTACGGGATCCGTGCCAAGGGCTGGATGGCGCCGAACATTTGTCAGGGGAGAATCGAGGTCACACATCGACGTGACGCTGTGCTCGCCGTCGCTCACGAGCGGTCTGGGGAGCTGGGAGGTCCTCCTTGAGGAATCTCTCAGTCTCCACAGATACATCGCGTTTGACGTAGGAGCCTCATTGAAGCGGCTCTTCGTGACGGGGTAGGGTTGTAAATGAGGACCTTGTTGTGTATGCGTAAGACATCCCCCGCGGTGACGTTGGAGGGTGTTATGCGAGAATGGCGAGGGTCCTCAGGCGCGCTCAGGCGCTTGGAATGCGGAGTGACCGAGAGGAAGTCGAGAGCATGCGTACTGGTGGAATGAGTCATTGGAGAATGTAAGAAAGGAATGTAACAGAAAGAGGAGAAAATGGGAGAGTGTCAGGGGGAGAGTGGGTAGAGAATGGGAGGAAACCGAAAGAAAGGCAAGATATGTGGAGATCCGGAAGAAGCTTGTAAAAGTTATCGAAAAGGCCAAGCGTGAGACTTGGAAGAGTTTGGTGAGTGATGTGGATGGAGACGTCAGGGTGCAGGGCTATAAGATAGTCACCTTCAAATTGAAACGCAGGGTGAGTCCTTATGAGTTGCATAAGGATGAAAAATTGAGGATCATTAGGGAACTCTTCCCTAATGTTCAGAATAAAACGGAAGGTTTCACTCCGCAAGCGAACTGCCATGTGAGGCTTTTCACAGAGAACGAGTTGGAGCAAGCATGTAGAAGTCTGAAAGCGGGGAAAGCACCTGGACCTGATGGGGTGCTCGTAGAAACGGTAAAGGCGGTCATTGGGCACGATTCGGGAGGGATTCTTCAAATCTTGAACAAACTATGGAAGAGAACGATTTCTTGTAACCTGGAGGAGACGAAAAACTGTCCTGACCTCGAAAGGTCATGGGAAAGAGTGCGTGAAATACAGACCGATTACCCTGTTAGACGTAATCGGCAAAGTGTACGAGCAACTTATCAGGGGACATGTGGAGGTCTTCTGGACAACCATTACGGCTTTCGAAAGAGTAGGTCCACAGTACAGGCTGTGAGCAAAATCTTGCAACTGGCTGGGGATCCTGGGTACGTTTGGGCGGCTGTTATTGGAGTGGATGTTGAGAATGCCTTTAATACGGCCAGATGGGAGGGAATCGTGGAAAGAGCGGAAGAATTGGGATTGGATGCGGGGGTTGTAAATGTCCTGAAGGAATACCTGACAGGAAGAGTGATTGTTGTGGAAGACACCGAGATTGGACTTACGCAGGGTTCGGTCCTTGAGCCAACGTTGTGAAACCTGCTATATGACCCGATCTTAAGGTTGGCTCTGCCAGAGGGATGCGCAGCCTGGCCTTTGCAGACTTGACAATCGTCGTGAGGGCCAGGGGTGGGATGAAATGGTGGCTAAGGGCAACGAGTCTTTGGCTACTATCAGGGAGTGGTTCGTTAGGAACCATCTAAGGGTAGCTCCTCAGAAGACGAAATACGTCATTCTGAGGGGGCCCCTTGGGAAGAGAGAAGGCGCTGCCTTCTTTTGGGGCGGGGTGAGGGTGGTCCCTAGGAAATTCATTAAATGCCTGGGGATCACCCTCGATGATAAGCTCATCTGGAATAAGCACACTCGAAGGGCTACCCATAAAGCTAAGGGGGTGGTGGCGGCAATGTCGAGGATACTCCCCAACATTGGGGGTCCGCGGGGGCAGAAAAGAGTTGTGTTATGTAGTGGGTGGGAGGAGCGAATGGGAGTGAGAAAGGAGAAGGAGAGATCCTTAGAAATATGGGAGAGGGAATGGAGAAGTGAGGATGCGGCTACGGCGATCTGGACTAGGAGACTCGTCAGAGATCTGAAAGCGTGGGTTGGCTGTCCACATAGGCAGCCTAACTATTATCTGACACAGATGCTATCGGGACATGGGTGCTTTCGGCAGTATCTGTTCCGATTCAAGAGGAAGGAGGATGAGTGGTGCGTTTACTGTGGACAAGAGGATACCCCTGAACACACCTTCTTCGAGTGTGGAAGATGGTAGGGTATAGAATGAGAGCAGAGAATGAGTTGGGGCGCGCTCTAGAAGCGAGGAATGTCGTAGAACGGTTGATGGAGGGCGAGAGGAAATGGGGAGTGATTGTAGAGTTCCTGGCCAGGTTAGTAAGGGACAAAGAGAGAGAGGAGAGGGAGATGATTGAAATTAGGAAACTGGTAGGTTAGGGACTAGGGGCCGGCGTACCTGACGTCATATCTTCGTTGATAGTTCCAGGTACCTAGAGGGCAATTGAAGGTGTTTTAGTGGGAGACCAGAAGCCTCACATACAGCATGTCGTGATTGAACAAAGCGCATGGCCAATCCGCAATAGGATTTAACCTTGGCAAAAAAAAAGGTAAAAGTCATTCACCATGTATTAAGAGAGAGGATTTTGCAGAAATAGTATATAAATAACAAATTAATATTAAATATAATATTTTTAAACTTTAGTTTTTCCAAAATGCATAACTGTTATTCAGATATTTCACAATTACGATTTCAATTTCGAAGAGGAAATGCAAGAAATCAACTCATAAGTAACTATGAAGATGCAGATAAATAACTACAATACATAAGTAGTTACATATTAGTACACCTTAAAATGCAATGTATGTATAATCTCAATAATTTCAATTTAACACTCAATTAGCGATGACCATTTCTGTATTCAATCAAAAATATAAAGATATACAATCCACCTGCTGTTAATTTATGTTAAATAATACTTTTTATGTTAACAATTTTTGTAAGTGTATTGAAATTGAAAATGTTCAAAGAATACATTGATAATTTTCACATTGAATTCAAAAAGGTACCTACACTTATCTAACGGCTAACAATATTATGATATGTCAAACATTAGAATTATTGCCATGATGACAGATTTAACTATTTATCTTAAATCTCACTAACTGTATTCATATCATGGGCTCTGTAATCTTAGTTAAATTATATGATACTATTAGCCTTTAAAATAGAAACAAAATAAGTTTGTTTTTCGAGTCAATCCATAATACGATTTTTTCTCCAAGCAATCTGGCGGCACTGTTTAGCATTGACAGTGTGGGCGTAAATTATGATTTTTTTATTTTATTTAATGAATGAAGGAATATTATAAAAAAATAAGCATTCCGCACTGAAAGTCGTCAATAGCTACTAATCAAAATAAAAATAAAGAAAAATAGATAACTTGCTCTAAACGTCCAGGGCATTTCCAACGTGACTGCAGAGTGATGCTAACAGACACAGCAATAGCCAGAGTTGGTCACCAAGACATTCGTCAGTTAGTCTTCGCCAACCCCCATGACAATAGCCATCCTATAGGTTCATGTTCAGGAGAACGAAGACTAAACAACAAAACAATGTTAGAAACAAATTGTCGACAAGATATTGAACAAATCCTTTCCCTCAACAAGAAGCACCCAGGTCACGATAGAACGTAGCTAGCTTACTCGGGCGTCCCGAGTTATTGTGGGCCCAATGAGACTCTTTAAAAGTAGATAATGGAATATTAAAGAGAATTGGGGAAAGCAATGAGGGCAGAGAAACCAAATCTTAACAGATAGTACATAATGAGAATAGCGGAGGTCATCTGGACAAATAACATGTGCGCAGCTAGTAAGGGGCCAAGGGCAGCATGCAGCAATGCAATGTGGGCGTCCCAATTGAAAGAATTGCTACTGATTTCGCCGGCACATTCGCCGACCAACTCAGACAAACCACACACGAACTAGCCCGGACGCAGATGATGGCAACCAAAGATCGGATGAAAACACATTACGATTTGAAGGTAAATTCAGTCGGGTTTTAACGTTTGGTTATACAACCCCCAGAGGAGTAAAGAAAAATATTCAAAGCTTACACTAGCTTGGGATCGACCCTAGGAAGTGGTCGTTGTTGTCTAGGGCATTCTTGGAAAGATGATAGTATTTCATTTGGATCGACAGCCTCCCTATCAAGGAGAGGATAACTCCGATCGGGACGATCAAAATTAAAGGGGACAGACTTATAACATTTAATTCCACGCTGTTAAAATACGAATCCTAGAAATTAATTATTTGCAATAAAAACTAATTGTCCGAATAAATAAACGGATAGGAAAAACCAATTCTCCTAAATTTACGAATGCCGGCCTAAAAAACAAAATTTCCAGACAGAGTGGAGTTTATTAGATAGCGACGTCGTAAACAGCTGACAAGAGTTCATCGACCATTTAAAAAGTACTAGCTGTCGCCCAGTGGTCGAAATTCCACCAATTGTGTCAATATCTCTGGCAGGTTAAGTAACCTGAAAATTTGATGGTGACATCCTATCCTACGACTTTAGGGAGAACAGCAATTACACGGAACGGGTCCAGATTAGGAACCTCTGTGTGATACTTTCCTCTAAAATCCTAGATGTCGGTCATATATCTCGCTTCTGCAAATAACTAACGAAATTCAAGTTTTTTCAGATATAATTCATAGGACTTTATTTATGTTCAAATTCGTAACTCTTAATTTAATATGACAACAATTCAACCGCTACCCTACATATTTATTTTTACCAACCTCCCTGTATAGCTATAATTGCACTCAATTCTATAAAATTTATTAAAATACTCATTATGGTGCGTTCCCGCAATTTGTTTAGTGTATTGTTTTCAATTTGATTGAATTACTTCATTGATTTTTAAACTTCTGCACCTTTTCTAAAACATCCCGTCGCGCTAATGCTAATTTTAAGTGTTTTTTGCGTGTAAAATATAGACAGTATTGACACTCGTGTTTCGGCTCCCTAGCTATTAGGACGCTTGGGAGGTTCGTGTATTGTGCTCCGAACTATTCGGACGCTTTTTTTGATTCCGTCTGAAGAGACGCCGCTTTTTGTTGTTATAGTGTTACGAGTCCGCGAGTTCTTAGCTCCGTTCGTAACGACCGCTAAACCGCTTTCATTTTGTTTCTTTTGTGTTTACAAAAGCACATCATTTGTTGTTAAACCCGCATTTTTGTTTGCTCAATCAATGAACATTACGTCGCTATCTTTTGTGTAACGTGTTGTCCAGAAGAAGCTCTAAGAAACTGTTCCTGCTGTTACGGGGCTAGCCTCCGAAGAAAGAAGACCCAAGAAAACACCAGAGCTTCGACATGAAAGGTTAGTGATAACTTTTATTTGGTGGTTCGTTTATGTGACGGCACGTGTTTATTGATTGTTCCGCTAAAGGTCCTTCGTCAATTATATACTTGCATTGAACCAGCATTGAACTAAAACCGCAACATCTAATTCATACATTTTTTTTGAATATTCTCTATGGAATGTGCATCGAAGACATTCCATAATTTGGTCCAAGTCCGAGTCGGATGCAATTTGAGTTAATTTCGTGCAAAGATTATCGAATAAATTACATAATTTGGTCCAACTCCGGGCCGGATACATTTGAGTTAATTTTGTGCAAAGTTTAACGATCAAAAAAACCATTGATTTTTCGTTGCAATTATTGTTGAAACCCGCATTGAATTTTCGTTTCTTTATTTGTTAGAAGAGAAAGCAAATTCGGGATATTCACTCATTCCGTTGGAAATAAAACGCAATTTTTTTGCCGCCTTAAAAACTTACAAGAGCTCGTTTTGTTTGTTTGGTTATTTTGCTAAATTGTTTTGAATTTATTTGACATTTGGTCAGATATTTTCTACTTCAACAGTAAAAAATTGTACATTTTTGGAATAGTATTTTGTTTTCGTTCTATCGTGTTAGATTTGTTCAGTGGCGTTACAGTGATTTTAATTTATTGTTAAGATGTCAAAAACCGCTGAAAATTTACGTAAATTTAAAAATCATCGACAATCGGAGTTTAAAAGATTAGAAGATATTTATTTTGCTGCCGAGAAAGCCTTAAGAGGTGACGACGTTGAATTGTTTTTTAGCATGATTGATATGGTTGATTCAATCCATTCCGAATTTTTTAAACATCACAATTCCATTGTTGGATTAATTTCAGACGCAACCGATGATTTTGACTTTGAGGATGACATTCGCAATAAATTTGAAAAATTGTTTTATTCAATTAGGTCTATTTTTGCTAAACTGAAATCTGTTCAGAATTCTACGCCACACAATATAGCTCGGGTACAGGAAAGTGTTGCTTTGCCGCGAATTGATTTGCCTTCATTTAGTGGAGACATATTGGAATTTGGTACTTTTATTGATTTGTTTGATTCATTAATTCACAATAATGAAAAACTCAGTGCAAAGCAGAAGTTCAAATATTTGCAGTTAGCTTTAAAAGGGCCTGCTTTTGAGGCTATTAGGAATTTTAAACTAACACAAAACAATTACGTGAGTGCTTATAAAACACTTTTGAAAAAATTCAAGCGCACTCGTTTAATCGCGGAGTCTCATTGGTCAGCTTTAGAACAATTCCCCCAACTAACTTCAGATAGCCCTTCAGAGGTTCGGAAGTTATTGGATAACTTCAGTGATAATTTGGAAGCACTGAAGAATTTGGGTTTACCAGTAAATTAATGGGATTTTTGTATCGTTCAGATGATGTTGAAACGAGTTCCAAAGAATTTAGCCGCTAAATTTGAACTTTACCATGGTACTGTGACCGCTCAAGATGACTTTCCGATCCGCTCGGAAGTTGTTGATTTTTTGTCGAAGCATTGCGATGCCTTTGAACATGTTGAATTATCCCGCAAGGCAAAGCGAAATGTTGACAAAAAGTTACCATTGAATTCAAAGCAACATTCTTCCCGTTTCACTACATCTTTGTTTGTCACTAAGAATAGAAATTGTTTAGTTTGTAAATCCGATCATGCGATTTACAAATGTTCTGTATTCTTGAACAAATCAGTATCCACGCGGTTTAAGTTTGTTAAAGATTTTAGACTTTGTTTTAATTGCTTAGGCGATTCTCATCGGTTGAATCGCTGTAAATCTTTATCCACTTGCCGCAACTGCAAACAACGCCATCACACATTGCTTCATTTTGTAAATCGTGGTGATTCAGGCATTCGGTCTATCTAGTGCTCCCCCGCAAACCTGGCTTCCACATCTGGTGGATCCAGTACCATTAATACTGTTGAAGGTCCCGAAACTTCTCTACCGCAGACTTCTTGTCATAGTTCACTTTTGTCATACAATTCAAATGTGTTGTTATCTACCGCTTTAGTTGAGGTATTAGATAAGCACGGTTCTTATCAAACTTTGCGATGTCTGCTAGATTCTGGTAGCATGACATCATTCATTGCGAGCAAGGCTGTGAAACGCCTTGGCTTCCAACCTATGCCCGCTTCGATACAACTCAACGGGCTAGGTTCTATGCAGAGTACCTCTGCTGAGGGCTCTCTTACCCTTTCTCTTCGCTCTATAGTAAAGCGTGAGTGCAATTTTGTTGTTGATACTATTGTTTTACCCCGCATTTGCAATGATATGCCTGTTGCGCCCATTAACATGGCTAATATGGCATATCTAACCAATTTGAAACTTGCTGATCCTGGTTTCAATAGCCCAGGCGCTATTGATCTTTTGTTAGGTGTCGATATATTTTCTCAAATTTTGTTGGATGGACGCCTTCTGGGAAAGGAAGGTGTTCCTGATGCTATTAACACTGTGTTTGGTTACATCCTTATGGGTAGAGTGTCTTCGAGTTCTGTCAACTCTCACTCTCAGTTAGTCATAAACCCAACTTCGCTTTTTTGTCAAATTGAAGATGTAGTATCATTAGATGATTCACTCCAAAGGTTCTGGACAATTGAAGATGTTCCTACCGCACTGGTTCAGTCCCCTGATGATCTTATCTGCGAAAAAATATTTTCCGAGGGATGCAGGAGATTGGATTCAGGTAGATTCGTTGTGCCCCTTCCTTTTCGAAATACACTTCCTGCTTTTGAGGGAATGTATAATCTCGCCGTACAACGTTTCTACTCCTTAGAAAGACGTCTTCTACAGCAACCAGATCTCTACAAACACTATTGTGATTTTCTCAGAGTATTTGGAGCTGGATCATATGGAGTTGGTTCCCTATCTATCATCTACTTCTTCTGATTGTTACTACATACCCCATCATTGTGTTTTGAAACCTGATAGTAGAACCACCAAACTTCGTGTAGTGTTTAATGCATCCGCTAAGATACCGCATCGGTTATCTTTGAATGATTGTTTGTTTATCGGTCCCAAATTGCAGCAAGACATTATCGCTATTTTGTTGACCTTACAGAATTTAGCTTTGCCTCACCTGCTTGCTATAGAAAACTTTTCTAGTTGTGAAGTTCACGCATTTGGTGATGCTTCTGAGAAAGGTTATGCCGCTGTTGTTTATTTTGTGTTCGAAACCGCATCTGGATTTCGTCAAAGTTTTTTTGTGTTGTCTAAATCAAAACTTACCCCTTTGAAAACTTTGTTACTTCCCAGATTGGAACTGTGTGCTTCAGTTCTTACCGCTAAGTTGGCTCATTATGTTTATGAGCAATTCAATAGTCGTTTGTTGGTCAAGGTGATTCGTTGCTGGTCAGATTCCACGGTAGTCCTTTCATGACTTAGTTCTTCCCCGCACCGTTGGAAGACATTTGTCAGTAATCGAATTGCTTACATTCAGGAAAAATTTCCTTATTCGCATTGGTTTTACATTCAATCTTGTGATAACCCTGCTGACTTGGGTTCCCGCGGCACTTTGCCATCAGAGTTGTTAGGCAATACACTTTGGTGGAAAGGCCCACAATTGTTGATTACCGCTTGTTTGACACATGCTTGCTCAGACTCAAGCATGTCACCGCTAGTTATGACTGAAGCCCGTATAGTGGCGCTTCAAGTCACCGCTTCACCAAATTTATTTGGCACTTTGTTAGAAGAACATTCTTCTATTAATCGCATTACCCGCATTATAGCTCATATTTGTCGCTTTGTTGATAACGCCCGCAATCCAGACCGTAGGGGTTCTGGATCATTTTTGGCTGCTGAGTTATATCAGGCTCAGCTTCGCATTGTTCGCTATGTTCAAGATCAATATTTTTCTAAAGAGATTTCCCTTCTTCGAGAACGAAAACTTTTGCCCAAATCGCTTCGTAAACTTTCGCCGTTTCTTGATGAACAGGGAACTCTTAGAGTTGGTAGTAGATTGGCTCATGCTCCATTGCCGTTTGATGCTAAATTTCCCGCACTGCTACCAAGTAAAAGTCGTTTGACTAATCTAATTGTCGAAGATTGTCATATCACCAATCTTCACGCAGGAATCCAAACCGTTCAATTTCTTTTGCAGCAACGATTTTGGATTCTATCCGCAAAGAAAGTAATTCGTAGTGTCATTTCTAAATGTGTTTCTTATTGGAAGCTTAATCCTTCTGCTTACCAACACTTCATGGGAAATTTGCCCATTTCCCGCGTTTCACAATTGAAACCCTTTTCTCATGTTGGAGTAGATTTTGCTGGTCCCTTCACTATAACCATGGCTAAAACTAGAGGGTCGAAAACTTTAAAGGCTTATCTGTGCCTGTTTAAGTGCTTTGCAACGAAAGCTGTTCATCTAGAACTCGTATCAGATTTGTCTGCTGATGCATTCTTGGCAGCTTTGCGACGATTCATTGCACGTCGTGGTCGATGTAGCCATATATATATAGTGATTGTGTGTGCTCACAAGCAGATCTTGAAAGCTTTTAGAGCTACTGCTGCACGAGAAACCATTTCTTGGCATTTCAATCCCCCTTCGGCTCCTCACTTTGGAGGACTATGGGAGAGCGGAATTAAATCCCTTAAAGCTCACTTAAGACGTGTCGTTGGAGATCAAATCTTAACCTACGAAGAACTTTCTACTGTATTTGCACAGGTCGAAGCAGTTTTAAACTCGCGACCTATAACCGCTTGTAGCAACGATCCATCGGATCTTATCGCCTTGAGTCCTGGAATGTTTCTTACCATGGAACCTTTAACAGCACCTCCTGAACCTGATTTCTAATCTGTTCCATCTAATCGTCTCAACAGATGGCAGTTACTGAGTCGTTTGCATCAGGCATTCTGGAAACGTTGGTCGCAAGAATATTTACATACTCTTCATCAACGGAGTAAATGGACTGATCCCTCGGAGGTTGTTAAGCCAGGTACTCTTGTTATTTTGAAGCAAGGCACTTCACCTCCTTTGAATTGGCCATTAGGGCGCATTATTGACGTACATCCTGGAGGTGAGGTGTTGTACGTGTTGCTACAGTTAGAACTGCAAGTGGTACTTTGAAGCGACCTCTTGTAAAGCTTTGTCCACTGCCAGTGGACCCTTAGTTTTGAAATAAGTAATTCAAGGCTGGCGGAATGGTGCGTTCCCGCAATTTGTTTAGTGTATTGTTTTCAATTTGATTGAATTACTTCATTGATTTTTAAACTTCTGCACCTTTTCTCAAACATTCCGTCGCGCTAATGCTAATTTTAAGTGTTTTTTGCGTGTAAAATATAGACAGTATTGACATTCGTGTTTCGGCTCCCTAGCTATTAGGACGCTTAGGAGGTTCGTGTATTGTGCTCCGAACTATTCGGACGCTTTTTTGATTCCGTCTGAAGAGACGCCGCTTTTTGTTGTTATAGTGTTACGAGTCCGCGAGTTCTTAGCTCCGTTCGTAACAACCGCTAAACCGCTTTCATTTTGTTTCTTTTGTGTTTACAAAAGCGCGTCATTTGTTGTTAAACCCGCATTTTTGTTTGCTCAATCAATGAACATTACGTCGCTAGTTTTTGTGTAACGTGTTGTCCAGAAGAAGCTCTAAGAAACTGTTCCTGCTGTTATGGGGCTAGCCTCCGAAGAAAGAAGACCCAAGAAAACACCAGAGTTTCGACATAAAAGGTTAGTGATAACTTTTATTTGGTGGTTCGTTTATGTGACGGCACGTGTTTATTGATTGTTCCTTCGTCAATTATATACTTGCATTGATCCAGCACTGAACTAAAACCGCAACATCTAATTCATACATTTTTTTGAATATTCTCTATGGAATGTGCATCGAAGACATTCCACATTATAATAATTCCATCTCATTATATATTTCCACCACCCTGTATATGCCACTGCTCATGGACCACGCTTAATATTTTTTAACATTTCTGTACCACCCAGTAAACCATTCTGTATATGACACTGCCTATGAGCCACCGCATTTACTGTTTTTGTTTATGGAATTTTTAACTATCTTCTGTAACTATAATTCTACTCCGACCTATATATATATTTCAATCATCATATATATGGAACTCTTCGTGGGCTACTCTATAAATCATTTCCTTTTCTAACATTTTTTATCATCATCCTGTATATCTATAATTCCTCTCACCCTATATTTAATCTTCCCTATATTACAACTGCTTATGGGTTACGAAATGTTGCATTTCCATTTCCGCCACCCTGTATATGCATCTCTGTATACTAGTATACTATTTTTTGCACTACACTGTATAACTGTAATTCTACTGCACCTTCTATTCCAAGAACCCTGTAACTTCAACCGCTTCCCTATATAAGTATTTTGTTAGTTATAATTGCACTCTAGTCTACATTTTAAACACCCTATATATGTAACTGCTTATGTGCCACCCACGAAAAAAAATATTTCTAACATATCTGGAATCGCCCTGTATAATTATAATATACAACGATTACTTTACCCTTAAACAATAACAACGCTTGCATGCCACTTCCAGAAGTATATGCTCTAAGTATATAACAGCATTGGTCCCTCTATATACAATTACTTAATGTTTTGAATCTGGCGGCGGCGGTACATTCAGTTGTTTGGACGTAAATAATGAGTTTTTATTATATTTTATTTATTGAATGAACCAATATTATAAATTAATATTAGCATTCTGCACCGAAGGTCGTCAGTAGCTACTAAACAAAACAAAAATGAAGAAAATCGGTTGAGAGACAGAGTAGAAAATGGTACCTAATAGTTTTGTCTTTGCGTATTTATATATACCTAGATATGATTTGTGAAATTGATTAATTGTGAATTTCGGCCAAGATAGATTTGAAATCACAATGAAATTTCGTAACAATATACCCACCAAGGTGGGCTGTTACCTGTAACTCAAAAAATATCGATATTAAAATTCCCAAAAATTTGGCAACGTGGGCAAGCTATCTGACTATAATATTTTCAGAACTGTAGCACTTCCGGTTATACTGGTTATATCAAATAGAACACCCTGCATGTTATTGGACATTTGGATGCTACGTTAAATTCTAGATAAGTTTTATTAACCACATGCTAGCTCTAAATTTAACTATTCTCAAGACACTTGCATTTTTATGTCAAACATGACAGATGCAGTCCTGCGGGTAATCGACAATTTTCGCTAAACAACCATCTGTTTTAAAACGTTTTTTGGTATGTCTTATTGGAAGACTCAAGCCAGCAAACAGCGCTGAAAAAAATCACACCTTTTTCTACAGGGTGTTCTTAAGAAAACAGTGAAAATAACATTCACAATATACTTAAAACTCAAAATTTTCAAAAGGAAACTCCCAATTTTTTTTCACGAATTTGCTTGGAAAAATCAAGTTAGCCGTCGCCTATAGAAAAGTAACTGGTAGCTACGAAATGTCACTCAGTTTTTCAAAATTGCCTGCACGCATCAATTACTATAACGAAGATTACTTCAATATGGTTACGATTTATGGAGAGGGTAATAAAGTATTGTCACGAACATTTGCTGCTAGATATCCGGAGAAACAGAGGCCAGAAGAGAAAACAGTTAAACGAATAATAGACAATTTTAAGAACTTTTCTAAACGCTCTATTCATAGAATATTGAAAAAGTACAAATTTCATCTGTATTCATTTTATTTGGTGCAAAATCCGATTTTTCGAGAAGCGTAAAATTCTGAGAATTTATTTTAACCCAAGCAAACAATTTATTTTGGGACAACATCATTTGGCCAGATGAGGCAAAATTCACCAAAAAATGGTCTATTTAATAGGCACAATGAGTTCAGATATCGAAATTTGGCAGTCTAATGTTTATTGTGTGGTAAGAAATGACGGAGTGGTAAAATTACATTTTTATGAAGAAAATTTAACTGGTAAAATTATAAACATGTTTTACCTTTTGCTTTATGCCCTGCTTTTTTAATTTTTATAGGTGAAGGTTATTTGAATATTTTACGAGATTATGAAACCACTTATCTGGAAAATTTACCATTGGCCAATTATCAATTATCGGGAATTATTTTATCAGCATGACGGGGCACCTCCACACAATGGCTACTTAGTGAACAACTATTTAGAAGAGGTTCTCGTTGACCAATGGATTGCAAACATAGGTCATTTTCTATGGCCACCTCGTTCGCCTGATTTGTCCGTTCTGGATTATTTTGTTTGGGGTGCATCAATAACGTTTATGATAGTTTTTTAATGGCCAAAGAGGATTGTATACGAGTGAGAAATGCATTAAGAAATTTCGAGCCTACATCAATAAGAAATGCTACTCACCGAGAACTGGTTAGAAGATGCGAAAAGTGCTTAGAAGTTCAAAATTTACTAAAATAAGTTGTTTAAGATGTCGGTATACGGTAAGTTTGTATGTTGTATGTTATTTTGCAATTGTTATTTTCTAAGAGAAAACAACATTTAATAATATTACATATTTCAAAATAATTGTTAGTTTGACTAATGCGAAATTCTCTAGGTAGTATTATTACGAAAATTCATCAGACAGCTGGTGCAATCGGCCATCAACCAATTCGTGGAAGGGACATTATTCCGATAACTTCTGGGAATCCGACCAGACCAGACAATTCCAAGATAAATATATAAATATGAACAACTGGCGATAGGAGGCATTCAGTTTTCGTCGGTCGTATCGTACAGTTAAGATAAAATGTAAATAGTTTATTGTGAATATAAATTCTGTTAAAGTAGTGGAAATCAATTAGAGTGAGTTGAACTGTGTTTTTAAATGAATCCAAGAACTGAACTGAACCCGAGTGTGAAAATAAAAACATTACAGTATTATTCGATTAACTGTTTTCAGCAATGGCCTGTTACTTTTTTACTCGCTATAAATAATAAAAATACTGAAATAATCTTCGTGAAAATAATTACTCCTATTACGCCTCGTGTAAGCATAATTGGCAATTTTGAATAACATTTCGTACCCGCCAGTTATTTTTCTAGCGGCCACAGCTGAGCTGATTTTTCCAAGCAAAGTCAACATCATATTTTAATGCGCTGAAAACGGTTTATCGTAATTTAATCGAAAGTTATGAGATTTAGATATAGGGAACGTAATACAAAAAAAAATGGGAGTTTTCATTTGAAAATTCTGAGTTTTAAGCATATTGTGAATGTAATTTTCACTATTTTTTTAAGAACACCGTGTAGAAAAGGGGTGATTTTTTTCAGAGCTTTTAGCCTGCTTCAGTCTTCCAATAAGACATGCCAAAAAACCTTTTAAAACAGATTGTTGCGAAAATGGTCGATTACCCGCAGGACTACACCTGTCAATTTTGACATAAAAATGCAAATATCTTGAGAACGGTTTAATTTAGAGATAACATGTGGTTAATAAAATTTATCTAGAATTTAACGTAGCTTCCAAATATCCAATAACATACAGGGTGTTCTATTTGGTATAATAAAGTTGTTGTAGCCACAGTTCTGAAAATAGTTTAGGCTTACCTATGTTGCCAAATTTTAATAGCGATATTTTTTTAGTTACTGGGAACCGGCCACGTTCGTATTAAAAAGATTGCATACAAAAGGTAGGAAAGCGTGAGTTTGACAGATTAAATTAAATGGTAGATTGGCATAAGATGTCTTATTAATTTCGAGGAACATTTCAAATAATGACTTACAATATTTATCTTAAAAAATGAACGGATTTCAAATAAACAAAAATGAAAAGCTAACTATTTGTCTTCTATCTAAACATCCTGCAAATATTAAACAAATATCTCCTTTCAATGATTTGATTTTGTGAAGAAAGTTTATGAGACTTTTTAACCTTCATGATCTATTTTTCTGATTTTCTGAAAAACAGTATCCTCATTTTATAGAAAAACATATGGAACAACATTGGGATCTACTTTAAAAGAAGATAGTTTAGAGTATCCAAATCGAGTAATCATTTCTAAGAAATTAGTGAAGATCCATTCAATGCCAATTTCAATAACGTTTTTCCGATTTTCTAGGAAATAATTTCTGGATATTCCTGAATAAAATACTGTTTAAATTATCAAAAACCTTTTAGCTTTTTTGGGTAATTAGTGGAATTAGTAAGAAGATGAATGCCAAAAGCCTAACTGCCCTTGTTTAGTCTTATATACAAGGCTTAATATATGATAATGTGATACTCTGATTTATAATCTGGTGTAATTTTTCATTATGGAACTGATGAAGAAATAAAGTATTTCCAAGTTTTTTTAAGTGAGAATAGCATTTTTATGGCTGTGACCAATGGTTTGTTGTAAACCAGTACACTACAAGCCCACCATGAATTTTGGAACAGCCAAACGAAGCAGCAAAAGATAGAGTTGAATATCCCCTGAACAATAAATTTGGACCTCATGCTGTATATTTTGAATAGCACATGGGCTATATCTGAAAACTGAATTTTCTGCTCAATTGAAATCTCTTTTCAATGAAAGCTTCTCATACAGCTTTACTCTCATTGTAAGTTCTCAAAACATGAATTGTACAAACATTCTAATGGCCTGGGAGAAATTATTTTTCAACAGTTTGCCGTAGCATAAGTGATTTGATCTCATAAGGCATTTCTAAAATTTGATGCCTATGTTAACATGAATCCGCTATTTGGCCACACCACATACTTTGACTGCCTCCTTTGAAGAGTTAAATTAATTATTGTAGGGCGCTTCCAAAAAAATATTTTATAAATATATATACAGGGCGTCTCACATATGAAGGGGCAATACTGCTATCTAAGAAATGGTAAGAGATACAAACACAATTAAATGGAGAAAAAGTTGCATATTATTTTAGAGCCCATTCGACTACTTACCGTTCTCAAGTTATACGAGGAAAACCAAAAATGTCATTTTTCATTTTTTGTTTTCTGCTTCTACTACTTTTATTTTAATATTATATTAATTTAATAATATAATATAAGAATATTAAAAAGGGTAAATGGAAAAGTTTATTGACAAACACTTTTACATAATAGGGCGTCATGAAATCGACACTGCTATTTTTGTTTTTTCTGGGCCATCATCAACTATTTTTTTTTAATACAGACATGCACTTTTTTGTTAGAATATTGATAAAGCATTGAAAGACCAATGTTGACATATATCTTATGTGAACTTTTAAATGATGATAGCCTAAATAGTGTAATTAAATATTTTTTACATGACAAGAATACCTATAAATTTTTTACTTGATTTTCTTGTCTGGTAGTGATGTAAATGGAAAAATAAAAATTAAAAAATAGGTATTGTTTTTTGTAATTAAAAAATTAAGATTTTCCCTAGAATGTCAAAACTATAAGTTGTAATGGAAACATGTGAATACAATAATAATAGGTGACAGTATGAAATACAATTGATAAATTTTGTTTTCTTTCTTTCCAAATTGCACAACACAAAATTTACAATAATTATTTACTTCTATGGAAAAGCAATGGACTGACAAATGTGGAATCCTAAAATGAATAGATGTACCTGATTTAGGAGGTCACAATTTCACAGACATGAGAATAGGTCTAAGAAGAAGATGGAAACCAATAAGGGCTCAATACTTTTGTAAATAAATAGATCTTGTCTTGTTAAATTAAGGTAAACATTTTCATCACAAAATGTTCAGTACTTTTGCAACAATTCAGTTTACAACAATAATAAGTTTAATGTTTGTGAAAAGCTTATCTATGATTTGTATATTCTGGATCATTAAATTTACTATTGTGCATACTTACAAAATGGAGATGAAGACAAAAAAATTTAAAATTAAATACCAAACTTGCATAATTCTGCAATACAAAAATGGCCATCTGGTTTCAATGGTCAGTGTTTTTTTTGCAATTTTCTCAGTAACAGAACAATATTTTACAATTTATATATTTCATGGGCACTAAATGTATCAGGTGATTTCCAGGAATTGGTCTGCATATATTTGCATAGTTCTATATCTCTCTGCTCACACATGAGTTTGTTAATCAATTTTCCAAAAAGGAGGAGGTTATCAATTCGTCATCACGTTTTTTATGTATGCTCAGTAATTATTCAAATATGGCTTGGGCAAATTTTATGATTTAAACAGCATGTATTAAGGAATATTACAGAAAGGTACCATATAATTTACTATAACGTGAGATTTACTTACGGTTTTCCAGCAAATTGGAAAAAACAGTAATTAAGGGACTACATTTAAGTGAATTTCAATAAATTTACTACTTTTCTAAAACAGCTAACCAATTTAAATATTTTAAATAGTATTCTACAAAGAGATGTTCCAGCTTGATTCCGTATAATTATCTATAACATAAAACATAATGTTTTACTGAAACTTGAAAAAATATTTGCAAAAACAAGGTAAACATCAATGTAAATGTCAAATTTTCATCATAAATATCTAGCTTAACTGTCAAGATATGCCATGAAAGTATATTGTACAGGGTGTATGTAACGGTTTTCATTGCAGTCAAGTGAAATGGCAGAAATATTCCATTAGTGTATTGATAAGAATTTTTTTAGGTGATTGATGTTTTCTATATGGATATGGTGGTAGGTGTGTATTGAAATTCAAGCTGCAAGCAATGTGTCAGTTGAAATAATAGGCGAGTAAACTTACAGTTAGACATGTAGGTACAAAACATGTTACAAATAAATGTGATATTCGGTGGTACATAAGTAGTTCAATATATAGGATGGTTGAAATATAAGGTGAAATAGAATTAACGTTATACAGGGTGATTTCGAAAAAAATGTTGTATTGAGTGGCACATAAGTAGTTGTGTATACAAGGTGGTTGAAATAAAAGTGAAGTAAACTATAATTATAAAGATAAAAAACTTAAAAAATGGTTAAATAAGCATGCATGCAGCAAGGATATGTGAGTTATAGGGCAGAGGGTTCAAAAAATGTTAGAAGCAGTTGCATATACTGGGTGATTAAAATATAAGACAGAGTGGAATTATAGTTATACAGGGTGGTTACAAAAATTTTATAAACTGTGGAACATAAGTAGTTGCTTATACTTGACATATTGGGCAAAGTAAAATTATATGTATACAGCGTGATTTAAGCAATAGAAAAATAGAAAGTCAGTAGGGATTAATACTTATACAGAGTGGTTGCAATATCGTGTAGAGTTTAATTATAGTTGTACAGGGTGATTCAGGAAAAAATACAAATTAGAGAAAGAGGGAGAGATAAAAATATACTAAAATAATCAACAGAATTGTGCCTTAAATCAGATAAAAAAAAGAAGTCTGAAGTATTTGATTCCATGTGGTTTCTAAACATTTTTTATTTTAAGCCAGTTGAAGTTGATTCTTTTTTAAATACAAATTATTGCATAACAATTTCTGTATTAAGGTACTTTATTTTTAAGAAAAATTCATTTGTATGGACAATCCTCATATAAAATTAAAATGTTAGATATCTGTTGATTTCTTTTTAGCTTGCAAACCATGCAGAACTTTTTATAAAGAGCAACTTTTTCTAATTTTAGTAAGTGCAGAAAGTGTTAAACTCCATTAAAAATTCTTTCAGTTCAACAATGCTCAGTGAAAACATTTCTTATTCAGTGAGCAAATTTCCAGTTACCTTTACAATATTCCCTATTTGTCCACATATACAACCATAATTCGAAAATACATGCCCTCTCCATTATTATCGTCTGGTATAAATTTTATTCATCTCTTAATTTAGTTAATATTATAATTCAAATTATAACCCTACAAAAAAGACATTTAAGAATTTTGAAACTTACTCAAGTAATGCTTTAAATGCATCTGGTTGGACATCAAGAATTGCTATTGGATCTTTCTCTGCCATACCACCATAAAACATAGCTTCAAAAACAGGGCTGGACATAGCTAAAAACAACTTATGTCCTTCAAGAACTTGTTGATTAGGCTCAGTCCCAACAATAAATCGACAATCACTCCACATTCCAGTTTCAAGTAAATACTGTCCCCTTTCTTTAACCATCCTTCTGGTAGTTTGCCAGTCACATGAAGGCGGTTGGCCACTCATCTTAAAGAATAGTACACTAAGTTATCAAATATTGTTTAAATCAAAATATATTGAAATAGGACTCACCTTTGTTTCCGTTAGTTACACCTGGGACTTATCAGATGGACAAAACCGCCTAATCAGAACTTATTATTATCTTATTCTACTGTGTACATTTTTCAATTGTAGTTGTTATGAATCTATTTTAAACATTGATTGATTGAGAGCGGCTGAAAGTTTAAGTAATATAAACACAAATAAATTACACAATATACGACGTAAACTTCTCCAAATATAGTGACATATATTATGACAAATGACAGATGCCTGTAATGTAATTTTGGAATTTTAACCATAGAGCATACACCTTCCGGCTTAGATCATTCACCTTCTAGACACTTAGATCATTTACCATCTAGATATAGTCTGTCAAGCATAAAATCGTGGCAACACTAGAAAGAGAGGGCAATAGAGACAGTAACAGGCTATATCATTTAGTGGGTTGAAGCAGCCAATGAACAACATGCTGATCGTATTTCATTAGAATCAGCTCCCAACCTATTGAAATAACCTCTCACCTTCTCTATTGCCCTCTCTCTCTTTAGTTTTACCCTGACATTTGTGCTACTGCAGGCTATCTCCAGAAGGTACATGCTCTAAGCCTTCTAGTGAAATCTAAATGCTGGAGATGAAATGCTTCTTAGCATCTGATTTCTGATATTATTTTGTATCACCAAGTCTTCATCATCGGCCGATTCAAACGCAAAGCCATTTAATTTTATAAACTTAACCAAATAGCCTGCAATCGTAGAGCATGTACCTTCTGGAGATCTTAGAGCACGTACCTTCTGGAGATAACCTTCAATGTGTTACCGTTAAAGTGAAATTTTAGTTACAGTATTTCATACTTGACGCCCTAAGTTTTAAAGTGTGAAAAATTGAAATGTATATATTTAGTAGTAAAAGTTTTATATTAATAAACACTTATATTATGGGTATAAATTATTCAATTTATTATTTATCATGTATAGTATACTGAATATAATTTAGGGGTTTTCGCGGAAGCAGTTCTGAATCGATTCACAATCAGTTCATTATTTTTAGTTATATTTTTGTTCTGTCCCTAAATCGGATCACCGGACTTCCTTAGATCATGTACCTTCTAAATATAGCCTGTCATGCACAAATGTCGTGGTAAGACTAAAGAGAGAGAGGGCAATAGTGAGGGCAAGAGGCTATTTCACTCGGTTGGGAGCTGCATCCAATGAAATACGTTCAGCATGGTGTTCATTGGCTGCTTCCACCCACTAAGTGAAATAGCCTGTTACTGTGTCTGTTGCCCTCTCTTTCTAGCGTTGCCACGATTTTGTGCTTGACAGGCTATATCTAGGAGGTACATGATCTAAGCCGGAGTTCACATAGTAATTTAGATTGGAGCTAAAAGATTTGGATGCGCAATCGATTGCACATAGCATAGATGAATTTTTGGCAAAAGAAGATCTGAATATAAATAAATGCGTTGGTTTTGGTTTTGATGGTTGTTCAACGATGTCAGGAAAAGACGGAGGGGTACAAGCGATCTTACGCAAAAAGTACACCAAAGCTCTCTACTTTTATTGCTCGTCCCACAAACTGAATCTAGTTATCAATGATCTAAATTCACTTCCTGAAATTAGAAATGCCATGGGAACCACCAAAGATACTATAAACTTTTTTCGGGAATCAGTTTTGAGGAGGAAATTGATACCTAATATTTCCAGACTTTGCGAGACAAGATGGAGTGAGAAACACAAAACGATCAGAGTTTTTAAAGAAAATCTTCCAGTAATTCTGGAAGCCTTACAAACATTATCTCAGGAAGGAAATGTGCCTTCCAACTGCATGCGGCTACTTCCAGAATTTCTTTCATTCTCTGGATTATGTTGGTAGCCAAATACTTGGCTTTGATGGAACCCGTTGTCAACATAATCCAATCTGTAGCTTTTTTTTTTAATTAAAAACCACCGTGAAAATCCGGAAAAAGTGACAGACGAAATTATAAAGGAAGCTACTGCTGTTGCTGAGAAAGTCGGACTGGAGGAGGACATTACATCAATGCCGCGTATTACGGGGAAACAACGTCATAGAAGCAATCATCCAGCAGAAAGCCCTTTAGAATACTGGAAGAGATCTTTAGTAATACCATACTTGGATTCAATTATCACCTCCCTTGAAGTACGTTTGGCTGAAGAAAACACGCCATTATTCGCATTATCTAAGTTACACCCGGGGCAGATGCAAACGATGGCAACTGAAAATCTGAAACAAACTTGTGAATCTATTGCCCAGTTTTATGATTTACCGAACATAAAGAATGAAATAGAACTGTGGCAGCAATTGTGGCACGATAGGCTTAATCTAACAAATCTAACAGTTGTTGATGTCCTAAAAGAAACAAATTCCTTCTTTCCCGAAACGGAAAAAGCATTGTAAATTTTGATCGCTTTACCATGCACGACCTGTACAGTAGAGCGAAGTAATATTTTTGGTTTTAAAAAATAACTTTAAAAAAAAATCAAGTTTAATTGATCGGAAAATATTACAAGTTTAAAATTATTAACTGAATACAAAATTATACGTCTAATCGCTACAAAGTTTATGTCTATTCTAATCGTAAAAACAAATGCATCATGATATGATATTCTATTTATTTTTGTTATTGTTCTCTTATTGGAACGGGATGCATAACTCCTCCATCCTTAAAGATTCGTCAAGGGTGGAACCACCTGAGACGGACTAACTTCCGGTCTGGGGCCTGGTTGACTGGACTGGAACAATTTCATTATCCGTTCTCGCTTCCTGACAATAACAGGATTACTGCAATAATAAGGAAAATTGTGAAATATAGGAACCATGTTGAGCGTCTGGACTGTATTCTGATTTCTTCTAAGGGCTCTTCGGCTGATTCCTGAATTTGAAGTTCATGTAACTTGTCTAGTGGCACTTTTTCTAGGTTGAGCTTTTGAACTGGTAAAACTGGTAGACTGATTGCTTTTATTTCGTCTAAGGTAACTGGATGACCTTTGATTGTACCTTTTTCGTTTTTGTAGATGAACGATGTAGTTTTGATTGAACATTTTGGCGGAACAATGAACAAAAATGTTCCTTGAAGGACTGCTACGTCGCTTTCTTGGCATGTGGTTTGAACTTTTTGTTGTTTCGGAAAAACTCCAATGTAATGGGCCTCATTGATTTCTTCAAATATCTGCTGGGCATTTTTGATTGGAATTTGTTGGCAGTTTTCTAACTTGTTTTCGACTCATAAAAGTGAAGTTATACAATCTAGATTTTGAAGTAGTGGCAAAATGCGATTTTTCTTGCACAAATAATTTGACCATAAGTTTTGACATTCTTCACCTTGATATTGGTACTCATTGTTGCTTATGGAAAGATAGGAAGATGGTGGGATAATTATTGATTGATTTTCATTTGGTATAGCATAAAGGTGATAATAATCAAAGGTATCAGGATGGACCAATGGAAAATCCAGAGAAAATATTATTTTATCTTGTGAAATGATTACATTTGTACTACTACTACTTCATAATATTTGAGATAATCAAGCACAGAAAATAACAATTGTGAATAACTGTGTGATTCTTGCAATTGATCAACAATTTTTTGTAATTCATTTGGTGAAATGATACTATGATGTAAAACTTTTAAGTTAGCAAAGCTTATAGCATTTTCCATGTCTGAAAGAAAATTCAATAAAGAGTCTGAATTTAATTTAATATGATTCAAAATTTCTTGGATCTCTAAATAATGAGCATAATTAAAATTTATTTCGTTCAAACCTTTTCTTAATTGTTCAATTTTATTTTCAATCAAATTTTGGTTATTTGATATTTTAGTAATTGTTTCATTAATAGTTTTCATAAGTGCCGAAGTTAATGATATTTGTTTATTAACTTTTCTAACAATTTTATTTTGATTAGTTTCGAGTTCTGAAATGCTCTTATGAATTTCTTGAGCATCTTGGGCGTCCATATTTCCTGAGAAATATTTTATTACAGATCCAAAGGGGTTAATTAATCCTCTTTTATTTCTAATGGCGGCACTTCACTTGGTGTTAGCGTATTTTTGTTTTGTATCGCTATATTCGTCCAAAATATTTTGGCGGCACTTCACTTGGTGTTAGCGTATTTTTGTTTTGTATCGCTATATTCGTCCAAATATTTGATGTATTCGCAAATATTCCAAACGTGCCATCCACACATATCGCAAAACACTCAAACATGCCAAATATGTTTGAATACCAGTAAATGTGACACATGACTCACCGTGAAGATAAATAAACAAAATTAATGAAAAATGTTTTTTATTTATTTTTCACCTACCTCAGTATTCGTAGATGGGTTGCATTTATAGATGGCTCACAGAAAACTATTCATGTATTTGTAAGCAAACCATGTTGGTTTGAATACGCTAGACGTGCTTGCTCCTGATGTTTCTGATTTCTTAATTTTTGTGTTATAATCCCTGAACTCAGACATCAAAGATTCCCTCTTTTTCTTTAAATCAGCGATTGTGCATGGTTGTCCAATATTGTTTTGGATATCTATCCATGCATAATTTATTTTATTTTTGTGGCTGATATGTTTGGGGTCACAAATGCAAGGATGCATTTGGTACAACTCGAGAAACTTCATGATGTTATTTTTCGACCACTTCAATTTGCCACAAACACTACTTTGCCATTAAAAACAACACTAGTTGATCACGAACGAAGCGCCGCGTGCAACTGTATGAACCAAGTGTGGACGGCTAAAGCAAATATTTGGCTTATTTGACTCCTTTGAAGTGCATTGAAAACCGACAACTGGACGGTAAGGCGTATTTGCTCTTAGCGGTATTCGACTTATTTGTTCAAATAAAGCAAAACTAGCGAATAACCTCTCCACACATCGCAGTTTTTGGACAAATGTAGCAAATATACGAATACGCTACACAAAGTGAAGTGCCGCCATAATATTTGGGAACAGAACATTTTTTGATTTAATAATCTGACTTCATATTCTAAGTGTTTATATGAACTAAGAAGTGGTTCTTTTTGAACAGATGTGACGTTACGTATTACATGTTCAAAGGTATCATATACAGTGATGGCCAAATGTGTGGAACCAAGTAAATATCTCTGGAATTATTAGAGATATCAAAATGAAATTTGGAAAGTGGATACTGCAGTAGATTGCCTATTTGTTTCCAAAATTTTTTACAATTTTGAACTTCCTGTTTTACCGGAAGTAATGTCGATTTTAAAATTTGCAATGAAACACCCTGTATAGTATTGTAGTTTCTGATGAAACATTTTATTGCGAATACAAAAATATCGGGTTTGATATTGTTTACTTCAATACCTACCGAGATATAAACAGAAAAGTAACTAAGGAAAGGAAAAATTCGATGGTACCTAACTCGGTTCAGATTTCATTTACACCTGATATAAACAAACCGCTCGGTAAGGATTTGTATTTCTATTGGCCAATCGGTGGCATTATACCGTCACAGCCAACAGCACTGCTTGTTCCATAGTCGAATACACGTGCGTTTGATTAAATCAGGCGCAAATTAAATCTGAATCAAGTTTAGTAGTACATGAAATTCATTGCAGAACTGACAGTAGTTGTCAAAATAAGTTATTAGTTTTTTTTATTTGAACGTAAAAAGATTGTATTGTTTTAATTTGATCGTAAAATGGCCGAATTAAGTGAAAGAGAAATAATAGAAATATTAATGATGACTGGGTATGGGGAGAGGAAAAGGACGCACCAAGAAGTTTGTGGCCTTGTTAACATTGTTCATCCGAACACACAAATATCCCGTTCAGTAGTGACGAAAATTTTGCGAAGGTACGACACAAGTGGAACAGTTAGCAATTTACCAAAAAGTGGACGGTTAAAAAGTGCAAGTAATGAAGGTGTAGCTCAAAATGTTGCTATATCTTTGGAAGAAAATCCTCACTTATCCACTACCGACCTCGCCAATATGCATGGAATTAGCCGTCGTTCAGTAGGAAGGATATTAAGGCGAGAAAATATCATCCATCATACAAAATTCGCCTCGTTCAAGAACTCTCCGAAGACGATTTCGACAGACGTTTGCAATTTTGTGAAACGATGATGGATATTTGTAACCGTGATAATAATTTTATAATAAATGTGGTGTTTTCAGACGAGGCTACATTTTGTTTAAATGGTACGGTTAATCGACCTAACTGCCGCTACTGGTCGCAAAGTAATCCTAATTGGGTACAAGAGGCTCATACACAGCATCCCCAAAAATTGAACGATTGGGCCGGCTTTTATAACACAGAATCGTGGGACCCTTCTTCCTACAAGAAACTTCAAAACGGAGATAGGTATTTACAGCTCTTGGAGACACAAGTTATTCCGGCATTGGAGGTAAATGGACAATTACCAAATAATATCTGGTTTCAGCAGGATGGAGCACCACCCCATTACGCTCGCATTGTTCGAGAGATCATTTAGATAGGACATTTCGTCACAGATGGATTGGAAGAAGAGGTACTTATGAATGGCCTGCACGAACTCCCGACCTTAATCCGCTAGACTATTTTCTGTGGGGTTACTTAAAGTCTAGGTTTATGTTGATAGACCAAATAATTTGCAAGAATTAGCTGCAAGAATAACTCAAAACATCCAGAGAATTACACCAGAAGTAATAGCTAATGTTACTAGAGAATTTAAAAACCGACTTGCTTATTGTCAAGAAGTAAACGATGCTCAGTTTGAACATCTAATACATTAAGTTTAGTTAAGTTTCAATGGTTTGAAAATCACTTTGATTTAGTTAATAATTATATTTATGTATTTCTTTAAGGGATATTAGATTTTTCCTTTCCTTAATTACTTTTCTGTTAATATCTCGGTAGGTATTGAAGTAAACAATATCAAACCCGATATTTTTGTATTCGCAATAAAATGTTTCATCAGAAACTAAAATACTGCAATATAGTCCGTGGGTTCAATTTAAAATTATAAAACTAATATTCACTTTCACTTTTCTAGAAACTTTTATTTACATCGAATATACAACAGCTGATTCAAATATCGCAATAACAATTTCGCTCCATCAACTGAACTCGCGATCGTGGCCTGCTTCCTTTATAAAACCAGCGTCGAATTCTCCAGTAAAATCAGTTATCACTCCTACAGCTGTCGAGAACCCTTTTTTATCTCAAAGCGATTGTTGTACTGAAATGAAACAGGGTAGGCTTTGTGTAAATTTCATAACAATACTATACAGGGTGTTTCATTGCAAATTTTAAAATCGGTACTTCTGGTAAAACAGGAAGTTCAAAATTGTAAAAAAAATTGGAAACAAATAGGCAATCTACTGCAGTATCCACCTTCCAAATTTCATTTTGATATCTCTAATAATTCCAGAGATATTTGCTTGGTTCCACACATTTGCCCATCACCGTATATTGGTGTCTGATAAAATTTGTGATTTGATTGGGTCAATTCGGACATAATGTAGGAAAGTGTGAGAGGCGATTTTTAGTCGGGAACTTCCAAGTTCCAAGACTCCGGGATTAGTTTTGAGATTCCGAATTTGAACTTTCTGACTCATTGTCAGGTGTAGTGTCATCAACCTGTAACAAGTTTTTGTTAATAAATTTTCAAGGCGGTTTAAATATTTGTTTGTGATAAGTATTTTGAGGTGTCGTAAAGGTACACTTTGAGCTACGCGACCGAGACAAGCGACAGCGACAAGAGACAGGAGACACGAGACCGCGACAACGTCGCTTGTCGCTTTACCTCTTTGAGCTACGCGACCGAGACAAGCGACAAGAGACAACGTCGCTCGTATTTATTTGGGAAACACGACTGACATTAAGCAGTTGGTTAGATGTTCTGCCCTCATAAATATTTTTGTTTCAGTTCGTTAGAGGTTTTTAAAATTCCTCTGTGATTTGTTATTCCTTCGTGTTGAGTTTTTGTAAGATTTTGTTGTCGGTGTTCTTGTGTTACATCAAAAAGTAACTTATTTGATTTTAGAAATTTATAGGCACAATTTTTGAATATTTGGGGGATGAATCTACAGATTTCTTCGTAAAAATAATTATTTGGGTCATTTTGGAAGTAAAATGCGTATTGTCTAGTATTTCCTGCATACTCTTTTATAAACTGAATTAGTTGTTGTCGGAAAAAGTTCTTTGTGACATATAAATAGAAACGTGTTCGAATTACAGGGTTTTCGGGGATTGTCTGGGACTTCAATAATAAAAATTAGATTTAGAAAGTAATTTACTGGTTTGTCTGTTATTTTAATTGAAAGTATTGGATCTTCTTCGGTAGTATGAATAGTATTGTTGTCACTGTTTTCGTCAGGGTCAACTTGTCCTATTATCGATTGGTTATCGATTTCTCGAGAAGTAGAGGGTCTGTTAATTTGTAATTCTGGGTTTTCGTTACATTCTTGAATGTATTGAAATATTGGGGGAGTATTTCGTTCGGTTTCGTTAGGATAAATTTCTACTCGTGGCAGGGCGTCTACATTAGTATTTTTCTTACCTTTCTTGTGAACTATTTCATAGTCAAATTCTTCTAAACGTAATCTCCAACGTACTAAACGTGAATTGGGTTCTTTTAAAGACATGAGCCACTTTAAGGGAAGGTGGTCACACGCTATTGTGAAATGTAACATCGAAGACTTTTGTGCCGTAGACGATGGCTAATAATTCTTTCTCAATTGTCGAATAGTTTTTCTCGTGGTCATTAAGGGTCCTGGATGCGTAAGCAATGGGTAGGTCACTACCAATAGGGCCTTCAATAATTGCTACGTTGCTCGCATATGTGGTTAGAATACATTTTTTTCGAAAAGTCTGGGTATGGCAAAATTGGATCGTTTGTCAGAAGTGATTTACATTCTTCGAAAGTTTTTATATATTCACGGTAATTAATATTAATTTTAGCACCTTTTTTCAAACAAGTTGTAAATGGTTTTGTAATGGGAGCGAAGTTTTTGATGAACTTCCTATAATAACCTAAAAGTCCTAGGAATTGTTTTATTTTCTTGGTTGTTTTTGGAATTGGGTAATTTAAAATTGCTTTAATTTTTATCAGGGTTAGGTTTAATTAGTGATTAAATGTCCGAGGAAAGAAACTTCTCTACACAAAAATTCTGATTTGTCAAATTGGATTTTTAAATTGTGTTCTCTAAGTCTTTGGAATATTTTTTTTCAAATTAGCAATATGTTGAAGTGAGGAGGAAAAACAAATGATGTCATCGACATACACAAAACAGATGTTATTTTGTAAACCTTTTAAGACATTGTCCATAACTCTCTGGTACGTTGCGGGGGCGTTTTTTAAACCAAACGGCATACGGAGATACTCATAATGACCGTGTTGGACATTGAAAGCTGTTTTCTTGATATCGTCGGGATACATTTCAATTTGGTGAAAGCCACTCGCTAAGTCTAAAGTTGTGAAATATTGGCATTTGCCAAGTTTATCGAGAATATCGGAAATATTTGGAATAGGATAACGATCATCAATTGTTTTTTCATTTAGTTTACGATAATCTACTACTATTCGCCATTTGTTAATACCGGAAGCATCGGCTTTTTTTGCAACTATTCAGATTGGGGACGACCATGGAGAATTACTTGGCATTTCTTTGATCTGTCTTTGAATTACGGGCGTATGGATAAAAGGATATCGATATGATTTTGAATAGACTGGAATTTCGTCAGAAGTTTTTATTTTGTGTTTTACTTGGTTCAAAGTCATTTTGATTGAAAAGTTTTACAGATATGGGAGAATATAATTTTATTTCTTGGGGATCATCAGTGTTATTTTGAATTTTCACATTGGCATAACCATTTATTGCGGTTGTTATACCTCCTGGGATAAAACAATTACCTATTTTAATTGTATTTATCTCAATTTCGCCATTTTGAATGTTAACTGGAACTTTAAGGGTTTCAATGGTATGGTGTTCTAGTCGGGCAAAGAATAAAAGTTTGTTCTTTGTTTCATAATGATCTAGATTAATTTTGGAAGTTGGAGTTTTCAAAGTGAAATTTCTTATATCAATTTGAACATTGAGGTCTTTCATTGTTTCATAGCCTATTAAGCTGTCAAAGAAATTGTGAAACTTGAATAAATAAAATTTAATATTTTTCTTAGAATTTAATTCTGAAAATGTTGGGATTTCGATACAATAATTTTTGGTGGTTGTCTGAAAAATTGAAGAAATCGTAAAGTCTTTCTTTATGAAATCTGAAAAATAGTTTTCTGCTACATCGGGATTCAAAAATGATTTTGTTGCACCCGTGTCTATTAAAAGTTTCAATGGAGGGTTGGATATTTTTATATTATAGATAGAATGTAGTTCTATGTATGGTTTTTGGTTAAGGCATTTGGAAAATTTGGTTCTCCTGAACTTTGTTCTGGTTCTTGTAAGCTGATGTCAGTATAGTTTTCATGAATGTTTTTATTTTGAAAATCTGTTTCTGGAATATTTTCATCATAAAATTCGGGATTTTCATAAGAAGGGTCAAATTGTTCAAGATTGTGTACTTCATATGGATTTTTTTGGTTTTTGTTTCTTTGGTGTTGAGGGAAAATTGGTCTGTTTGTGAAAATTTGTTGTTGAGGAACTGGTCTTTGTTGAATTTGTATGGGTCCTCTAGGAAATTGTGGTTGTTGATATTGAAAATTATTTGGTAGAAATTGACTTGGAATTTGATTTCTATTCAAAGATTGAAATTGATTTTGCATTTGAAATTGATTTGGGTTTTGTTTGAAATGTTGGTTGTGATTATGTTGTTTTTGATGTTGGAAATTGCTTTTGTGAGGATTGTTGTCAAAATTGGAAGGTCTTTGTAAGTGTCGAATATTATTTTCGGCAATAATGTATTGTCTGGCTTCAGCTAATGTGCTGGGTTTCATAGCTCTAATAGTAGAACATAAGGGCTCTTTTAGTCCTGCTAAAAATATTTTTAAAGCGTGGGTGTTATAAAATGTCTTTTGACTGTTTATTTTGAACAAGATTTTCGTGAATGTCAACATAGTTATGTAATGCGCTTAAATTGGACATAACTCTTGTAGAAAATTGTAAAGAAGGTTCATTTTGAAATTGTCTTAATTGATCTAAATCAAAAAGTAAACCATTCTCATCGCGCTGATCTCCAAAATGTGCTATTACCGCGCTTTTGACAGTGTGCCAATCTTTAGCAATGCAAATACTGTAAGCTTCTCTAGCTTTACCAATTAGTTTAGAATAAATGCTGTATATAATTGTTATGTTTTGTACGCTTTGGATATTTTCTGGGTTTGGATCCCAATACTGATTAATGATAGTATTAGCAGTGTCAAGAAATGATGACAGTTCTAATGGGTTTCCATGGAATTGTGGAATTATTTGTAGTAACTTGGGTTCAAAAACTGGAACATTACCTGCTTGTCTGTTCGGATTCATATTTAAAATATTTGAATCGTTAACTGGACTATTTGAAATGTATAAATCGGAAAATAATGTACTCAAATCAAATTCAAAATTTTGTTAACTCATTTGCACTGTTTTCTCTTAATGAATCAGACAAATTCGAGGAGACAGACATAAACTGGGTAAATAATGCGAATATAAGGAAATAATATGTATAAAACAAGGAAAGCAACTTTTTCTACTCTCAGTACCAAGGAGAGGATCTTCATTGGATTTCTCTGGTCTGCAGTGGATCGTTGTGGATTTTCTTTTCTTCACTTGGATTTTTCTCTTTTTTTCGGAGTTCGGTTCAGTGAATCAACCGTTGGAAAACTGACGTTTTTCTCGAAGAAATTCGTTCAGACCCGAATGAATGCACCAGTAATATTTTTGTTTTTCAAAAATAACTTAAAAAAAAATTAAAAGTTTAATTGAGCGGAAAAATATTACAAGTTTAAAATTATTAACTGAATACAAAATTATACGTGTAATCGCTACAAAGTTAATGTCTATTCTAATCGTAAAAACAAATGCATCATGATATGAGAATTCACTAGAAACTATGCTGAATTGGCTGCACGTGTTGCTGATATTCTGTTTCTTTTTGTTATTGTTCTCATATCGGAAAGGGATGCATAACTGCGATCCTTTAGCAGCCTCAGAAGACTAAAAACATGTTAAATTTGAAGACGCGAGATGTAAAGACCGACATCTAGGATTTTCGAAGAAACCAGCACATAGAGGTTCCGAATCTGGAGCCGTTCCATGTAACTGCTGTTATATATTAAAATATATATAATATATATTAAAATATATACAATTAATTTTTTTATATTTCATATACTACTATTTTAGTTGTCGCCATCTTAAAAGTTTAAAAATTGCCCCAAACTTCTCTACGTCGACCCATATCTTCAGATGGGTCGTTGTGAGCGTGGTGTGAGCGAAAATAAGGCTACGTTCCACTTAGCGACCACAACGACCATGCTCACAGAAGAGGTTTTTCCCATTCCACTTGCTTGTGAGTGGTTAAATCATAAATTCAAGTGGAACGGTGTATGAAGCGTTTTGAGCGTTCATGTAAATAGGTTAACTTGATTTATATTAAAAAATATACAATTTAATTTTTTATATTTCATTTTAGTGGAGCTTTTAAACAATTCGAGTTTGAATATAAATGTCTTTTACGGCAGTTGTATATTTGTTGATGCGTCGCAATAATGCTTCAGAAACTACTTCATCTAGTTCAGATGAAGAGTGGAATGCAATTTTACAAAATTATAATCGTGAAAAGCGAAAACTTAGGTCACGTATTATTGATTACGAGAATGTAATTAATCTCTATTCAGATGAAGAATTCAAAAGTCATTTAGCAAACAACATATCTATAAACAAAAAAAAAATGTTTCATGAAAGAAACGTTTTCACAACGATAATGAACATTGTTTATTTACCAAGTTAGGTTTGTTACTGATAAATGTGGACAAATGTATAAATAAATGTTGAATATGAACTAAAATTAATTTTATTAAACTTAACATAATTACATTTATCTGTCTTCACACGTTCTGCATCAGCTTGAGAAACATAAGCTTGCACAGCAGTATCTTTCCGAATTATATAATACTATTTTAGTTGTCGCTAAGTTTAAAAATTGCGCCAAACTTCTCAGCGTCCACTTCGACCCATATCTAAAGTTGGGTCGTTGTGAGCGTGGTTTGTTGTTGCGATTTTCTTTCAGTTAGAAAAAACCAGCACAAATAACCATCACACTAATACCAACCAAACACAAACAGACAACCAAATTATGAACATAATTCCATATATCCCAGGTGTATCGGAAAAAATTAAGCGGTTAGGAAATAAATACAGCGTTAAAACTGTTTTTAAAACAAATAATACCTTGCGCTCTATCCTCACACATACCAAACCGTTTAACGCAACCCAGAGTTCTAAAAATTGTGTGTACAGTGTTTTGTGTGACTGTGGCCATTCTTATACCGGTGAAACTTCCAAGACCTTTAGAAGTAAGGAAAAAAGAACATCAATATAACATTTCCAGAAGACATGTGGACAAATCAAATTTGGCCAATCATGTATTAACGAGCACCGGCAGCCATAGGATAGACTGGGATAAAACAAAGATTTTGTTGAAAGAAGAAAATTTAAAAAAGAGAAAACTTAAAGAAACCAGCTGTATGATGATAAACAACACTGAAATCGGAGCACCTTCAGCCGACCTTCATTTGGACTGGAAGAATTTATTGCTAACAGAACAAAAAAACGGTAACCTCAGAGTCAAGTGATCGCCAAACGACAAATTGTCAGTGTCAAATTTTTTGACAAACAACAAATTCAAAATCAAAGTGAAAATTTTTTAGAAAAAAACCTCGAAAACAACACTAAACGATTGACAACGACTCCAGACTCGGAGTTGAAACGTCTCCATACACAGATAAGTATTACACAATATACAATACATTACTTATATACAGGAATACTGGTTGATCATTTTATAGATATCTCTTTCTCTCAGAAAAACTGTGAGGAAGAATCTCTGTACAAACAGCCAGTCATCCGGGCAATTTTACGAAATTACGATTACTACACTTTGTTCTACATATACAATTTTTTAAATACTTATCTGTTACAGCAAAAAAAAAAAAAATTGGAGGAGAGAAAACCCAATGAATAGACAAAATAATTAAATCGGAGCGTTAGTATATTAATGAATTGGTAAAAATGCAACTTGACGATAATAATGAATATGAAAATGTTTAAAAAGTACCCATTATATAAATCTAAGTCAAAAATGCCAGAGCTCCGCATTGAACTTGTGTTTTTATATAAAATCTTGTGTGTATTTTTATATTTATAAATATCTCGCATTGAGATTTTAATAGGAGTTTTGTGTTTATCAATATAAATTGTAAAGATGTTTAATGGCGTTTGGTGGTGCGAAATAAACACCATTTTTATAAATATATATCAATCGGGGTATGGACGACAATCTTGTGAACCACCAATTCTTAGGTACATATCCAACAGTTATGATATGTACATTGATAATATTTAGGGGGTTGGATATACCCCTGCTAATCCCTATTGACATATTTGGTATTATTAAAGTTGAACGTCAGTCCCCGCGAAAACTTTTCATCTGCGTATTGCCGTTTTTAAACTTTCATTCTAGTAGTTCATTTTCCCATTCTCAATTTGCTTGCATCAATCTTAGTTCCTTTGAGTTCAAACAGAAAAAGGACAAAATCTTATTCTACAGAACTATTTTCTTTATTTACTTCTTTTAATAAGAAAATATATTTTTAATAAAGCAATTATATTTTTATTATAATAAATAACAGTCTCCATTCCAAATCTCCTTAAGACTGTTATAAATGTTTTCTGCTAGAGAACGTAAATGCACACTGCAATTTTAACACGATTCGACATCATTTGGGGAACATTGTAGATTTGTGTTTTTCAATTTCTCAGCGGAATCTTGTATGGACTCTGACGACTCAATACCCAAAGGAACTTTGGCGATAAAGTCATCCTTGAGGAGGAGCTCGCTCTTTCAGGGTCGGTATCGTTCATCTTTACTATCGAATAGCAGCTCGTTATTGAATCACTCGATTGGATTTGAAAATCTCCATTTATACATTCCTCAAAGGCATCACATATGAACTTATCAAAGATGTCAATATCCAAAGTAAAATTTAAAATCATTTTGTAACTACCTCATATATATATATATATATATATATATATACAAGTGATTTAATTGAGCATGCTTGAGAATTCTTAAGTGAGAATATTTACTATCTTTAAAACCACTTTGAAACTATTTTTCTTGTCTACCTCGATGAGGTAAATAAATATATGTGTATAAAAGAATACAATTATATTAAAGAAATTAAGTTTTTATTAAAATAAATAATTGCCCTTATTCCATACAATTTCAAGACTTTTGAATATTTCTTTTAGTAAGTGATCTAAATGGTCAGCGGGATTCATACACGATTCAACATCATTTGGAAGGCTTTGAAGGTATTTTTTATCAATCCCTCGACGGAATCTTGTATGTCCAAGATATCAATGTCTAAATCAACTTTTTCACTAAAATCATCATTAAAAAGGTAGTAGTCCAGGAATTAACTGTCAGAAAGCGCCTCGTCATTGATATCATCCTTGTAGACTGTTTGGGAGTCAAAGAGCTGCTGATACTCATTAAAATGTGTGCCCCGGAATGCTTGATTTTGTATGGCAACCACGTCTTCAATTACACCCTCACTAAATTGGGTTCCCTAAGACATCACGTATAAAACACTAAAAAAAAATTGTAAATTATTCTGTTGTAATAAAGTACAAGTTTAACTAAAGTATGCGTATACTACAATTCTCATATATATATATATATATATATATATATATATATATATATATATATATATATAGTTATTCCATCGACTTATGAAACAACCTAGCAACAGTTCCCAAGCTGAGTCAGCATAACACGTGTCGTCTCCAGTTATCCGCAGACGAACATCCGTGAGAACTGCAAGCGCTGCGACACCTTAGTCAGCGTTCTTAGTTTATAAATTATACTTTTTCATTGTAACATCATTCATTGTTACTTACAGATTTGTCTAGTTTAGTTCAACACTCATTTTTTGTCTTTTTTATTGTTAAAAAGTTTTATTATTATTTTCATCATTTTCAAGTTTATATTGAAAGTTTAATTAATTGTGAAGTATAAATAAAGTCTTTTTTAAAAAGAGAAATTTTGAAAGTGTGATATAACAAATTGGCGCAGTCAGTAGGATCCGTCTAACGTTACTAGAACACGAGTACTCTAACTGGTAGCGGCGGATTCCTATCCCTCAACGGAACAACGAACCTGGAAGAAGTCCTCACTGCAATCAAACGTAGAACACGGCGCTTTCAATGTTCCTGTTGATGTAAGTAATGGTGAATCGGCATTCGTTTTAAGTAAATATTATTTGATTTATTTCATTGAACAGTGATTTTTAATATTTGATATAATTTATTTGATTTAATTGATATTGATTTATTTTATTATTTGATTTTACATATTTATCAATTTGCTTTTTATTTTGATATAGTTGATTCAAATGAAATATTGATTTATTTCATTAACTGATTTATTTTATTCTATTGATATATTTATTTGATTTCTTTTTATTGATATTGATATATTTGATTTACGTATTTTATTGATTTATTTATCCATTTGATTAACTGATTTATTTGAACTATTGATTTTAATTGCTTAACTATTTTAATTGGTTACCATACTGTTCTATCATTCAAAAAATCGTTATTCCCATTAACGTATTCTACAGTTTATTAATTTCTATACCTTTTAACATTTCATTTTTACACCCTTGTTCCAATTCTTTTATATCGACTAACATAAAAATGGCACAAGCTTCTCCAACACCGTTTACCAATGAAACCGAAAGATATCGGTTAACGGAAATATTTTCCGTTATACCCGAATTTGAAGGCGACCAAATTTCCTTGGGAACCTTTATAGACGCGTGTAATTGCGCTTATAACATGTCCACGGCGGATCAAAAGTATTTGTTAGTGATCCACATCAAGAATAAACTCAAAGGGAAAGCGGCGCAGTTGATAAATTCAAGGAACCCTGGATCGTACCTTGAAATCAAACAACTATTGACCTTACACTTTGGAGATTCTCGTGATCTCTCTTCCCTTATTCACGACTTACAACGTCTAAAGCAACTTTCGAATGAGTCTCCACTAACGTTTTACAATAGACTCCAGGTATTGAGTGCGAAAATGCACTCCTGCGTCCACAAAACGGCTGGGCTTAGTCCAGAACAAAAAGACGCCCAGACCACTCTAGTGGATATAATGGTGATGAATACCCTTCTTACGGGATTAGAACCCCGTTTAGGTCAGGTAATTCGTGCCAGTAACCCAAAAGACCTTCTAGAGGCACACTCCCGGATTAGGAGAGAGCTTCAACTTTCTTATTTCGAGGATCAGAAAACGAACAAATCTGTTCCTCTCAAACCCAACTTTCAAACACGAAAGCCGACACAACCTCCTAAGTGTCTTCATTGTGGTCGATTAGGCCACATAGCCGTAAATTGCCGATTGAAAAATCAAAACAATTCTCAAACATTCAATCAAAACCATAGGCCAAATCCTGTTGGGTCTAACCAACAAACAAGGCCAAACTTCCCCTCGAATAATCCCCCGGTTCAACAAGGACAACAGTTTCGTCCACAAAACTTCCAGAGACCCCCTTCTTTTAGGTCTCAAATGAACCCGAATTATTCTCGACCTTCGGTCATACAGAACAATCCCAATAACCGTCCTGAAAGGACTCATCATCTTAATCAACACCAAAGTGATGATTACACTCAATATTCGAACTATTATACCGATAATAACAACACTAATGACTATGAGGATGATAGTCAAAATTATTCTGGCTTCGAAGAAACTTTTGACGATACCCCTGTCGAGCCTTTTAATTGTCACGATTATCAGGATTTTCTAGCGCTTCCGAGCCTAGACCAACCTCCCGATTCGACAACAACTTTGTGCGAAGTCGAAACCCAAATTCAATACCTGAATATGGACGATTTGAACCCCGACTTGAACTTCCCGGAGCAACTATTTCTTTAAGCCCACTTCTTACCGTTAATTCTAAAAACCTTTACTACATTCTTGACGCTTCTTCTAAATTCAAACTACTTATTGATACCGGAGCTGGTATTTCTATCTTCAAAGAAAATACCGTCAAGAATTTCACCCAAAGATCTCCTGAAAGGGTAACGATTTAAGGTATTACCCATGAAAAAATCCCTATTTCACAATCTACTCTAATTCCATTTGCTCCACGTAACCCACATAAAGTTTTCATATACGATTTGGACATTGAGTTTGACGGCATACTAGGTTTAGATTTTCTTGAACACTATGAATGCATAGTTGACTTAAAATCTAAACAGTTAATAACAAATTTTAAAACCATCCCTTTACACAAAGTTCCCGATAACGATCAACCCTTGACTGATGTACCCGACACACCCAATGTTAAGCCAAATATTAATTCACAAACACCCACACAAAACAAAATAACCATTGAGGCACGCACAGAAAAGATCTTTAAACTTAAATGCGATCTTTCTAACATCGACGCCATCTTACCAACTCAAGAAATTGACAGAGTACGACTTCCAAACGCACTCGTACACATTAACGCAAATGGCGAATTTCTAACTTCCATCATCAACGCTAACGCGATGCCCAAAACAGTAACTTTTTCTGATTTAAAACTATAACCACTTGACAAAACTCACTCTCTTCTGAATTTCAATACAGACGATTACCATGAATCCCAATACATACACAGAAACTCGACTATTAGACAACAAATTAGAACTGAACATCTAAATGACGAAGAACGCGAACAAATCACTGATCTTTGTTTGGAATTTCAAGACATTTTCTATCTTGAAGGTGACGTCTTGACTTTCACTAACGAGGTTAAACATTCGATTGATACGAATAACGCAAAGCCCGTTTTCACTAAATCATACAGATATCCTCAAGTTCATAAAGAGGAAGTGAAAACCCAAATTGGAAAAATGCTTGAAAAAGGTATCATTAGGCACTCCTCATCTCCTTGGTCCTCCCCTGTATGGGTCGTCCCCAAGAAGCTCGATGCTTCTGGTAAACAAAAGTGGAGAGTTGTTATCGATTACAGGAAATTAAATGAATTGACTGTAGACGATAAATATCCTCTGCCAAATATCTCCGATCTTCTCGACCAACTTGGAAAGTGTCAATACTTTTCGACACTGGATCTCGCTTCCGGGTTCCACCAGTTGGAAATCCAAGAGGAAGGTATTCCTAAGACTGGCTTTTCTGTCGAAAACGGTCATTACGAATTCGTTCGTATGCCATTTGGTTTAAAAAATGCACCTTCTACTTTTCAGAGGGTCATGGACAATATTCTTCTGGGTATACAGAATGAACGTTGTCTCGTCTACATGGATGATATCATCGTCTACTCTCCGACCATCCATGAACATATTTCCCGGTTGACAAAAGTTTTTAAACGACTTCGGAAGTCCAACCTAAAAATTCAACCTGATAAGTGCGAATTTCTTCGTAAAGAAGTGGCTTATCTTGGCCATCTTATCACACAAGAAGGTGTAAAACCAAACCCTTCAAAGGTTGAATGTATTCAGAACTTTCCGCAACCCTAAACTCCGAAAGACATTAAATCTTTCCTTGGTCTCGCTGGGTATTACAGACGCTTCATACCAAATTTTGCGAAGATCTCTAAACCTCTGACTAAACTACTCCAAAAAGACGTCAAATTCATCTTTGACGCAGATTGTCTTCCTTCAATGAACTGAAGCAAGCCCTTGTATCTGACCCAATCCTAATATATCCAAACTTTGAAGAACCCTTCCTGCTCACTACTGATGCTAGTGCTTTTGCTATTGGAGCGGTTCTTTCTCAAGGTCCTGTGGGAAAAGATCTCCCTGTTGCATACGCTTCTCGCACCCTCTGTGCTGCAGAGACACGATATTCCACCATCGAACGAGAATTGTTGGCCATAGTTTGGGCTGTTAAGAACTACAGACCGTATCTTTTTGGGAGAAGGTTTACACTTCTGTGTGACCACCGTCCGCTTACTTGGCTCTTTTCCATCAAAGATCCTGGCAGTCGTCTAGCCAGATGGCGCCTTAAGCTAGAGGAAAACAATTATAATGACTTTTTCGAAGAAGAACCTAATTTCAGTAATGACACTCTTAACATCATGGCCAGTAAAACAGTCAGGCATAGAAAGTACTTAGTTGTACCTGTGCCCTATGACTCTGAAACTGTCGTCTCGCATCTTTTCAAAATTATTTATAACAACCAAGATCAATTCAACGACTCCGAAACATACTGCCTAGAAAATAACATAGAACTTCCCATTCTTGAAATTCTATCTTTCATTCTCTCCGACAAAGAAATTAAACTCAAAATCTGCCAAAACATTGTTACAACTCCTACCGAAGACGAAATTCCTATAATAATACAACAATACCACTCTGGTAAAAACAACCTCCATCGTGGCATTAACGAAACCATCAGACGTATTAGAGAAAAATACAATTGGACCGGCTTAATTAAAACTGTAGAACAATTCATTAAATCCTGCGAAACTTGCCAAAAGGTAAAGTTCTGTAGGAAAAACCTAAGTTCACCTTTTGTTATTACGGAAATACCCAAGACTCCTTTTGAACGTATTAACATTGACATCTTCGAGTATCCATCTAGAAATCATGCACTGACTATTAGGAACGAACTCACGAAATTTACGCAAGCCTACCCCATAAACGACAAAACAGCTTCAACTGTCGTAAACACCATTTTGATTTTCTTTCAACATTACGGAACTCCACTTCGCATCCATTGTGACTATGGACGTGAATTTGACAACACTTTAATGCGGGATCTATGCCAACAATACGACATAAAACTGACATTCTCCAGCGTTCAACATCCCGAGTCAAACGGTTCTATTGAAAGATTTCACGCGACCTTAGCAGAAATGATAAGGGCAAATACAGCGGAACATCCAGACGAACATCCATTTAATGTCCTCCCTTATGCCATGATCTGCTATAATAACACGAAAAATAAAACCACCTGTTTCACGCCCTACGAACTTATATTTGGGAACACTTCAAGTAGGCCTCCAGAAACCCTTTACAACCAGGAAAAACTCATTTCGAAATACGTAAGAGACCTAAATAACAGAATGGACTATTTTTACAGACTCGCCCGTGCTAAAACCGAAAGACAGAAAGAAAAATCTAAAGTGCGATTTGACCAACACGTTTCTTCTAAACAACCCGATTACAAAGTAGGCGACAAAGTCTACGTAAAAGAGTCCCAAATCAAAAACAAAGCTGAAAACAAATTCAACGGCCCCTTCGAAATTACCGCAATACGAAAAAACTCTGCCACCGTCATAAATTTACAAACAAACCAAATAACTAAAGTTAACTTTGACAGACCAAAACCCTATTTTGAATAAATCCCTTTTTTCAGATTCTGTGGACTGTTTTCAGTCGTGCACCTTCAACAGTACTCCATTACGCCTGTTAACAATACTATAAGAGTTTTCTTTCATGAAGAAGGAACCCTTAAAATTTCTAATGACAAATGAACACTCCTTGTTTACAAAGATCTAAACCCATTTCGAGACGCTACTTTAAACAACGACAATATACTGAACAGACTTTTAGATACTATCAACCACAACAAAACTAACGTTAAAATCTTCAAATAAAAAGTACAGACTCACGTAAGCCTCCTGAAACAAATATCAAAATCTGTTAACATCAAATATACAGAAATTTTCGCTGACACTGAGACTTACAGTACCAACAGAAAGAAACGCGGACTCATTAACGGACTGGGATCAATTTGGAAATCTATTTCCGGTAACTTAGATGCAACAGACGGAGAATACTTTAGTGACTCTATCAATAAAATTACTAAAGACAACATCAAATTGAAAACTTAATGAAACGACAATTATCTGTAACAACTTCGGTTATTAAGAGCCTTAACACCACACTACAAAAATTTCAGTCCGAAGAGAAAATATTTTCGGAAAATATCGAAGCAATTAGGAAGTCAATTGAGTTCATTACAGACGATCTTGCTTTTTATGAACTTCAAGCCAATGTCTTGGATTTGTGTGAAAGCTTAATGGAAAGTTACGTATACATTGAAGATACTCTCAACGATGTATTAACTGCAGTCTCTTTCGCCCGTCTAAAAATCTTACATAGCTCAATTATAAACCCAGTAGATTTGGAAAATATCACAGTCACTTCATGAAAATAACTTACCACTTCCAACCTATAGTTCAAATGTTGCTAGATACATCGATCTAATAGAATTGGAAGCTTTTCAGATCAATACTAAAATTTTTTTGTACTAAAAATCCCCTTAGTCAATCCTGAAACTTATACACTGTACCGCTTGTATCCTATCCCAGTATTGGATTATCGAACAGAATTTTAAATTGATTATTAGAGCACCTGTACTGCTTTTTATTAGTTGGCGTTTTGAGGACTGGAATCCCGCATGCTGATTTCGTATTTGGAATATTTTTAGGGTGTTGTATACACACGCACGCTGTGTATTTTAAGGATATTTTCCATATTAAAAGTCATACCTAACTTTGGTTTCATCATTACCTTCTTCCAAATAGACAGTATACCTTCGTTCGGACACAAGTCGATAAATAAATAGATGCCATCGGTGCAGTGGGTATATGAACCCCAGTAATTATCAGGATCGTGATACCGGGGATCAGTATAATAGGTAAAGGCGTTTTCCAGATAATTGTTGAACTTATTGAAACTCTCTTCTGTGAGGTGTAATGACGTCTCTATAGTTTTAAGCGTGACCGAACTACTGTCGTCGATGGTAATTTTTACTACTTCGGTAACCTCGTAATAACCAACTTGCGGATTTAATTTAGCACTTGGAATCATTGTTGGTGCTGGTGTTATTTATAGTTCACCAAACACCGAAGAACTAACATTTTGCTTGGTTTAAATTATTAATTCAGCTCGCGGGCCGACGCACTTTCACCCTACCAGATTATTGGATATATAAAAAACAGATATTGTTTTCACGTAGATGGAAGCCCGTGTAGGTTAAAAATCAGCTAAAAAATGTCAGATTTGGGATTTGAACCCACGCTCCCTCTCGAGAACTGGACCTTAAATCAAGCGCCTTTGATCACTCGGTCAAACTGACACAATAATAAACCCGGTCTGTGGGCTTTAAGTTGATGTCAGTATGTATTATCCACTAATTGGGGCTGTTGCAAGTTATTATTCAGCTATAGAAAAGTAAGCCAGTATTCTCCTATTGTATTTATTTTTAATGTTGTGCCCGGTTTACCATTTATTGTAATTGAAATATTCAATCTCTATATTTTTATAATGTAATTTGGAAGTAAATGAAATAAAGATTGTATAGAATATTTAAACAAAATATTAATTTATTTATGGTTTAATTTAATTCTACACTCGTTCATTTATATATATACACCCTCGGCCTTCTTATAATTTACATCTATTTTCACATGTATTCCAACATGTCATTGCTTATCGCGCAATGCTTGGTTCATCTCCAAATTCCCCGTAATTTACTATATAAGGCTTCGAGTTATCCTAACCTCGGTGTACCTACATATATAAATCTCCATTGAAATTTTGCCTCAATCTGCAAAATGAGGTCACAGCAAACTAAAACAGAACATTTATGTTTTAGACCATGCTGATTACGAATTTGCAATTAGTTTTTGTCGCAAACGTGCAATAAGGGAGAAATCTCCATAAAACCCCCCCAAAAAGAGTTGTCTGTATTTTACTCAAAAAATACAATAAATTAAAAAAAAATAACCGCGTCATCGTATTCCTCGTAACATTTTACATCGAAATCCTATAGTAACTTTCAGATAATGATTAAGTATTTCTATAATATTTTACTTTATTTTAGGATATTGAAAATGCACGCACAGTACGCGTATACACTAATTTTTTAGAATGAATTTGTATACAATTGAACAATTTAAGGCATGTTTAATAATCATGTGATACGTGTATCACGAGCAGTATCAGATAATTTTTATTATAGGAAACAAAAATATACGAATCAACACAGAATATAAAAAGTCATAACTTCCAAACAAAATGAAATAAAATTATGAAATTTTAATCAGCAATAACTAAGACTGAAGCCTTATACTAGACTCAGATATAACTTGCTAAGTTTTAACAAGAAACTACAACAGAAAGACTTTTTTACAAAATAGGTACACTTTTCTTGGCGACCCTATCCATTAGCTGTGGCCACTGCTTCAAATTTTCTGTTTGTATATATGTAAGGTGATCAATGTTTTAATAATGAAAACGAGGACAAAAACATTTAAGAAAAAAGTGCAACGTAAATAAATGAAACAAAAATTCACGAATATCCTTCATATCTTTTAATTATTTAATTAACAAATATTTTTCCATTGAATAAATATTTTGGTCAATATACTTCGTGGGTTCAATTGAAAATTATAACAACTAATATGCACTGTCACTTTTCTAGAACTTTATTTACATTCAAACATCTGATTCAAATACAATAACAAGCCCATATAAGCTAGTCGACGCGGTATCACTGAACTGCGATCGTGGCGTGCTTCTTTTATAATCCCCGTGGAATTCTCCAGTAGAATCCATCGTCGTTCCTTCCGCTGCCGAGCCTTTTCGAGAATCCTATTTTTTTATATTGAAGCGTTTGTTGTCGTGCTGAATGACACAGGGTCGGCTTTGGGTAAATTTCGTAACACTGCCCCCCCTCCTTTAATTCTGATCGTCCCGATCAGAAACATCCCCTCCATGGTAGGGAGCGAGTCGATCTAAATGAACCACCTTCAATTTAGCCTTGGGGTTTCGACGGATCCGGTAGACGACGTCATTAAGCCTCTTGACCACCTCGTATGGACCATCCCAGGCGGGTGTAAGCTTTGGGGATTTACCCTTGCTCCGTTGGGGGTTGTACAACCAGACTTTGTCCCTCTCCTGGAACCCGACTGAATTGGCCTTGAGGTCGTATCGCGTCTTCATCCGGTCACTGGTGGCCAACATCTGCATTCGGGCTAATTCGTGTATTGCCAGCATGTTATGTCGGAGCTGGTCGGCATAATCGTCGATGTCTTGGGGACGTTCTTCGGGGGAGCCAAATGCCAAGTCGCATGGTAATCGCAGCTCCTTTCCGAATAAGACCTTGGCTGGGGTCAGGCCTGTACTATTATGTACAGCAGAGCGATATGACAACAGGAATAGGGGAATATGCTCATCCCAATCACGCTGGTTATTGCTGACGACCTTGGATAGGTGTTGTTCCAAGGTCATGTTGAATCTTTCCACCATTCCGTCTGACTGTGGGTGTAATGGTGTTGTTCTCGTTTTCCTGATCCCCAACATCGTGCAGACCTTCTGGAATACCTGCTGAATAGTTGTTCTACTAACACCGTCGCTACCGTGGTTGCCTCTTGGTTGGGTATCGCATATGCCTCAGGCCATTTGCTGAAGTAATCCATTGCGACCAGAATGTATTTATTCCCCCTCTCAGACTCGGGAAACGGACCGGCGACATCGATGGCAATTCTCTCAAATGGGACGCCCACATTGTACTGCTGCATTCTGCCCTTGGTCCGGGTCTTCGGGCCCTTACTGGCGGCACATGTGGCACATTTGCGGCACCAAGCTCTGACGTCTTCGAAGTAATTCACCCAGTAGTACCGCTGGCGAACTTTGTCTAGGGTTTTATTCATGCCCAGGTGGCCTCCGGTAATTCCATCATGTACTTCGGTCAGGATGGCTGGTACCTTTTTCTTCGGAACTACCAGTTGGAACTTGGTTTCTCGTCCATCAGCGCTTTCCCAAACTCGCTTGAGCATTCCATTGTCTACTCTTAGAGAGTCCCACTGAGCCCATAACGATTTCAGCACGCCGGAGTATCTAGCTACCTCGTCCCATCGTGGCCTGGGTGCCCCTCTCATTTTGAGTGACAAGATTGGTTCGATGTCTGGATCAGCCATTTGGTCCTGGATGCACTGTTCCGTTGTCCAGTCTTCATTGGCCTGCACTCGGATCTGCCTGATGGCGATACCCTCTCGCTGTTCCGTCTTTAGACAATGCTTGCATTCCGCTCTACAGGGTCTTCTGGATAGGGCATCGGCATTATTGTGTAACCGGCCGGCACGGTGTTCCACCTTGAAGTCGTATTGCTGTTATTTCTCCATCCATCTGGCCAGTTGTCCTTCCGGTGTCTTCATGTCCAGCAGCCATTTGAGTGCGGCATGATCTGTTCGGAAGAAATGGCGACCATACAGGTATTTGTGGAAATGGTCTACAGCCCTTATTATTGCAAGAAGTTCTTTTCTGGTGACGCAATAATTTCTTTCTGGCTTCGAGAATCCAGGGCTGTAGTACTCGATCACCCTCTCTTCACCATCTTGCACCTGGGATAGGACGGCCCCCAACCGGCGTTGCTGGCGTCGGTGTCTAAGATGAACTTGCCGGACTGTGTAGGAAAGGCTAGGATTGGGCTGGAACATAGTGCTGCCTTCAGTCGTCTGAATGATGTTTCGCAATCCTGATTCCAACGGAACGTCTCCTTCTCTGTGGTCTGCCGATGTAGAGGAGCGGCAATGGTGGCAAATCCCTCAACAAAACGCCGGTAGTATGAACAGAGGCCCAAGAAGTTTCGGAGTTCATGCTTATCCCTCGGAACTGGCCAATCACGGATCGCTTCTATCTTGTCCTCGTTAGTGCGGATTCCTGATTCGGAAACGACGTGGCCCAAAAACTCTACTTCTTTTTGGAACAAGGAACACTTCTTCGGATTGAGTCTGAGGTTGGCGTTATTAATTCTGGAGAATACTTCGCCCAGGTTCTTCAGATGGTCGTCGAATGTCTGGCCCATGACTAGAATGTCGTCGAGGTATACTAAGCACGTCCTCCATGTTAACCCGCTCAGTACATACTCCATTAGCCTCTCAAATGTAGCGGGTGCATTACATAACCCAAAGGGCATGACCGTGAACTGAAACAGCCCTTTACTGGTGGAGAACGCTGTCTTCTCTCTGTCGTTTGCGTGTAGACCAACCTGCCAATATCCACTTTTTAGGTCTAATGTGGAGAACCAACGGGAGCCTGCTAGTGTGGTCAAAGTGTCATCGATTCGGGGTAGTGGATAGCTGTCTTTCTTCGTGACATCATTCAGCTTTCTGTAATCCACGCAAAATCGGGTGGTTCCATCCTTCTTTTTAACTAACACGACGGGAGCAGACCATGGACTGACGGATGGCTCAATAACTCCATTTTGTAACATGGACTCGATGTTTTCGTCGACTGCCTGTTGTTGCCCCAATGGTAGTCGTCTAGGTGGTATTCTGATGGGTTGAGCCTTCCCGGTATCTATTCGATGCTGGATGATGTTGGTGCGACCGGTGGTTCCATTTTTACTGTTAAAAATTTGCCAGTGTGATAAATTGCTTGGCTTTCTTCTGGTTCCCTGGTGTCGTGTATCAAGTGGTCAGCAAACTGTTGTAGGAACTCTTTATCGGGCCCTGTCTCCTTCACCGACGTCTGGTACTCTTCTTCGCAATTGATGATGGTCTCTACTGGCTCGAAACAAGCTATCTCTTGACCATTGGTAATTCTGATGTCGTTGTTGGACAAATTCAGGACTCTGATTGGTATATCTCGTCCGGTTTTAACTATAGCCCGTCCAACTAGGTACTCATGAGCTGAGTGTACGGGCTCCACCATTCCAACGCAACTCCCAGGATTGCTGTGTAGCTGCCCTTGAATAATCTGTTCCGTTCGACCGGGAATTCTAGCTGAAGACTTTGCCACAATTTTTATGGGGGTGACTGATGTGTTGACGGGCCGTGTCAATACAAATTCCTCATTTAGGAACCGAAGAACATCATATCTCGGGTCAAACATAAATCCATGCTGGCTAATTAGGTCCATTCCCAGTATAAAATCGTCCTCAATATTCGCTACCAGGACCTTATGCCGGATCATGTTGTCCCCTATCTGTAGCACGACATCTGCCTCACCCTGTATTGACATGAACTCGCCGGTGACCGTTCTGAGCTGGATGTTATTGCTAACTGGCCGAATTTCTGATGCTCTCAAGACCCTGGACTTGGCAATGGACACAGCGGCGCCGGTATCGATTGTGATGGTAACTGCTCGCCCATTGATGGTGCCTCTGATGACTAGGCTGCCGCTATCTCGGCAAAATCCCCGGATGGATAACGTTTTGGGGGCTGGTGGAGGGACAGTCAGCATTCGCCCCCCTATGCTGACTGACTGACGGTCCCTGGACATGTGGCTGTTCTGTTGGTTACCCCTGGTCGGTGATCGTTCAGGTGGCCTCACTCGACAATTACGTTGGAAGTGCCCTGTCCGTCCGCAGCGGTAACATGCCCCTCTGGTGCCAGTTCTTTGTGGCCGGTCTAATATTTTGTTCAGGCCAGCAAGCAGCGCTTGAAATGGTGACTCTGACTCTTCCTGGTTGAAGGAAACTGCTCGGACCCTCGGCTTGGACATGTTCATGACGGCCTCTACTTCCAAAGCCCTAAGTAGAGCTTCATTACTTTTCTTGACGCCACTTAGTCTTAGATTTCTTTGTACTTCCACATCTCTGATGCCGTTTATGAAACTCTGTGTGGCCAACTGGTCTTTTGTTTCCTCCGGCAGGTCTGGGTAGGACAAGTGTACTAACCGTCTAATCTCTGCTTCGAATTCTTGAAGGCTTTCACCGGATTTTTGCGTTTTTCCACTGAGTTGGACTTGGTATACCTGGCTCAAGGATTGAATCAAGATCATCTACTTTTATTTCAAGAGTATCCACGGTATTTTTTATGGTCTTAATGTCATCATTTATCTCTTTTATATCTGACTCAACTATTTGCATTCTTTCATTAACTGTTTCATTAACTTGTCCTACTATTTGCATTAGTTGTTCAAATTGCATTTGTCTTTTTTCTTCAGTTTGATCTTGTTTTTCTACAAATTTCGAGAATAATCCTGCCATTAAATTTTGTTGTTCGCTTTTCATTGTAGAAACTAGATTTTGTTGTTTTTCTTCCATCGTGGAAACAAGATTTTGTTGTTCACTTTTCATCGTGGAAACAAGATTTTCTAATTCTATTTTACGTTTTTCATCGATATTAGTGACAAGATTTCCTAACTCAATTTTAAGTTTATCATCAAAAGATTTCACTAACCTTTGTTGAATTTCTTCTTGATGTTTTTCTACTTCTTGTCACGTTTTTTCTAGAATCTGTGCAATTTTTTCGTCTATCTTTTCCATACTACGTGTGCGAGTTTCCATAAATCAATTTAGGATGTTAACTGCACTTAATCCTTCACTTCTGACACCAAATTGCAATATACTTCGTGGGTTCAATTGAAAATTATAACAACTAATATGCACTGTCACTTTTCTAGAACTTTATTTACATTCAAACATCTGATTCAAATACAATAACAAGCCCATATAAGCTAGTCGACGCGATATCACTGAACTGCGATCGTGGCGTGCTTCTTTTATAATCCCCGTGGAATTCTCCAGTAGAATCCATCGTCGTTCCTTCCGCTGCCGAGCCTTTTCGAGAATCCTATTTTTTATATTGAAGCGTTTGTTGTCGTGCTGAATGACACAGGGTCGGCTTTGGGTAAATTTCGTAACAATATTTTGGTCAATTTGTAATCACAATCCAGGAATACCCCAAATTCGTTATTGCAGTACAAGCGATTTATTAAATCTTGAATTTATTCCAAATTAGAACTAATTCCGACTGAATATGTAAGTCAGCTATGTGAACTCATATGGACAATGCTTATTGATTTATCGGAGTGTATGTGCGCACATCGCGTGTATTCCGAATATGCCAAACTAAATTAAAAATTTAAATAATGAGACAACAGTTTGTTCACTTTGTATTAGTTGATATTCGTTTTCGATTTAAAATTTTACGAGGAATACGATGAAGAGGTTATTTTTTAAAATTTATTGAGTTTTTTGAGTAAAATGCAAAAAACCCTTTTTTGGGGTTTTATGGAGAGTTCTCGCTTATTGCACGTTTGCGGCAAAAACTAATTGCAGATTCGTAATGAGCACGGTCAAACACATAAATGTTCTGTGTTTATTTGCTGCCACCTCATTTTGCAGATTAAGACAAAATTTCAATGGACTACTATGGTTACAACTTATTAAGTATAGAATCGTAAGTTATATTTCTGTAGGCAAAAACAACCGAAGTGCGCAGGTCAGAACTTTTAGTTTTCAAAACTTTCATGAACTGTTTTGACCGTACAGGAACTGTACATAAAACGATCAACTTTTGGTTGGTACGAAAAACTGACGATCCGTTACGTCGTACATTCACTTTTTTAATATTGGGCATGCACTCCGCGATTCATGTACGGTGTATGCATCAAGTTGGGACATACCTATGATTTACAATTATAATCAAAAACATGTATTCAGTAAACGTCTACTCAAACAGGAAATTCCATAGAAATATTGTTGAGTTGTTGCTGACTGGAAAGTTGTTTGTAGAAATCGTCCATGTATTTATTTGAGTTAATTTTTTCTTTTTTTCTACTTCTTTTGAATTAATTTCAATCCTTGAAATGGCATCTGCGTTGGTGTTTATTTCATAATAGTGAATAGGTTAAGTCGAGTTTTCAGTAAGTAATTTTGATTTTGAAAAGTCTAAACGTGCTTGTAATAATTTTAAATTCTCTAAACCAATTAAACCATCGAATGTTTTGTGAAATTTAAATAAATAAAATTTTAATTTATGAGAATTAAATTCTGAAAAACAAGGTAACAACAAAAGGTTCATGTTTGATAAAATTTTTATAAAATTTTTCGCCGATATCAGGATTTAAAAATGATTTTGTGGCACCAGTTTCGATATGGAGGTTTAAAGGTGGGACTGATATTGTGATGTATGGAAGCTCTTTTTTGTCTGTAAAGGTGTTCCACTATGTTTTTCTCGTTGAACTGGCTTCTAGGGGGAAATTTACTGTCGATTCTGGTGTAGTAGTTGGTTCTTCAACATCATACTCGTATTCGGGGTAGTCTTGGTTCTCTAGGTAGTACGGTTCTTCAGGGTAATCTTCGTGTTCTACGTTGAATAATTCTTCGAAAGTAAACGTTGGCCTTGAATTCGGGTGTGGCCTAAAATGATTCTGGTATGGCTGTTTAACAGTGGTGTTTGACGAAATGCTCATCGGCGTCGGGGATGATAATTTTGAAGTGCCTGGTTTGGGTTTCCATACGTTTTGTGGTTTTTCGAAAACTTGTTGGTTGGTTGGCAAACGTCGGGAATGGGTGTGGTTGTTGCTGTTGTTATTGCCACTGAGGTCTGTACTGATAGGGCATTGGTGGTCGAAATTGTGGTTGTTGCCAATTTGGTTTATTTTGAGCTGGAAATTGGGTTTTTTTTTGACAATTTTTTTTTTGAAAGGTTCCGGGTTTTTTGAAAGGAGATTTTTTTCAGGTCCTAGTATCTTTGATATTTTGTTTGGCTGAGGCGGTGGTATGTAAGTTTTCTCTCCCTCATAGATGAAGGCTTCTCCAACATTGGTTGTTTCTCGATATACTGTTATTTTTTCAAGGGCTTGGACGGCAAAATTCCACAACTTTTTTGTAAATTCTACATTAAAATTTGATGGTTTTGCCATGATGGGAAATCGTTAAAGAAAATCATATACTAAATATATTTAATTTTTACTCATTATTTATAAGATTATTGTGAGAAGCTAATGCTCTACCTACTCACAAAAATAATTATTGATCCGTTCTGGATTCAAGAGATTGTGGAAGTACTGTGGGTAGGTATTTTATGCATGTACACAGTGCCGGATTAAGTCGGCGCGGGGCCTGTAGCAAATTCTATCAAGGGGCCCTTAGAATGTTTTAGGTTAGGTACTTATCAAGTTTATGATATTATATTAAACAAAACTGTTACAAACTTTCCTTGATTTAATTTGGGCAAATTTATAAATAACTAGCCGTTACCCGCGGTTTCACCCGCGTACGGAATGTTCAAGCTTTCGCAAAAAGAAATCACTTATGAGACATATAGATTACCCTAAATAAAAAATTTTCTAACTTGTTTAAACCACCCTACTTAACTATAAATCCACCAATCCCGAATATATTTCACCCAAACTGCAAGTTTATTCGACATCTTTTTTAATCTCCTTGAATAACTGTAACCCTACTTTACCCTATATTCCTATCCTGTATATGCTGCTGTTTATTTGTCACCCAATATAACTTTTTGAACACCCGACTACAACTCTTTTCTACCCTACATTGCAGCTATGCAACCGCTTATGGTCTACGCTGTATAACAATTATTTCTGATATTTTTTGAACCAACTTTTAAAGTAAAGTACAATTTCTCTTTACCCTATAATTTAATCACCATTTATATGCAGCTTTTTCTAACATTATGTTAAACACACTCTAATACAATCTTGCTTCTCCCCATATTTCAGATATTCCATACAAATGTTCATGGTCTACCCTATATAGTTATTTTTAAACTTTTTTACATACAACTTGATGGAAATACCGGTTTAACCCTTGGTGTGTCACAAATTTAAAAACGCAGTTTTCCATTAAACACTCACTCAACTGCAACTGCTTATTAGCCACCCTATATACTACTTATTCACCTTTTTTTTAACCGCTTTGTATAACTAAGTCTACTCCCATCTACATTAAAACCATCCTGTATACACTGCTGCCAATTTGTCAAACATTACAACTTAATTTTGAACCACCCTGCATAACCATAAATTTTCTCTACAAAATATTTCAACCACCCTCTTGTGCATCTGCTTAGGGGCCACCAAATATAACATTTTTTAAACACTTAACAATAACTCTGGTCCACTCACTATTTAATAGTATGTGTATGGAATACTCTTTTTGAACCACCCTTGAAAGTATAATTAGTCTCCACCCTGTATTTCAACCACCCTTTATATGCAGCTTTTTCTAACATTGTTTTAATCACACTGGATGAAGTATAAATTTTACTTCGATCCTTGTTTCAGATATTACATATATGCAACAGCTCATGTTCTATCCTACAAAAAAATATATCCATTAGGCACCCAATATAACATTTTTTGTACCACTCTTTATAACTATAAACCATCAATGCCCCATATATGTCACCTACTGCTTATTGGGCACCGTATATAACAATTTTTTCAGCATGTTTTTGAATGACCTTGTATGTATTACAACTGCCCTGTAAACGCTACTGCATATTGGTTAACCAATATAACATTTTTTAAATAATTAACCATAAGACTTCTCCACCATATATTTCAATTATCCTATCTTTGCAACTTATTATGAACTACGCTATTTCACATTTTTTCCTCATATTTTTTCAACGGCATTATAAAGTTACCCGGGGTTTCACCTGCGTATAGAATGATTTTTTATTCGACATTTTTTAAAACATCTTGAATAACTGTAACCCTACTTTACCCTATATTGCAACCATCCTGTATATGCTGCTGTTTATTTGTCACCCAGTATAACTTTTTGAACACCCGACTATAACTCTTCGGTACCCTATATTTCAGCTATGCAACTGCTTATGGTCTACTCTGTATAACAACTATTTCTGATATTTTTTGAACCAACTTTTATAGTACAATTTCTCTTTACCCTATATTTTAATCACCCTTTATATGCAGCTTTTTCTACCATTATGTTAAACACACTTTAATCTATAATCTTGCTTTACATCCACCTTGATGGAAATACTGGTAGAACCCTTGGTGTGTCACAAATTTAAAAACACACTTTTGCCCCTACCACCAACTTTTATTTAAACACTCACCCAAACTGCAACTACTTATTGGCCACCCTATATAACAATTTTGTTCAACATATTTTTGAATCACCTTGAATAACTGTAACTCTAATTCACCCTATAATGCAACAATCCTGTATGCTGCTGTTTATTTGTCACCCAATATAACTTTTTGAACACCTGACTATAACTCTTCTCTACCCTATATTTCAACTATGCAACTGCTATGGTCTATGCTGTATACAATTATTTCTGATATTTTTTAACGACCGTATAAAGTAAAATTTCTCTTTACTCTATAATTTAATCAACCTTTATATGCAGCTTTTTCTAACATTGTGTTAAACACACTCTAAAACTATAATCTTGCTTCTCCCCATATTTCAAATATTCCATATAGTAGAATGCAACTGTTTATGGTCTACCCTATATAACAATTTTTAAATTTTTTTTTATCCATCCTAATGGAAATGATGTGGAAGCCTTCGTGAAATATAAAAACAGTTTTTATATTTCTGTGTTAAATTTTATTGTCATAGAAAAATGGGTCTGATTTAGACCCTGGACAATTTGGAGAATCTGAAATATGCAAACTTTCCAGCAATTGTGGTGTTATTCTCATAAAAACAAAAAAATCAAACTAGAGGTGCAACAACTATTTTTCAGATAACAATATCCTTAACTAGTTGCTCTCAGGTTATAAATGTTTCCTTCATCATTGTCATTATTTACTATAAAAGAACTACTTTCTATTTCCTTAACTACAATACCATAACATAATTCATGTTAGGAATTGTATTAAATATTGTAGAAAAAATGTATAAATATATGAAATAATACAGCACAGTAATTTATCAGTAATCTGTATTATATCTATAGTTTCTGTCATATTATCAAATTTTACTGCAAGTCCAGACTTGGTGAGCATTTCCAGTAATGTGTTTTGTCATGGTAGAATGAGAAATATTGACACAATCTATTAACCATGTACACCTTTCTCAAAATAGCTGAAAACCTAACAGTTTTTCATCTAGAGTGTATCTTCTAGCCTGTAGTTGCTTTTGTTTGTTTGGATGGACCCTGTTACAATTGACTCATAGCTTTATTACTTTTACTAATAATATCCCCCAGTTATCAGTATCAGTTCACATTGTTCTCTCTATCACATATAGTATTGCTGTAAATAGACTGTTTTTAATAAAAAAAACATATTATGTAATCAGTTAGTTCCCGAAGATACTTATCATCCAGCATTAGTTATTAATTTTTCGACTCCAGAACTTATTTGAACTTCATTCATATAACTTCAGGAAAGCAGTATCCAGTCTTTGATTTGAATTGACTCGAAAGAATTCTGGTCGTTTATACATGATAAAAATTTATTCCATTCATGTGTTACATCAATCCACAATTATTTTGAGGAATTAAATAGCAAATTACTCGACAGGTGTATTAAGGTCAAAGGAATAACAGTTGCTTATGTTAGATAATTGCACATATATCTTGAGAGAGGCCAGAGTGACCCATATAGTAGATTTAGTATTTAGTTCAATGCTGAATGCTAATATATTATTCGAAATGTTGAGGTTAAGCTTTAATTACGACATACTTTTTCTAACTTTAGTAAGTGCAGAACGTGTTAAACTTCATTAAAAAATTCTTTCAGTTCAACAATGCTCAGTGAAAACATTTCTTATTCAGTGAATAAAATTTCCAGTTACCTTTGCAATATTCCCTATTTATCCACATATATTATCTTATGGTATAAATTTTATTCACCTCCTAATTTAGTTAATATTATAATTCAAATTATAACCCTTCAACAAAAGCCCTTTAAGAATTTTGAAACTTACTCAAGTAATGCTTTAAATGCATCTGGAACATCAAGAATTGCTATAGCTAAAAACAACTTATGTCCTTCAAGAACTTGTTGATTAGGCTCACTCCCAACAATAAATCGACAATCACTCCACATTTTAGTCTCAAGTAAATACTGTCCCTTTTCTTTAACCATCCTTCTGGTACTTTGCCAGTCACATGAAGGCGGTTGGCCACTCATCTTAAAGTTAAAGAAAAGTACACTAAGTTATGTATTAAATATTGTTTATATCAGAATATATTGAAATAGGACTCACCTTTGTTTCCGTTAGTTACACCTGGGACTTATCAGATGGGCAAAACCGCCTAATCACAACTTATTATCTTATTCTACTGTGTACATTTTTCAATTGTAGTTGTTAGGAATCTATTTTAAACATTGATTGATTGAGAGCGACTGAAAGTTTAATTAATATAAACACAAATAAATTATACAATTTACGAAGTAAACTTCTCCAAATATAGTAACATATATTATGACAAATGACAGATGACAGTAATGTCATTTTGGAATTTGAACCTTAGAGCATACACCTTCCGGCTTAGATCATTTACCTTCTAGATATCTTAGATCATGTACCTTCTAGATACTTTTTTTCTAGAGATAGCCTGCAGTGCACAAATGTCGTGGTAAGACTAAGGAGAGAGAGGGAAATAGAGAGGGCAAGAGGCTATTTCACTCGGTTGGGAGCTGCTTCCAATAAAGCATGTTGTTCACTGGCTGCGTCCACCGACCATCCACCAAACTAAGTGAAATAGCCTCTTACTGTCTCTATTGACCTCTCTTTCTAGCGTTGCCACGATTTTATGCTTGACAGGCTACATCTAGATGGTAAATGATCTAAGTCTAGATATAGCCTATTATGCACAAATGTTGTGGTAAAACTAAAGAGAGAAAGAGGGCAAAAGTGAGGGCAAGCAGCTATTTCACTCGGTTGGGAGCTGCTTCCAATGAAATACGTTCAGCATGTTGTTCATGGGCTGCTTCCACCCACTAAGTGAAATACCATGTGTGTTAAGCTAGCAGAGTCATTTCATAACGCCCAAATGGGACCTACTTCAGAATTTATGGCTAATTTATTACGCAAAAGTTAAATTTATTGCTCCCACCCCTCCTGAGAAACAGTGGCTATGCTACCAGGGCGAATACCCAAAACCTACCCCTTCATCCCCTACTGAATTTCGCACCCCTTGACAAATAACAAAAATATTTATTTCAATGTTTTTTGTTGTTAAAATCAGTAGAGTTTTAATTGCTAATTAATTGCTGAAGTTCTACCCTCGTTACGATTTCATTCCTTCAACCCCTTCCGTGAAACTGTGGCTATGCCAACTTTAGACTAAAGTTAGCATAGCCTTATCCACATCTTCGGAACAAACGTCGTTATGGGTATGGCCTTGGGGCGCATTTTATTCCTAATTAATTGCTATCGAATGGCACCAGACCGTAAACCCAAAAACTACCACTTCATCCCCTACTCAATTTCAATATTTCAATGTATTTCGTTATTAAAATCAGTAGACTTTTAATTGTTAATCAATTGCTGAAGGTCTACCTTCGTTATGATTTTATGGCTCCAACCCCTTGCGAGCCAACTTTAGACTAAAGTTAGCATAGCCATATTCTATATCTCCGGAACGAACAGCGCTACCGAGGTGATCTTGGTGGCGTATTTTATTGCTAATTAATTGCTATCGAATAGCACTAGAACAAATAACCAAAAAATACCCCTTCATCCCTTACTAAATTTCTCACCCCTCCACAATTTTAATTGCTAATTAATTGCTGAAGTTCTACCCTCGTTACGATTTCATTCCTTCAACCACGTCCGTGAAACTGTCGCTATGCCAACTTTAGACAAGTTAGCATAGCCATATCCACATCTCCGGAACAAACGTCGTTATGGGTATCGCCTTGGGGCGTATTTTATTGCTAATTAATTGCTTTCGAATGGCACCAGACCATAAACCCAAAAACCTTCATCCCCTACTTAATTTCTCATCCCCTTACAAGTAACAAAAATATTTATTTCAATGTATTTCGTTATTAAAATCAGCATACTTTTAATTGTTAATTAATTGCTGAAGGTCTACCTTCGTTACGATTTTATTGCTCTAACCCCTTGCGAGCCAACTTTAACTGAAGTTAGCATAGCCATATTCTATATCTCCGGAACGAACAGCGCTACCGAGGTGATCTTGGTGGCGTATTTTATTGCTAATTAATTGCTATCGAATGACACGAGAGCAAATAACCAAAAAATACCCCTTCATCCCCTACTGAATTTCTCACCCCCAACAATAAAGAAAAACATTTATTTCAATATTTTGTGTTGTATAAAATCAGTAGACTTTTAATTGCTCAAGTTTTACCCTCATTACGATTTCATTCTTCAAACCCCTTCCGAGAAAGTGTGGACACGCCAACTTTAGACTAAAGTTAGCATAGCCACATGCCACATCTATATCTCCGGAACGAACAGTGCTACCGGGGTGATCTTTGGGGCGTATTTTATTGCTAATTAATTGCTATCGAATGGCATCAGTGCAAATATCCAAAAACTACCCCTTCATCTCCTACTGAATTTCTCACCCCCTGACAAAAAACAAAAATTTGTATTTCAATGTTTTTCGTTGTTAACTTCAGTAGACTTTTATTTGCTAATTAATTGCTGAAGCTCTACTTTCGTTACGAATTTATTGCGTCAACCCCTTCTGAGATACTGTGGTTATACCAACTTTAGACTAAATGTAGCATAGCCATATCTATATCTCCGGAACAAACGTCATTATCGGTATGGTCTTGGGGACGTATTTTATTCCTAATTAAATGCTATCGAATGGCACTAGACCAAAAACCCAAAAACTACCCCTTCAACCTCTACTCAATTTCTCACCCCCTTACAAGTAACAAAAATATTTATTTCAATGTTTTTCGTTATTAAAATCAACAGACTTTTAATTGTTAATTAATTGCTGAAGGTCTACCTTCGTTACAATTTTATTGCTCCAACGACAAACTGTGGCTATGCCATCTTTAGACTTAAGTTAGAATAGCCATATCCATATCTCCGGAACGAACGTCGTTATCGGTATGGTCTTGGAGGCGTATTTTATTGCTAATTAATTGCTATGGAATGGCACCAGACCAAAAACCCAAAAACTATCTCTTCATCACCTACTCAATTTCTCACCCCTTGACAAGTAACAAAAATATTTATTTCAGTGTTCTTCGTTATTAAAATCACTAGACTGTTTATGATTAGGAAAATAAGACTATACTTATTAATTATAGATATAATTATAGTATGGTTGTCGAATAATGTATCCATGAATGTTCTCAAATTATACATTACCCTACTTATTTTTTCTGAATCCCGTTTATGGCAATTTTTTCTCGAGCCTTACTGCAATTGGAACTTTGTTGTTATAATCTATATTCAAGATTGAATTTAGAATTTGTGCCATTCTTATTTATTTTTAGTCAGTTTATTTAAAAATTTTATTTAGATACTCCCAAGCCTGGCTTTTAAATTTCCTATAGAAATGGCCTACATACATCTAACAAAATGCTATTTCAAATGAACTGCACAAAGTGTACGAATAGTGCTATTGATTACTCGATGTAAGTAACATAATATACCAAACAATACACAATGTAGGAAGATATAATGTATAAGAAATAAAAAGTTTATTATAATTTCAGCAGTGCTAAGACACAAGAAAACATCATTTATTTAACGCTATTTAAAAATATACTATTAAGATAAAGTTTAAAACAGTTAAATCACTTATCGTTAATATACCGGTACAAACACAGACCTATAAATTCAAGAGACCCAAAGCTTCATTCATAAACATAAATCAGATAAAAAACCGATCCAACATTAAATATAAACAAATGATGAGTGAGAAAAAGACAGAGCATCATGAGTTGCTCAGCGGCAACAATGTACAGCTTGAGACCTGTTGTCGTATAATTTCCAGTAGCGTAACTTAGAAATATTAAACATTTTTAAATGTAATCCAACATCTATTACATATTTTAAATTTAATAATTACAAAATCATTTTTAAAAATTTTAATCTAATACAACAATTACGGTGATAAAATAAATATAATTTGTTTAATGTATTTGGATTATGGTTATAAACACATTTGATCAAATCTTAAAATTTCTAAATATTTATTTGCAATCGGGAACTTCATTATATTTGAAAACTCCATATTGAGTGGTAAAGGTGTCAATTTTCTTCTTCTTCTTCTTCTTCTCAAGGGTGCCTGCTGTACAGGCGAATATGGTCTTGAACCTAAGGGTCCTTATTGACCAGCTACCAGTTTTACTTGTTGTAGAAAATTTATCCCTTACCCATTTTTACCCTTTTCTATATTTATATGTGTAAAACTGAACAAGAATTCTGTAGGGTTAATATGTTAAACTGTACAAAGCTATATACTAATTTGGCGGCCACACGGAGTTCCGGCCTCACCAAAAAATACTAGGCATATATCACTAGAGACTTCACACACAAATATCGATCACTTATGAATCGTCCTTCACTACATGAGTGTCTTTGGAGGAGTAAGCTTTCATTCCCAGGCATGCTATTAAATGGTTAACAAATTGGAACATCCCCATCTTCACTAATACAACACTTATCTTAAACATCCCTTCCCGAAACTAAAACTTTTACTACTTAAAGACTTTCCAAACTAACTCTTTCTTCTATTTTATGAATATTTAAATTAAACTTGTAGAATTTTTAAAAATAAACTATGTTTTCTTGTAAAGTACTGTACAAGTGTGTGGCCACCACGCCATCTTGACCGGAACCCCGGGTAAGAGGGTTGCATTGGTGTCGCATATTATGCATTTGACAAATTGTCGAAATTCAAAATCTAGAATCCAATATGGCGGACTGCTAATCAAACTCAATGAATCTACCTAAAAACTTGTACAGAGGGATTTTCGATATTGCTGATTATAGATTTGAGAGACGATTTTCGAAATTCAAAATGAAAAGTCCAATAGGGCGTATAAGTCAAACTAAATGAATCTGCGTAAAAATTGTAAATGGGGGTTTTTGATATCGATGATTGTGGGTATGAAGACAGATTTTCGAAATTCAAAATGAAAAATCTAATATGTAGTAGTAGTGGTAGTATTTATTAGCAAATATTCTGCTACATAAAGACATATAACTAATTAAAATTATTTCGTACATAAACTATTACAATTAAATATATTATTTAAACATAAATAGTTTTTACATATGAAACATTTTACTTAAACATATAAAGACTATTTATATATCTTGTATAAAAAGAAAGCTTATTGTATATTACCAGGTCCTTAGTACCAGATTTCCTTATTCGATCAAGTACTGGTGTTGTACTGACGAGTACTGACAAATTTTACGTACCAGTGTTATTCTTTTAGACATATACTGGGGCAATATATTATAAATGAAAAGCATAATGTTGTAAATTAGTCGTTGGTTAACACTCATAAGTGTAGGGCAAATTAGCACATCTTTAATTCTGGTACATTTGTCAACTTCCAATATAATGCACATAGCTCTACTTTGCTGTTTTTTTGTAACGCGTTTGTATATCTCTCCACAATCAAATAAAATAGAGTTATAGAGTACGTACTCAAAATCTAGAACTATAATTGATTTATATACATGTTAGAGCCTATAAAGACCACGATTACTACTATATTCTGATCTTTAATTTCCCTGCATTTTAATACATGTTATAATGAAAATTCCACACGAGAGTTTATTTCGATAACCCGCTTGATTATGTATTAATATATTAAATGATTAAAAATCTGTTTGTTAATAAATACTTGCACAATTTCAAGCAATGATAATGTATTTATGGGAGGGAGTTCTTTTCATTTTTGTGTTGATTACTTTCTGCACTTGCACTATTACTGACATTTTACATAAATTAGGTACTTTACAGTCCTCAATTGAAGCATTTATAATTTTATTTATTTATTTTTCACAATTTGCAACTTACATATTGAAGGCCTTTTGTGTTATTAACTTTAAGAGCAAACTATCTGCAGAATAAGTTAAAGAGTAGCTAAATGACAATAGAAATGGAGTTATACTTATCTAAAGACTCCACTTTAATAGCTGTTTTAAACTCCAATAAATTTGTGGATTTAGAACAAGTTCTATTTTATGCGGATGTTCTAGGGAATTTTTAGTGACTTTGTATTTTTCATTTTGACCAACATGTCTCTGTTTATAACCTTTTATTTGATTTGAATTTGTTATCTAAAAAATAAGTAAAACTAGTTACTGGTCATGTTGTTTATATTTTTCTATTAATTAAAAAACAATGAAATGGATGAAATGCAATTTTGTCAATTACAAAATGAAGCAGGTGGACAGACTGCATTTAAGATCAAAGAATATATGGAAAATTTGGTATGCGTAAAACGAAAAATTTGGTAGAATTTCTAGGCCAATTAATTACTTGATAAACGCATTACGGTTGGGAAATTTTCAGGATATAACAACATATATTTAGCGAAATATGAGAGAAGATTTCTCATGGTACACTGTTTAATCTACATTGCTGCAATGAAATGTTTAGTAATTACATTTCACAAAACAGTAAGAGAAAGTTTTTTTTTATAAAACACTCATCTACTGGGTACCTTATACGTACGCCCTGGTATAAACCGATTTGTATTAAATTTAGTTAAGAAATTAGCAATATTAGTTACAATATTAATTAATAATAATAATTTACTAGTATTGTTAGTGAAACGCTTGGGCATATGGGTAACATAATGTTAACTTATTCTCCACTACAAAGACATTACAATGATCGTATGAAATTAAAATGGACATGAAAACTTGCTGTATTTCAATGGCAGTGAATATAAAAAATTTACTATTTGAAAATTTTATATAGGTGCTCTGTAAATAGGACTTTCGTATAAAAAAGTGTCAAAACCTCTACCCGTTGTTCCATAATTAAGAATACAATTCTTGCTATAGAAATATGGACTATTAATTTTTAATAAATATACCTGTGAAATATAGATTTATATGTATGCTCCTGAGTCATAGATTAAACATAACCTCTTACACATAACTTGCAGATCAAAAGATTAATCCCGGAACAGGTGATCTACTTTTCCACAAATTTTAGAAGCTCACAATATAATTTGTCAGTAAATAATAACTTTTGTACAAAAATCTTCAACATATCATCAAAAATTCAATAACTCCATAACAAAGGCCTAATATTGACAAGTTTCTTGCCGGAAACACTGTAAAGCTAAAGTTCATTCATAAATGGTTACTGGTCATTACGCACGTAGTAAAAGTTCTATCAGGGTTGCCAATAGCACCTATTTTATGTGTTACACTATAATATGTGAATAATTTTCAAAATTTCTGTCGTAAATATTTTAGTCCCACAATAAGTGTCTTATATAATTAAGTAAACTATGGTTTATATTTTCTGTTGCATATTATATGTTGTGTGTAAATCATTAAAGTATTTTAGTTTCTATATTCCTGTCAATTAGCTTATAATGATTTTGTGAAATCTGGCTACAGTGTATCGAGAATAAAAAGAGATAGTTTGAATCTTGGAGCGCATAAAAATGTAAACAGTTGGGTCTATTAAATTCTAGGTCTGTGGGTACAAATCAGAACGTTTGACAACCTTGTAAAAGACTCGATCTAATATTGGGAATTTACATTACTGCGAAAAAATATTAAGTGTCTCTCCGAATAATAGGTTTAAATTATCCATATACAGGATTCAGTTTAAAAGTTAACTAACTGCGTCATTATTCACATTATTATCATTATTCACCTTATTATGCATCCTGGTATTTTCTGACAATTGTAGTTAACTTTCAATAAATTGTTTTATGTAAAGTATTTGGGACAGTCTTTTTTCTGATCTGAAAATATGTAAAACACTTTCCAATTTATGAAGAATTAAAAATAAAATCTTCATCATGTATAGTCTGACTTTGAAAACGTTCTGAAAATTTGGTTAAGGAAATGAACTTTTACAGTTTTTTATTCCCCATCAGATTGTGTGTTTAGCAAACTGCTTAATGATTAATAATTTACTGAAAGTATTTTAAAAATGAAAATATATAGGAAAGACTATTGATGATAATGCTGTAATTTGAGTATTTATTTACCAACATTTCCTAGAACGATTATTTGAGGCAGTTCTTCCGTCGGCCTATGGTGCATAAAAATATTCATAGAAACATGAATAGTGGTAGTATTTTATCCTTAAATATATTAAGTTCAGCACTACGTCAACAAATGCGTGCATATTATGTTAAATTATTTACAGTATTATTAAAAGTTTACAAAAACAATCGAACATAATATTAATGGTGATTGATCTGTATTGTAATAGAAGAAATATTATGTTAAATATACATATACTGAATAATATAAGTAATGATTTTACCAAACTAAAATTAAGTAATTGAAGTTAAAGGTTTTAATTGATTTGCTCATTTCTTATAATTTTATTGTATTGCTGAAGCCCGAAAGATATAAAACACGCATTTAAGGCAAAATCTAAGCTCTGCTGAAATGGGATACAGTGTGTCTCAAAATAAAACGAAGTTAATTTTCAATTCTCGATAAGTATTCTACTTTAATTGATAATCTGTCATAGACGTAAAAAACAATGTCATATTTTTCACTGTTTCTTTAAATTAATAATTGATTTCAACAAATAGAGTAATATAGTATGTTATGGAAAAATCTTACAGTTAGTTTTTTTTATTGAAGGAATTTGATTTAATTATCTATTTCAACTTCAATTGCTATTAAATACTACATCTTCAATTTCAAATACTTAATTTATCTTTATTTTTCAGAATTCATCAGAGGAGTGTGAACCCAAATAAAAAAAACTAATCTTGGTTGAATGTTAAGTAGGTATTATATTATTCTTTGTTTGTATACGAACGGTTAGTGACAAACCATATATGTACCCTGTAGTAAGGGGAGAACTATCAAGGATTCGATTTGAAACCGAAAAATAATCTATTTATGCATTTCTGATAAAATTTGTTTCCTGAAGGATAGTTGTGAGTTATGTAGTTAATGTTTAAGCATTCTTTGGGAAATAACACCGCAATACTTAATATAACTGTATCTTTCCAAACGATTCGGGGTCTATGTCGGACCCCGTTGTCAATGGTAAAGAAACTATGAGAAAAATTAATGGTTCTGTCGTTGTTAACAACTCAATATCGGTATAGTTCATAAGGTTTTTCCTTGGTTTTGCTCTATGATTTTAATGGGATCACTGAGTTAACAGAATTCTTTGATCGCTTTTTTGCCGAATCTTATAACAATTCGCACCTAGGAGCGCCACATAAAATTCAGAAGATCACCCTTTCAAATTCTAACAATGTGAAATGAAGGTTATTATTACATGATCTTTAGAAGTTTCTGTGCTACCCTGTATTTTATCAAATTAAATTCTCTTAGTTACGTCATACGTCACATAATATTGTCATACATTTTAATTTTAAATTTTAGAATTGTGCCTTTTTTCATAGTTTCTGTGCCATTGACAAAAGGGTCTGGCCGAGACCCCGAAATGTTTGGAAAAATATCGAAAATTTCAAGGAAAACCAAACGTTTCAAAGTCTATTCTTTGAAATGTTTGGTTTTCCTTCAACATACGTCGTTTTCAAGGCCGTAGCCAGCGGGGGGGTCTGGGGGAATATTGGGTTTCAAGATTCAGTTTTAACCAAATTATCATCTTTTTCATGATAATAAATTTTATATTTATACATTGTTATATATCTTGGATATATATGAATACAAATACAGATTTTGCAGTACCAATCAATCCACCACCAATCAAAAAAATTATCCAACACCCCCCCCCTGAAAATATTGTCCAACCCACCCAGAAAAAATTTTCTGGCTACGGCCTTGGTCGTTTTATTTCGATTGTGGTGTTATTGCCCAAAAAAACATAAAAGTAATCAGAGTTACATTCATGTATGATCTGTCGTTACATTGATATTAGTTCTTTATAAATGACATTCACAGACTCTATGGTGAAGAAAACAAAATTTGATAATCAAAATACGTATTTACTAAATTGTTCACAAGTGTTCAATTTCTTTAGTAGTTAAAACGAAACACCCGAGTCCGATTCGGTGAATTTAGTGGGCCTTGCACCCAAAAAACTATCCACTCACTGCAAAACAATAACAAGAACGTTTCAGGCCATTCTTCGGTTTCCCCGAACGAACAGCGTTGCCGAATTGAACTTACATACTATTAAAATAGGATAAAGGTAATTAATTTACAATAACAAAATATTGTTCATAAACAATAAATATTCGTAATTTTCTCCTTAAAAAGTGTATTAAACTACTTGAGACGCTATTTTATAATTAACATTAATTTCTCACATGGGTTCCAATATTAACAATTTTAAATGAATGATACATTTCTTAATTAATCTGTACTTCTTTGTTTGATATAACAGTGAAGAATTTATGTGCTTGAAAAATATATCATACAGTGTCGATAGTTGCTTCTGTTGAAGGTCTGTAAAACCGAAAGTTTGAGCTCAAGTTTAATTATTTTCATCCTTTCCTAATAGTATGTCGAATGTTTTTTCATTATTGAAAATATACTTTACATGTTTAAATTAATTGTTCTTTTTTACTTCTTTACTATATCTTGCATCTCAATACTTCTACTAATGAAGTTTTACTACTTATTCACCGACAAATATTAGAGTATATTTATCAACCTTTTATGTATAAAATCTCATTCCATATAGTCCTACATAGCAGAACTCATTCAAACGCGAGCTAATGATGGTATGCTTAGTATTCATGTTGATTTGAGATAAGATAGTAACAGTCCTCAAATGATACTTTGGATACATAAATGTCCTCAAATAATAACTTGTATGTAAATATTTCTTTAAAAGTTTTCGTTAAACATTATTCCGAGTTTTCGTTTGCATACCGTTTAATGCAGTAATAACTTCATGAGTAAGGTTGAATAAAGGATCCTTTAATTAATTTATGTTTTCCTCATCAATTTCTTAATAATCAAGGTCTAAACTGTATTAAGACCTGTTGTTATGTTCATATCAGAAACTTTGTTTAGAATAATACTTAAATGGCTTTAAAACTGCAACAGATGAAGTGGTCTTTCCAATCTGGAATCAAAGCTATTTGAATTTGTACATGTATAATGTTTTTTTGAGACCTGTCCCCCAAAACATACAAATGTCCTTGAATAATACGTTGAAAATATAATATTTTTGAGACCAGGTCACAAACCATACAAATGTCCTCGAAAAATTTAAGTATGGCGCGCTTAACTGAAGCAATAAAATCGTAACAAAAGTAGACCTTCAGCAATTAGTTAGCAATTAAAAGTCTACACATTTTCACAACGTAAACATTGAAATAAATATTTTTGTTAATTGTCAAGGGGTGAGAAATTGAGTAGGGGATGAAGGGGTAGAGTTACTGAGTTACTGCTCTGGTGCCATTCAACAGCAATTAATTCTAAGATCACCCCGATAGATATGGCTATGCTAACTTTAGTCTAAAGTTGGCATAGCCAGAGTCACGGAAGGGGTTGAACGAAACTCTACTGATTTTAACAAAGAAAAACATTGAAATAAATATTTTTGTTAATTGTGAAGGGGTAATAAATTGAGTAGGGGATGAAGGGGTAGTTTCTGAGTATTTGCTCTAGTGCCATTCGATAGCAATTAATTAGCAATAAAATACGCACCCAAGACCATACCGATTGTGCCCTTCGTTCCGAAGATATAGATAGGGCTATACTAACTTTTGTCTAAGATTGGCATTGCCACAGTTTCTCGCAAGGGGTTGAAGCAATAAAATCGCAGCAAAGGTAGACCTTAAGCAATTAATTAGCAATTATAAGTCTACTCATTTTAACAACGAAAAACATTGAAATAAATATATTTGGTAATTGTCAGGGGGTGAGAAATTAAGTAAGGGATGAAGGGGTAGTTACTGAGTATTTGCTCTGGTGCCATTCGATAGTAATTGATTAGCAATAAAATACGCACCCAAGACCATACCGATTGCGCCCTTCGTTTCGAAAATATAGATAGGGCTATACTAACTTTAGTCCATAGCCACAGTTTCTCGCAAGGGGTTCCGTATATAACGAATAATATCTAAATAAAATTTTTTGTAATTGTCAGGGGGTGAGAAATTGAGTAGGGGATGAAGGGGTATTGTTTGGTTATTTGCTAGTGCCATAAAATACGCCCCAAGACCATACCGATAACGACGTTTGTTCCGGATATATTGATATGGCTATGCTAACTTTAGTCTAAAGTTAGCATAGCCACAGTTTGTCGCAAGGGGTTGGAGCACTGAAATCGTAACGAAGGTAGACCTTCAGGAATTAATTAACAATTAAAAGTCTACTGATTTTAATAACGAAAAGCATTGAAATAAATATTTCTGTTACTTGTAAGGGGGTGAGAAATTGAGTAGGGGATGAAGGGGTAGTTTTTGGGGTTTTGGTCTGGTGCCATTCGATAGCAATTAATTAGCAATAAAAAAACGCCCCAAGATCATACCGATAACCTCGTTTGTTCCGGAGATATAGATATGTCTATGCTAAATTTAGTCTAAAGTTGGCATAATTACAGTATCTCAGAAGGAGTTGACGCAATAAATTCTTAACGAAAGTAGAGCTTCAGCAATTAATTAGCAAATAAAATTCTACTGAAGTTAACAACGAAAAACATTGAAATAAAAATTTTTGTTTTTTGTCAAGGGGTGAGAAATTCAGTAGGAGATGAAGGGGTAGTTTTTGGATATTTGCACTGATACCATTCGATAGCAATTAATTAGCAATAAAATACTCCCCTAAGATCACCCCGGTAGCACTGTTCGTTCCGGAGATATAGATGTGGCATGTGGCTATGCTAACTTTAGTCTAAAGTTGGCGTGTCCACAGTTTCTCGGAAGGCGTTGAAGGAATGAAATCGTAATGAGGGTATAACTTCAGCAATTAAAAGTCTACTGATTTTATACAACACAAAAAAATATTGAAATAATTTTTTCTTTATTGTCGGGGGGTGAGAAATTCAGTAGGGGATGAAGGGGTATTTTTTGGTTATTTGCTCTAGTGCTATTCGACAGCAATTAATTAGCAAGAAAATACGCCCCCAAGATCACCCCGGTAGAACTGTTCATTCCGGAGATATAGATGTGGCTATGCTAACTTTAGTCTAAAGTTGGCGTCTCCACAGTTTCTGGGAAGGGGTTGGAGGAATGAAATCGTAATGAGAGTAAAACTTCAGCAATTAATTAGCAATTATAAGTCTACTGATTTTATACAACACAAAATATTGAAATAAATTTTTTTGGTAAATCTCGGGGGGTGAGAAATTTAGTAGGGGATGAAGGGGTATTTTTTGGTTATTTGCTCTAGTGTCATTCGATAGCAATTAATTAGCAATAAAATACGCCACCAAGATCACCTCGGTAGCGCTGTTCGTTCCGGAGATATAGAATATGGCTATGCTAACTTTAGTCTAAAGTTAGCATAGCCACTGTTTTTCGGAAGGGGTGGGAGCAATAAATTTAATTTTTGCGTAATAAATTAGCAATAAATTCTGGAGTAGGTCCCATTTGGGCGTTCTGAAATGGCTCTGCTAGCTTAACACATATTGAAATACCCTGTTACTGTCTCTATTGCCCTCTCTTTCTAGCATTGCCACGATTTTGTTCATGACAACTTCTGTCATTTTTTTCGAGCAAAAAAAGCATTGTATTTACATACCAATGGTCTGAAAACTGCTAGAAAAAAATTACGCACGGGAATAAAAAATTTTCGAATATGAAAAGACCTATTAGAAGCAGCTCCCAACCGAGTGAAATAGCCTCTTACCCTCTCTATTGCCCTCTCTCTCGTTGGTTTTACCCCGACATTTGTGCCACTGCGGCATGTAAAAGTTGGCCCCACCAAGATTTGTTTTATGATTTTTTTCATTGTGGTTATTTGTTCGTCGTTTGTTCTTCATTGTTCGATCGTACAAATTGTTTGTTCGACTTTTATTTATCCATAATTAATTAAATAAATTTCCATGCATTTTTACAAATTATTATTTGTTATATGTTTATTGACGATTGTTCGATAATAAATATTAATTGCCTATATTTTTAATTTCTGAAAATGTCATTCACAAGCAGTTCTGTTGCGCATGCGTATGCTCTTAGAATAAAGTCAATTTACTATTAATTGTGAATACTACCAAAACGAACGAATATTCAGCGTTCTATATTCGTTGATAGTACATTTACAGTTAGGTTCAAAGTTCCAGTGAAAATTAATATTTCATCCTTCAATGTAGCTAAATTCAAATACATGTAATTATTAAACAATTTGAATTCTTTAAAACGTTTTGTTAATAACATCACTTGTGAAAACTCACATGTTTATCTTAAAATACACTTCCCAATTATTCATTCGTATTAGACCCGCTACTGTATTGTAAAATCTTAGTAGCCCACTGGTCCGCTCCCGGTCGGTCAAAATAATGCTATACATTTCAAAAATACACCTTCTTAATTGTTTTCATTGCCTCAATATCTAGAGATTTGAATTTGTACATTTATAAAAAATTTATAAATATCAGAGATTTTATTCTCCGGGCTATTAAGCCGTAGTCAATTTAAGTTAACTCAAGTTAATTAATCTATTCTACGCTTATTTCAACCACATTGTATATGCTAATTAAGAGCTAAGCAATATAACATTTTGTTAGCCACCCTGTATAAATATAATTCTACTCCACCAGTTTTTCAACCACCTGGTATATACAAATATTTATGGCCCACCCAATATAACTTTTTTAAACCACCCCGTATAACTAATTCCACTCACTCTTATGTCAATCAAATTGTATTTATGCAGCTGCTTATAGGCCACCTAATATAATTTTTTTTCCAGGTTTAATTTATCGTATACCTGAATGAAAAACCCTGTAAAATTACTTCTTTTTTTTAAATCGAAACATGTTACATTGGTATAACGCGAATTTTTGTTAAAAGTAAATATTTGGTGCGTGTACTGGAACCAATATAGTAATTCCTGAAACTCCTGGATCGGAATTCATTTCACGATAAAATATTAATGGTGTGTTACCCAGTAGGGATGTAACGAATGTCCGATTTTCGACATTCGTGAATACCAATGCGATTTTTCTCTTCCAATATTCACGAATACGAAAGCGAATACGAATGTCAGATTTGTCGAATACCGCTAAGAGCAAATACGCCTTACTAGTCCATTGAAATTTTGCCTGAATCTGCAAAATGAGGTGGCAGATAATTAACACTGAACAAGTATGTTTTCGAGGGCGCTGATTACGAATCTGCAATTAGTTTTTACAGCAAGCTTGGAATAACGGAGAAATCCCCGAAAACCCCCCCAAAACAGTTTTTTTACATTATTCCCGAAAACTACAATGAATATGAATAAAGCATTTAAAAAATATATATAACCGACTTCCACCTATAACTAAAAAGCTAAAAATAGTTATAACAAATTACAACTCTAGCAATTAAATAACACAATCAATGTTGTCAGGTACCTACCCAGGAAGTAAAAAATGTAAACATTAAAAGGTGTTCATTCTGTACAAATTAATTACCTACCAATCTAGTATATGTTTGAAGTCGGTGCCAAGCAAATCGAAAATCTTTGATTGCGTACTTATCTACTACTTTATCAAACTTGGTAATAACCTCAAAAACGTTATAAGATTACTATACGCGATCCCTTTATATTCTGAATAGAAGTAAATCCGATCGACAAGTCTTTATTTATGATCTATTGGAGTTTCTACGCGTAAAAGACGTGTATTACGAAAATGAACTGAACCGAAAATTTAAATAATTACACAACAATTCGTTCATTTTGTATAACTTACTACATGTTTTCGATGTGAAATTTTATAAGGAACACGGTGGCCGAGTTACTTTTTTATTTTCATTGTAGTTTTCGGGAATAATGTAAAAAACCCTGTTTTGGGGGGGTTTTTTGGGGCATTTCTGCGTTATTGCAAGCTTGCCGTAAAAACTAATTGCAGGTTCGTAATCAGCGCCCTCGAAAATATAATTGTTCAGTGTTAATTATCTGCCACCTCATTTTGCAGATTCGGGCAAAATTTCAATGGACTATTACCGCCCACTTGTCGGTTTTCACTGCACATCAAAGGAGTCAAATAAGCCAAATATTTGCTTTAACTGCACACATTTGGTTCGTGATCAACTAGTGCTGTTTTTCATGACAAGTGGTGTTTGTGGCAAAATGGACTGATCGAACCAAAATGTTATGAAGTTTTTGGAGTTGTTCCTACCAAATGCATGCTTGCATTTGGGACCCCAAACATAGCAGACATAAAAATAAAAACAAAATAAACGATGCATGGATAGATATTAAAAATAATTTGGAACAACCGTGCAGATTGCGGAAAAAGAGGGAATCTTCGCCATGGTTTTTTAATAACTTCGTAGATATGTAGATGTATCATGTATTGATAACAAGAAGCATGGTATAAATAAGCTGCTGTTGCTGTCAAGGCATCCATGAGTGTAGTGTTCACTGATTTTCAAAAATATTTGGCATTTTTGAATGTTTTGCGATATGTGTGGATGGCAAGTTTAGCTAGTCTACTCTCGGCAGCTCTTTGACGTTCTGGAGAATTAAGATAAGAAATATATAAATAAGGGAGAGCTGAGAAAGCATTCATTCAGTATTCGATTGCCGTATAGTAAAGATAAATTGTAAATAGTTCTGTGAATGTAAATTGTGTTAAAGTAGTGGAAATAAATTAGAGTGAGTTGGACTGTTTATTTAAATAAATCCAAGAACTGAACTGAACCCGAGTGTGAAAATAAAAACATTACTTTGGTGTCAGGTGTGGAGTTTATTTGTGGAAGTTCAGAAGTGAAAAATAAATAGACTGACAATGTTTAAAGCTGTGAGTTTGAACCAAAGTAACGGACTTAAAAAAACAACTTGAGGAAAGGGATTTAGAAATTAGTGGGAAGAAAATTAATACAACGGCTACAAGATGCCCAAATAAATGAAGGTAACGATCCCAATACTTATTTGTTTGAAGTTTCTGGTAATGGGGACATGCGTATGCTATTAAAGAAAAAGGAAGAAAAAAGTCTTTAGAAGATAAGCTAAAAACAGTACTAGAAGTAAATTGCTGGAAAATTCTAAAAACTTAAAAGAAGAGTTGCAAGAAAATTCGAAATCTAGCTTGGGCGGACATGTGTGAACTCCGAGTCTCATTCATGTGCATGCCCTTGAGAGCGGGGGGATAGACGATGGCCGTTTGAGGTGTCGGACGGGGGGTACCTGCCCTGAAAAGGGAGTGAACCTGTCTAGTATTCGAGGCAAATCCTATTCCCATCCGGGTCTGGACAACTATAAATACAGCCCCGACCGCTGTATGGTGCTCCGGGTCCGCTCATGGACCGGTAACATCGTCCATACATAGGGTTCATAGACTTTGGGTTGACCTGTATCTCCTGTCCAGATATGCGCTATACCGGGCGCCTGTAATCTTCGGGTGTGGGATTAAGAGCTGTAACGGAGGAACTCCGCGGTGCGTCTATCGAGACCGGAGACTAAACACAAAGGCTCGATCGCTCCAACAGAGCGGTGTATATAGACAGAGACCATCGTTTGAGGTGTCGGACCAGCTTACAAACCCTTTTTTGCTGGAACTAGAATCCGAGTTGATGGCGACTCTACGAGTCGCTTAAGACACGGCGAGTCCTTGGGCCAGGTCTTCTAGAGAGAAGACAAATTAGCAGAAAATACTAAAACCCTGGAAACAAATTACTGGAACATTCTAAATCTTTAGAAGAAAATTTGAAAAACTGAGAAATGCTGAAAGAGAAAACATTCGAGAATAAGGCTCGGATGGATGAGCTAAAGCAAACAATGGTGGAAGAAGAAGAAGAAGAGTTAAAGCAGACAATGGTCGAACAGTTAAACAGACGACAGACAAAAATGAGACGCGGATAGAGGAGCTACAGCATATAATGGAGGGCGAGATGAGCAAAATAAAAAAACAGTTAGTCACAATTCAAAGGGGAGAGATTCAATCATAAACCGACAGCAGAAACAGTCTAGAAGTAGTGGATTCGAAAATTTGCCTTGAAGGAGCGAGACACAAAATGAAACCTTCAGAATTTGAAGAGAAATCCTCATGGACAAACACATTTGGAGCACGTTTATCACTCCCAACTGAAAAACCGCCACCAGAAATCGAATAAATCCCTTCAAGAGTTTGAAGCTGATATTTCCGTCTAGTTCGCCTTGCATATCCAGCAACACCGGAAAATGTAATTGAAATCTTAGCAGTGCAAGTGTTTTTGGAGGGACTTCGGGAACCCGAAGTCAGACAAGCATTGACACTAGATCGACCGACTCAGGTAGTCTATGTACTGGCTCGAACTCTGCAATTCGAGGCTGCGAAAAAAACCTGCAGAGGTCAAGCCAGAGTACGAATCATTGACGGCGAATCAGATGAAGGAGGAAAAGCCTCTGTAAGGAAGATAGTAGAGGAAGTCCTTACCAAAAAAAGACAACTCTGATGTCGGAAGTGTCTTAAGGTAGGACATATCCATAGTGGTTGCAAGGAGAGCAATGGAGTACCAATTTCCTTCTCGGGGAAACTAAAGAAAGTCAATGTAGCCAACAAGCATCCAACTATAAAGGCATATGTCGCTTTGCTACACAACCGCGTCAACAGTGCATTTGTAGATGGCCTTATTAATAAGAGATAGGAAGCAATTTGCAATGCTGCTGGACACTGGTGCGATGAAAACAGTCATAAGGCCTAACATTGTTTTAGACAATGATAAAACCAATAAAGTGGCAACAGCGACAGGAGAAGGAGCTAAGGTCCAGGGTGAAATAGAGGTTGAAATGGTCTTGGGAAATACAACATTCCAACATCGGGCATTAGTGGCGGACATCGAAGACCCAGTCATCATTGGAATGGATGTCATGAGCTCCAAGAAATTCGAGTTAAACTTTAAAGATGCAATTCTGCGAGCTAATGACGAAGAAGTGGTGCTCCATGGCAAAGACGACATAATGCTTCGAGCAATATTAGCAGAGGACGTAAATGTCCCGGAAAGAAACTGATGGGACCTAGATGGGAAAGTTAAAACTGGAACAGTGATGATGTTAGATCCCGTACTTAACGATGTAAATTTAAGCAGAGGAATCTCACCGGGAAAGACTATGTTTCGGGCCAAGGAGATTGTGCCGGTAAGAGTAATGAACCTGCCTCATACTCGATTGCATTAAACAAAGGAACTATGTTGGGCACTGTTCAACAGTTTCGTCAGAAGCACTCAATATACAGCAGTATCGTCAGGTAAAATATCTGAGGAACTGGAAAGACTCATCATAGATTTTTACAAGATCGTGAAATCAATCCAGAAAACAAAATCGAGGAAGATCGTTAAAAACTATCAGGAAATTTTCGACGTAGGGAAAGGAAAAAGAAGACGGACTGACCTGGTGAAACATAAAATTAATACCGCGGACGCTCAGCCAAGTCGATAGTCGGCGAGAAGACTCCCTCTAGCCAAAAGAGAAGATGCTGATAGCATAGTCCACGAAATCGAGGAAGAGGGTGTTATTGAACCATCCAATAGCGCTTGGGCTTCTCCAGTTGTCTTGGTGAAAAGAAATACGGTTCGACCTGATTTTGCGTGGACTAAATCACGCCACGAAGAAAGATTGCTATCCTCTACCACGAATTAACGATACTGTAGATACGTTGGCTGGATCGAAGATGTTTTCCACCCTGGATTTGAAGAGCGGTTATTGACAGATGGAACTACCTATGGAAGACCGAGAAAAGACTGGTTTTACCATCGGTTCAGTACTTTACCAATTCACGATGATGCCTTTTGGGTTGTGTAATGCTCCAGCGACGTTTGAAAGATTGATGGAAACACTATTAAAAGGACTTACATGAAAAATATGCCTGGTGTATCTTGACGACATTATCACAGTTGGAAAATCGTTTGAGGACCACTTGAAAATTCTAGAGGAGGTATTTCGGCGATTTCGAAATATCGGACTAAAGTTAAGTCCGAAAAAGTGTCAACTGTTCCAAGAAGAAGGCCAATACTTTGGACATGTGGTTTCGGCAGAGGGAGTAGCTGTTGATAAACAGAAAATCAAAGCTGTCCAGAAATGGCAAATACCTAAATATATCCACCAGTTGGGAAGTTTCCTGTGGTTATGCACTTACTATTTTCGGTATGAAGCAGGATTTGCTAATATCGCCAAGCCACTCACTAGACGGGAAGATGCGGTACCAGTGGGACGAAGACTGCCAGCGATCATTCGAGACACTGAAAAGAGCATTGACTAGTGCCTCTATTTTAAGTTATCCGCCAGATGGGAACTTCATCTTGCAATGTCGGAATTAGTGCGGTGCTTTCGCAGATCCAAGAGGGCCAGAAAAAAGTCATTGGATCTTGCAGCAAGACTTTGAGTAAGCGAGAACGTAATTACTACGTTACTCTTGGCAGTGGAAAGGGGGTAGATCATTTCTACAAGTACCTCTATGGTAAAAGATTCCTCCTGAGAACTGATCAGGCAGCACTGAAGTGGCTCTTACAGTTTAAAAACCCCGAAGGACAAGTGGCTAGGTGGATTGAATGGTGCAAGAATTGGACTTCGAGACTGAACATCAAGCTGGAACAAGCCATAAGAATGCGGATGCCGTATCGAGGAGACCATGCCCTGATGATTGTAAACATTGTCAGCGAGCTGAAGAAAAAGATGCTGTTCTCTGTATAACTACCGCCGTTGAAGACCATTGGCAATCTGAGGAGATCCAGAAAGACTAGAAATTGGATCCGGAGTTAAAAGAAGTTATCTGGTGGAAGGAAGAAAACCGCAAACCTATGTGGCAGGAGATTTCCCGTTTCTCACCCACCATAAAGTCATACTGGGCTCAGTGGAACTCCCTCATCCTGGAGAACGGACTTCTGAAGCGCGTGCTCCAGAGGAGGGCAAGAACAGAAAACAGATTATAATCCCCAGAAATGGGAGATTGGAGGTTTTGCGAGAAATGCATGACGGTACAACCGGAGGATATCTGGGAGTGATGAAAACCTTGGGGAAGTTACAAGAAATGTACGGTTTGTGCAGCAAGTAATTTGCCTCAGAAGCAACCAAAACCTCGCATGAATATAACGTAGGCAGTCCATTCGAAAGAGTAGCCATTGATGTTGCCGGTCCGCTTCCTGAATCTGACTTCGAAATAAATACATTGTGGTGGTGATGGTATTTAATAAATGGGCAGAAACTTATGCCTTGCTGAATCAAGAAGCCTTGGCCGTTATTGATGTCTTTGCCCAGGAATGGATTAGCCGTTTTGGTGTTCCCTTGGAGTTGCACTCGAGTCTACACTTTTCCAATACGTCTGCAAGCTCTTGAAGATCAATAAACCACTGACATTACACCCGCAATCCGATGGAATAGTAGAACCGATGAATAGAACTATTAGTCGTCATTTGTCAAAGGTAGTCTCTGACTGGGGCCAGTATCTGCACTTATTTCTAATGGCGTCTCGTTCGCCTGTGCACGAGTCAACGTGTTAGACCCCGACCAGTGTTATTATGGGACGAGAATTACGACTACCATGCGATATGAAGTTTAGATGTCGCCCAGGAGAAGAGACCGCACGTAAAGACTATGTCAGCCAGTTACGTAAAAAGATGAACGACATCCACCAACGAGTCAGGTTAAATATCGAGAATGTCAGTGCCCGGATGAAGGAAGCCTTCGACAAGACAAGATTATCAAATCTTGTGTGGTTGTATAACCTGCAGCGTCGTAGTGGATATTCGCCCAAGTAACAAAGATCTTGGGAGGGGCCTTACTAAATAGTAAAGAGGATGAACGATGTTCTCTACAGAATAAGGAAGATACCCCGAGGAAAATTAAAGGTAGTACATTTCAACAAATTAGCCCCTTATGAAGTCATGACAGCGAAGTTGACCAGGACCAAGTCCGCAGCATCCAACCACCCGATGACGAGATGACATTCGAACTGTTTATGGCACTGTACTCTGATGGCAGGAAGTGCAGCACGACATGACCAGAGGGGAACCCCGAGATCTGTTTGAGGTGCCCATACAATATTCCCTGGCTCATTGTGTGGCTCGAGATCTTCGGAAGTCCAGAGGAATAGCCAAGGTGTTTGCATAGAAATACGGCCAGTTCCAGAAGCTAAGGGAGCAAGATCCAGTGATAGGAAATGTCCTTCATCTAGAAAATAAACTTCCGATGGGTATCATAGATATCTTCTATTTACTTCTTTGGAAGACTCTGGTAGAATTGAGAACTGTGATGATGGAGAAGAACCTGATGAATTTGGCAGTCCCAAAGGTAGCCTGTGGGTTGGATGGATGAATTGGGGGGTGGTGAGAAGTATGATGGAAACTATCTTTTGATTCGCTGACATCGACATCGTTGTAAGCTGTTTCAATATTCGCAGCCTCGATTTGGAGACCGTTGACTGTTACGGAAGTAACTTCCGAACTTCCCATTGTCGAAATGGAGAGTCCTGCAAATATCGCCACACGAGGAAGGATTCTGGGACATTCCGGGACGAAATGGTCTTAAGGAGGGTGCAATGTTACGGGAATTCGCCCGATAATTCGTGGAAGCGGCATTCATCGGATATTACGTGGAATCCCAAATATTGATCGCCTGGCGCATCGACGTCGTACTCACTATTGACTGGTCATGTGACCCATATGGCAGCGGAGGGAGAGGAACCAACTACAACCAATCAGCGTCGCTACAACCTCCGACAAAGGCATATAAATACTGAGCGTGGACACAGTAACTCTCAGTCTATTACCTGACAACGCATTGGTAATGCCAAGTGAGATCTTGGCGAAACGCAAGATTCAAACATGAATCAAACTAACGAAACGGATGTACTCCAGGATTAATACTTCTTCATATATATATATATATATATATATATATTCGGAGGTTTTCACGAGCATGAAATGTCATTGTAGGTTCTCAGGATTCTCGTGAGTATGATGAAGTTTCGATGAGATCTCACCCATCTACTTCGGAATAATCGATGTTTTGCTAACTAAGCGTAGTACAAAATCTTGGTCTTGTTTGCTTTGGCCAATTAGAGCTGTGGCTCGGTGACGGGTTATCAGTCAGATGGTCACTACGCTATTATCTGGCCTGGGAGGTATGTAGGCGTTATTTTTGACCAATCAGAGCACTCGCTCTTTGATGGGTTATCGATCGGCTGCTCACTGTGCTATTGTCTGTCTTCAGAAGTATATTGGCGTTATTTGACCTTTTATCTGGAGATATAATTTTAATGTAACGGTCTGCTAGTGCGGCTCTCCATGTGGGTGGGAGGCCCTGCGCATCGTCCCGTTTATTTCAATTGCTTCCCTAACGAGCCTTGACCTATAATTTTTACTTTTTGCTAACATCTTCATCTGGTCGAAATTTATTTGATGGCCGATATTTAAGTTGTGTTGTGATAATGCAGACGTGGTCGTTATTTGCTTATCAGCATTTTTGTGTTCTTCTCTACGGGCACTTGTTTTTCTGTTGGTTTGGTCGACGTTATGCGAGGTTGCAGGCTTTACACTGTATGTCATAGACGCAATGATCTCCCAGAGGAATTTTCTCTTTGGGAGAAGGTGTGTGTTTGAAAACTGTTTTTATATTATGTTTAGCCAGGACTTTTCCAACTGTGTTCGTTGTACCCCGGAAAAAAGGAAGAAAAGCTGTCGAAACGTTTTTAGTTTCTTTCTTGGGTTTGGGTTTCTGTGTGAGTGCTTTTTGTATTATGTGATGGTTACAGCCATTGGATGCTAATGCCTCCTTCAAAATGTTCATCTCGGCCTTACTGTTTTCGTTGTTTGTTAGAGTTTTAGATTTGTATGTTAGGGTTTTCACAACTGAAAATAAACGAGCGGGATGATGGTGCGAGATTGCGTTGAGGTATCTGTTTTTGTGCGTGGTATATCAGGTACTCCACATATGCAACTGCTCGTTCTCTACTCTACATATTTTACAACATTTTTCTAATATTTCTTTACCCACACTGAATAATTATAATTCTACTCTACCCTATATTTCAATAACCTTGTATATGCAACTACTTTTGGGCCACCCAATATAAAATTTTTGCACCATCCTGTATACTTAGAACTCAAGTTCACATTATATTTTATCTACCCGGTATACGGAACTGCTTGTAGGAGATCGTAGATCATAACAATCCTTTACATATTTTTTAAATCACACCTGTATAGCTGTAATTATACTCTGCTACATATTTCAACCATTATATATATGCTACTTGTGAACTAGTTGTGGATATAAAACCATTTTGTAACCACTTTATAAACTATAATTCCACTCCACTTATATTTCAACCATCCTGTATAAACAACTGCACCACCACATTGTACCTATATATGCAGATGCTTACAGGGCAACTAATATACCTTTTTGTCAAGATTTTAAGTGCATGTAATTGTACCCTGCACTAAGTTTCACCTATGTAAGGGACAGCCTATAAAATTACGCTTCATATATGAGTACATTTTTTTCGAAACTTGTTACATTGGCATATTCAGAATTTTGAAAAAAGCTAAGATGAATATTAGATACTTGCATCTAATATTTGGTGCATGCGGTGGAACTAGTGATATAGGTTGCCAAATCAGTTGGTGGAACCAGTTGACTAATTGTGTGTTACCGAACAGTTTTTCGCTATACCTACCGTTTCTGTCAATGTAGGGAGATGAAATGTATACCAGATTTTAAATCAAATTATAAGCTTTGCTATAAAAAATGATTCAACAAAATCAGTTCAGTAGTCGTTACGTGCTGCCCTAACATACAAACAAACAACAAACAAACAAACAGACAAACTACAAAGAAACTTTGACATTTTGATGAGATGTCACTCACCTCCTCCGGAGATGTCACTCATTAAGCATAGTACAAAATGAGTCGATGCTCCTTTGCGTCCTAGTTTAATGCTATCGGCGACAGGGGGCGTGGTCTTTTTTGCTTTGACCAATCAGAGCACTCGCTCTTTGATGGGTTATCGATCGGCTGCTCACTGTGCTATTGTCTGTCTTCAGAAGTATATTGGCGTTATTTGACCTTTTTTCTGGAGATTTGATTTTAATACAGGGGTCTGTTAGTGTGGCTCTCCATGTCGGTATGAGGTGTAGCAAATCGCCCCGTTTGTTAAGATTTGTTTTTCTATTTTAATAGCTTCCCTAACGAGCGTTGTTTTATAATTTTCAGTTTTTGCTAATATCTTCATCTGGTCGAAATCTATTTGATGGCCGGTATTCAGATTGTGTTGTGACAATGCAGAAGTCGTTGTTTTTTGTTTCATTACATTTCGGTGTTCCTCTCTACGGGAACTTGTTTTTCTGTTGGTTTAGCCGACGTACGCAAGGTTGCAGTCTTTGCACGGCATCTCATAGAAACCCTGATCTTCAAGGGGCATTTTCTCTTTGGGTGACGATATGATTTCTCCATTTGTGGCTTGAAAAGTATTTTTATATTGTGTTTAGCTAGGACTTTTCCAATTTTGACCGTTGTACCCCATACAAAAGGAAGAAAAGCTGTCGAGATGTTTTAATCTTCTGTCTTGGGTTTGCGTTTCGGTGTAAGTGCTTTTTCTATTAAGTGGTGGTTATAGCCATTTGTAGGACGATGATTGCTCGGCTAGGGGTTAAAGGGTTTTGGCTAAATCCCTGGCTAATTCTTGGGTCGGAGATGGACCGAACTGACCATGGGCCTAAGAGGAATTGGGTAGTTCATAAATTTTCTGAATTTTAGAAGATTTTTCATAAGGAGTGATCTTTGTGACGACAAGAGGAAGATGGGTTCTATCGATGATTCCTTGGTCTTTTTCTTTAATTAGCAAGATTAAAACTCTCTTTAACGATTACATAAAATTTATTCAATAGCAATCCAATTTAAATCTGTCAATATAAAATATATTATAGGTATGCGATTTTAAAATTCAAGAGTCCTATGTCATAAGTATTTTAAAATACAGTTGCAACAGTGGATCCGTAAGTATTGAGGGTTGCTGAAGGAAATTCAAATTACCACTTTCTGTCAAACAGCTGCTTTCCAAAATTTAAAGTAATTTATAAATTCACATTGATTTAATAGTATTATTGTTTTAACAACAATTCGAATGATGCTGTTTTACCGCGACAGTGAGTTGTTACCTTATGCAAAAAAATAAAATTGTGAAAAACTTGTTTTCGTTTCTTGGGAACTTACTGATCCACTCACACAAGCAATAATCGTAACAGTAACAAGTTAATCATAAAAATAAATTCCTTTATAAAATAAGAAAATTCGTAAACCTAAAAATAATCAACTTTAGACTGTTTTTTTGGCATACTGAACAGTTACCAGTTAGCAGGAAAATATCTCATATTAGTTTCTTAAGGTTTTCTGGTTGTGTTTATTTCGATTTTTTTGAATAATAATATTTATATAACGAATTCTTAGTACAGTAAAGATTTGATAAAACTTGAGTATAATCTAAATATACATTTTGAAGTTATATTTAGTTGAAAATTTCTATTGCATTCAAATTTGTTTACTATCTAGTTATATATTTAATTATAATATTAGAGAGATCCAAATAAAGAATGTAGAAATGTATACATGTGTAAAAGCTTATCTAGATTATAGAAACATGCAGTTACCAAAAGATCAATAACTCGTTTTTAACTCATTTTAGCTGCTATCTACCCGAGAAAATAAAAGGTATTTACTGAAAAGATTCAGTGGAGTTCGTAATGGCCGAACTTTTGGTCCCAATGTGGTCTTTTTTGACTGTTCGTGCTATTCACTCAATTGTTTTTGATAAAATAGTTTACAGCATATACATATCAGTCTTTCAATATATTGATTTGGCTACCACAATATAATTATATAATCATGACGAAAAAGTCGACAGTGATAAATTTTGTCTAGTTCGTCCAATGTTTTGCAGATGTCTTGGATAAACAGAATCAAGCCGATGTAAATATACTGACTTTTTAAATTGAAAATCTAGGGCAGTGTGGACTTAGTTATAGAGCCATAACATTTATGAAATCAGATTGTTTCATATAATAAATATAAGTCTTTTGGTTTCGTTCCAACATTTGGCGTTCCTCAGAGGTCAAACTTAGGACCACTTCTATCTATGTTTTAAGTGATGTAACTACATCATCTAAAATGTTTTTTGCGGATGACCTGAAAATATTCGCAGGCATTGATAGTTACAGTGATTAACAAATATTTCCAAATTATTTAGATTCCATTCAAATTAGGTGCAATCTCAATAACTTACAACTAAACATTCAGAATGGATAACGATGAAAACGATTACACATGTCCTTGTGGGAAATCCTACACCTCCAAAAGAAACCTACACCACTCCCAACGGAGATATTGCCGGCTTTTACAGACGACTGCAGATCCTCTCCGGGGATAGATTCAGTCCAAGTATTGCGAAGGGACAAAACTTAGATAGGTTTCATCCCGTCGAATATAACAAAGATGCGGAAGAACAGGCCACAAAAATACCTAAGTGGTTAGCACAAGTAACACTAAATATTTTAGGTGCTTTATTACGTTATACAGGAAGAGCCATCAACAAACATCTTTCAGAATTATTTTCACAAAGAATACTACAGGCAATTTAAATACAAAAGTCGAAGAAAATCAATACCTCCCAATTCTAGTCTTCACAACCCTCCTCCATTGCGCTCTCGTCCCATGATCCTAATTTTCTCGTCTCTATTGAATATCCTAGTATTATTGCCATTTCACCATTAAACCACTACGGAACCCTCTCCAACCCCGCCTTTAAACACTTCCATTAATCCTCAAAATCAGTCTTTGTGGATAGACATTCACAATCTGATACAAGCACATACCATCTTTTGCCTCATATAGAACCGAATGATGAAGTAACAATCCCAAAACACACACCTGCCTTGTCCTTCCTCCTACTAGCCCTTCCGATCCTATAATGGAGGCATTTGCAATGACCGCTCATTACTTACACCTAGACACGGACAAACATTTTGCTTTTCTCCTGGTCGGCAATATGACAACAAAGTGAAATATTTAACGAATGGGTTAAAATCGTTCTGAAAAAAACCCCATGAGAAAAATCCTCACAGCACTTACTATATTCCTAATCAACGTTGACCTTGTATAAAAAACAAAAAAGAGTGATGCCATACAAAATTGGTAAAAACTTGTACAAAAGAAGTAACCAGGACCTTGCAATTAAAACAATAATATATAATCTTCTGTTGGATACCTTCACTTAGGGATGTTGCGATACTACAGATATGATACCAGTATCGATCCCGGGTATTTTTGATATCGTACTATTCTTGCAAAACTTGGTTAACCGATTAGGTATTTTTGTTTCGATACCAATATCGATACTTGTTCGTGATTTCGATGCTCTGATGACATTCACTAAACGCTAAATTAGATTTTTCCTTATCCTATCATCCTGCGAAATTCATATTGATTTTGGGTTCTCCCCGTTCTAAATTGCTATCGACCTTCTTTCAATAACAGCATCGATACTTTAGTGGTATCGCAAGTCCCTATCTACACTTAGGCTGTTGCGATACTACTGATTCGATATCGATACTTTGTTTTTGATACCGGGTATTTTTGGTATCGATAATTGTTTTGCGAACACTAGGATACCCATATGGGTATTTTTGTTTTCAGTATCGAAACTTGTTTGTGATTGCCAAACTCCAATCTCATTATTCACTCCCCGCTAAATTAATATTTTCTCCTGATTTTAAGTTGTCACCCTGCTAAATATTCATATTTTCCCGGATATTAATGTTCTTCCCCCACTAAATTGGTAATAACGATATATTTGTTTAAATACTACTACCAATGTCGGTATCGATACCTTTCTTTCGATACTCCTTGCCATACCAGTAGCGACACTTTGCATCATCTCTCTTTGCAACTAAATTCCCTACTAAAGAGAACATCAGAATTCAATTTCAGACTCTGAGAAAAAAAGGCTGTCAAAAATTGAGTGCCAGCGCGGAATAAAATAACATGGAGTTGGATATTTACAGGCATATCTCTGTCCAAGAACTTAATAAGGTTAATTATAGTATAAGGGATGGTAAAGCCATCCTAAAGAAATGATTATGCCTTTTTCTGAATGCTATTATTTTATTTCAACACCTTCGCGAAGTCATTAAAAATTCTAGAACCATCCTTATCCCGATGCGACATAAACCCTTAACATTGTTGCAAGTTATCGTTAGAACTTTAAATAAAATCCTTAGCTGGGGTTTCAGGGCTTCCTTTTAACAGTATTCAATAGGGTTTTATGCAGAGGGATGGAACCCTAATTGACAACAGTATCCTTAATTGAATCTTCAAATATGCGAGAGCCTAAACGATAATCCTCGATATTATATCGCTCGATTTAAGGCCAACATTTAACTCATTTTCAAGGTCATAAATAAAAAAATCTAAGATACCATCCGTTTAAGGACCCTATTTCAAGAGGATGTCACAAAGGCGCAGCCAACTGTCACATCCGCCAGAACTACTATATACCATACAAATAGAATTGACCGTCATAAAAACGAAAAAATTATACAAAGAGAAGCTACAAGAAACTGCGTGCTTAAAGTACCACACCATTTTTTTAACCAACGTAGTTGATGTGGGCGTTCACTAGGAAGCTTCTCGTGCTTTATCTGAAGGTTATAAGAGAAAATAAACACTACTATGATGACTCACAATATCTAAACATAGATTTAACAACTCGAAATTCTTTAGATATTGTGGTTTTTTCACTAATTATGGGTGCTAGAGGTGTTTGGTGTTACAACAATGTCATACCTGCTGGATTCACTTAATAAAAATACTACAACCCTCAAGGGACAACTGATTCGCAACACTATAATTTAGATCCAACGCTTGCCATTAAGCTGACTTTTACCAAGCACATTATATATATATGGCATCTGAGGCTATTGCAATATATGAATTCAATGTAAGAAGTGGTGTGGTTAACATGGTTAACTGTTCACACGGTCACAAATAAAGCGAGTTAAAAGAAGGATTGTGAAATACCTTTAATTCAAAACTTTGCCACTAGGACATCTCTCGAACTGATGAATCGTCAAATAAGTCCCAAAGAATAGTTTTAGCTTTTTAAACCTTCAAACGCAAACATTGATACCGAAATGCACATTTGCAGACATATGTGCATCACAATCTGTGACTACAGCAGAAGTTTAATTTTTCAACCAATATTCGACATGCACATATACAGTCGCATGACTACAATAGCAAGTTTAGTAGAGGAAAGGTTCAGTCATTATTCAAACTTTCGTTAACTACCAACCAAGAACTATTTGGATTTGGAAAAAATGGCAAACAAAAATACATTTTTTTCTAAGCGCTCTTAAGCCTATATATAATCTCATTAGCAACAATAGTTGGAGAATAAGATTAATAAGAATAAAAAATTCGATAAAAAATATAGTAATATTTTTATTTTGAGAAATTACAGTTATTAATAAAGACCATATAAGAGGAAGTTGAATAAATAGTTATAAATGGCCGATTTTAAGAAACTTGTGTAAAGACAAAGGACTTCAATAATAAGTTTTAGAATTACCACATAATTTTAATTTTAATTTTTAAATGCCTAACAAAGAGTTTTATTGATATTATTTAATTTCTAAAGTCTTTGAAACAGTCTTAATATTGTGTTTTTCCTTATAATAATTTTGAATATTTATAAAGTAGGTATAAATCTGCTGAAAATACAGAAACATTTGTTTAATTTGATACTAAGTACGTATGTGACCTGCAATCAATATTTGATATAGGGACTTATTTCGTTGGCCAATTCTTACCTCTGGAATTTTAAAAACAAGCAAAGTTAGAATCAGCTTAAATGAGTTAAAATTACAAAGTAGTAACATCACATCGAGATATATTAAGTATAAGTTGAGGAATTAAGTACTGAGTTTTGAGCTGTATCGCATTTAATGTTTCATTTTATTTCGTTTATGCCATTTGTTCGTACTGAGTTTTATTAATTATACTAGCTAGACCGCAGGATAATATCACACCAACTACAGGGAAGAATGCAATGCCGACAGCAGTACCTGCTACAATGCCGATATTGGAGTTTAGGAATTCAGTAACTTTTGTGAAACAACCCTGAAAATTATCAGTTGTTAATTAAATAAGCAAATTCATTTATTAAATTACACACGTTGAGTGAGTGAATGTAAATAAGAAATTAGCAATAGTACTATATCAACCTGAGAACTCGTGTTAGTCAAGACCGTAGCCAGCAGGGGGTCTGGGGGTTCAAACGCCGCCCAAATTTTGGAATTTTGGGTTACAGGATTCATTTTAACCATCTTTTTCATAAAAGTAAATTTTATATTTATACAATTTTATATATCCTGGAAATACATGAACCAAACTATACATATTGCAGTCCTAATCAGTGAATAACTAATCAAAAAAATATATTCAAAAATTTTTTAGCTACGGCCTTGGTGTTAGTTATAAATAAAAAGGATTCATAGAGCATTTTTTATTCTTTTGCCAAAATACAACCTCAAATGCGGACTAAATAATATTTGTCAACTCAGAACTAAATTATATTTAAATAATAGCAACTTATTAAAATTATTCAAGGTTTGGATAAGAAAAGGAAATAAATGTCATAAACATAATAGAAATACGGAATTTGAAATATAAAAAGCAATTTACTTGTGGTAACTGTAGGTATATTCGTTTGTAATTTAATTTGTTTATTTAAACCCGATTTACGGACACATTCTGCACATAATATTAGTCTCGCCGATAATCGTTTATAAGTTGATGTCTCCGTTCAAAAGCTTTTGCTTCAAATAAACTCAATGTTAAATGTCGACTTCTTCAAGCTACGATCTATCCACGGCAAACGCCTCTTGCCTGTGTTTAATTTTTCTACACTTTACCAACATTGGAATAAAGTGATATAATTTTCAGACAAGCGGTAGTCAGTTTTAATTCTCCTTTCAACATTCCTGGAAGCAGCCTCCTGACGTTACCGCTAGGACAATATTAGAACTTATAACTGAAGGCAAGAGAAAGTTTAATGGGTCAACTACTGCACTATCTTTGTAGCTCAGGTCATTTACGAAATTACCTGACAAAATTAATAGTAGAACAAAACCGACATCAACGGGTTCTAATGATAAAACTTGACTAATTGACATATAATTCAACATTTTTTATCTAAATCACAATGGTGGACTTTTCGAACATAAATTGTAACCATTATTATGTATGAAGACGCGAGATGTAAAGACCGACATCTAGGATTTTCGGGGAAACTAGCACATAGAGATTCCGAATCTTCAAATTTAACGAAATGTATCAAATACATAAAGAAGTGTTCGAGAAGACATTCAATTGTGGGAAGCGCAACCGATGAAGGTTCCCTAACCAGAAACAAAATATATAATATATAATATATATATATATATATATATATATATATATATATATATATATATATATGAATCATCCGCGTAGTTGATAATTGATCCCTGCCGGGATCGATGGTAAAATGACGACGTTTCGGCAGAGTCACATCTGCCCTCTTCAGGTCGGTTCGCATAATTCTCGTAGCCTTCTGCTTTCGCTTCTAGTTACTCGAATACTGATATTTTCGTGGTGGCGTGTTCCGCAATGGATGTTGTTTTTTCCTGGTTTCTTATAGCATTCTGGTGTTCATCAGGTCTAGCTTGAATTCTTCTGTTAGTTTGCCCCACATAGGTTTTATGACAGTCTGCACATGGGATCTCGTACACTCCTTGTTGTTCTAAAGGGATCCTCGTCTTCGGAGTCCTCAACACCGTGCTTATTTTTCTGTCTGTATTGAAAATAGTATCGATATTGTGTCTCCGTAGAATTCTTGCAATACTGTCCGTGGTACCCTTGACATACGGTAAATAAGCCTTGGTTATTGGTGTCTCATGCTCCTCGTCTGTTCGTCTCGGTTTTGACTTTAGGGCTCTTTGAATATTTCGGTCTGTAAATCCGTTTAGTCTCAGAGCTGTTTTTAAACTGTCCATTTCCCGTTTGATGTTGTCCTGGTCAGCTAGTCTTTGTGATCTGGTTACTAAAATTTTGACGACGGCTTGTAGTTGGGCTGGATGGTGATGAGAATTAGCATGAAGGTATCTGTTGGTGTGAGTTGCTTTCCTATATACTGTTTGGCCAAGGGTTCCATCTTTCTTCCTATTTATGAGAACATCAAGGAATGGCAGTTGCTTATTGGCTTCAACCTCCATGGTGAATTTTATTTTGTGATGAATTGCATTAAGGTGGTCTAAAAATGTCTTGAGGTGTTCCCTCCCATGAGGCCAAATCACAAAAGTATCATCCACATATCGCAACCATAAACTGGGTTTAAGAGTTGCTGTTCTTAGTGCCAACTCCTCAAAGTTCTCCATAAAAAGGTTCGCTATAACTGGTGAGAGTGGCGATCCCATTGGAGCTCCTTCCACTTGTTTGTATCGTTTGTTCTCGTAAACAAAATAGGTGTTCATCAGGCAGTGCCTTGTTAGGTCTACAAGGTGTTGAGGTGGTTTGTATTTTTCTATTATGATATCCAAGGCTTCGTCGATAGGGATGTTGGTGAAAAGGGACACTACGTCAAAACTGACAAGAAGACACTCAGGTTGTAAAACCGTTTTTCCAAGTATTTCGAAGAAATGTGTCGAATTTTTGACATATGAGTCTGCCCCCTCTGCAAACGGTTGAAGTTGTTGGGCTAGGTATTTGGCTAGCTGTTGTGCTGGGGATCCAATTAAACTTTATTGGAAATGCGACTGTAATTTTAGATACAGCGGATTATTCAAACAAAATTAAAACATTGCTACAAGATCCAGCATTTAAACAAATTACTACTGACTCAACAACTTATCTGGAGAAAACAACCAAGGCCAAAATCCAAGCAAGTAGGATCGACAAAAATCTCCAACTGCAACTCATTCCGCGGGAAAAGTCATCGAGATGTGCGAAATTCTATGGGTTGCCAAAAGTACATAAAGAAGGTGCACCTTTGAGGCCAATAGTAAGTTCAATTGGATCCCCAACACAACAGCTAGCCAAATACCTAGCCCAACAACTTCAACCGTTTGCAGAGGGGGCAGACTCATATGTCAAAAATTCGACACATTTCTTCGAAATACTTGGAAAAACGGTTTTACAACCTGAGTGTCTTCTTGTCAGTTTTGACGTAGTGTCCCTTTTCACCAACATCCCTGTCGACGAAGCCTTGGATATCATAATAGAAAAATACAAACCACCTCAACACCTTGTAGACCTAATAAGGCACTGCCTGATGTACACCTATTTTGTTTACGAGAACCAACGATACAAACAAGTGGAAGGAGCTCCAATGGGATCGCCACTCTCACCAGTTATAGCGAAACTTTTTATGGAGAACTTTGAGGAGTTGGCACTAAGAACAGCAACTCTTAAACCCAGTTTATGGTTGCGATATGTGGATGATACTTTTGTGATTTGGCCTCATGGGAGGGAACACCTCAACACATTTTTAGACCACCTTAATGCAATTCATCACAAAATAAAATTCACCATGGAGGTTGAAGCCAATAATCAACTGCCATTCCTTGATGTTCTCATAAATAGGAAGGAAGATGGAACCCTTGGCCATACAGTATATAGGAAAGCAACTCACACCAACAGATACCTTCATGCTAATTCTCATCACCATCCAGCCCAACTACAAGCCGTCGTCAAAACTTTAGTAACCAGATCACAAAGACTAGCTAACCAGGACAACATCAAACAGGAAATGGACAGTTTAAAAACAGCTCTGAGACTAAACGGATTTATAGACCGAAATATTCAAAGAGCCCTAAAGTCAAAACCGAGACGAACAGACGAGGAGCATGAGACACCAATAACCAAGGCTTATTTACCGTATGTCAAGGGTACCACAGACAGTATTGTAAGAATTCTACGGAGACACAATATCGATACTATTTTCAATACAGACAGAAAAATAAGCACAGTGTTGAGGACTCCGAAGACGAGGATCCCTTTAGAACAACAGGGAGTGTACGAAATTCCATGTGCAGACTGTCATAAAACCTATGTGGGGCAAACTAACAAAAGAATTCAAGCTAGACGTGATGAACACCAGAATGCTATAAGAAAGCAGGAAAAAACAACATCCATTGCGGAACACGCCACCACGACGTCACACCGAATAGACTTTGAGAACACCAGAGTACTGGCAAATATAGAACACCCGAAATCAAGACTCGTAAGAGAGGCAATTGAAATAGCGAAGAGGCCTCACAGTCTAAACGCACGCAATGAAATCCAGAACTTATCGAATTGTTGGAAAATTCTATTAAACACCGTACCGGCCCGGACCCGTCCAATAACAACTCAACCGGAAATAACAAATCAGCAGGCGGGAGGTGTGCCCACTGAGCGCCCAGGACCAATCACACGCAGCCGTTCACGGTGCCAACCAATAGGCGCCGAGCCGCGACTATATAACACCGTGCGCGCTCCTGAAAATATCAGTATTCGAGTAACTAGAAGCGAAAGCAGAAGGCTACGAGAATTATGCGAACCGACCTGAAGAGGGCAGATGTGACTCTGCCGAAACGTCGTCATTTTACCATCGATCCCGGCAGGGATCAGTTATCAACTACGCGGATGAATTCCCGGAAACCACCTAAAACATTTAGCGCCCGCGAAAACTTAAAAACATATATATATATATATATATATATATATAGTTTTGCGTACAAAAGAATGAAACCTCGAAGAGAGTATTCATTATTATGTATTTTAATTTTTCTTAAGTTTTTAATAAGTACCTACTTATTTAGTTTTTTTGTTATATCTGATATATCTAATAAATGTTCTATTTTTTTGGAATAGTTATTAATAAATCAATCTATTTCATGGCTACCTACGTTAAAAGTGAAAATAAGAGAGAAAAGTACCCATAACTCCGTTATTTTTATGAATAACTATATCGAGTATTATATCGTTGAAAAGCTCTAAAAATGTCCGATTTTTTGAGGTCATAGCCAACTATGGTTTCCATTCAAAAAAAGATAATTTTGTGTCATATCTCGAAAACGAGAGCTGTCACGTCAACGAGGACATGACAATCATATGCGGGCTACAATTCTCTTCAATTTTGATATTTACATTTTTTTTATAAAATCAAAAGAAAGGAGCTAGGGGGATTTAACTAAATCGACAGAATTTCGTATTTAGTAAGCCATGACTTTTTACAAAAATCCGAAAGTGTCCTTAAATTGGGCCAGTAAAACTGCAAATCTTTCCCTATTTAACTATTGCTCTATCTCCGCTAGTTTCCGAGATCCCTATACTGATCATAAAAAAAACTCACCCTGTATATATATATATATATATATATATATATATATTGGTTTTTAAGTTTTCCATCGACTTATGTGAAACCATCTAGCAACAGTTCCAAGCTGAATCAGCATCCACGTGTCGTCTCAGGTTACCTTCGACGACGTACATCCGTGAGAACAGCAAACGCTGCGACAGCTTAGTCAGCATTCTAATGTTATAAATTGTTCAATTGCCTTATGTCTGCATTCATTATTACTTACAGTTCTGTCTAGTTTAGTTTAACACTCATTTTGTCTTTTAATTATTATATAAAGTTTTATTATTTTCATTGTTATTTTCAAGTTATTATTTTTATTAAAAGTATTGTGCAACTATAAATAAAATCTTTTTAAAAAGAGAAATTTGAAAGTGTGATATAACAAATTGGCGCAGTCAGTAGGATCCGTCTAACGTTACTAGAACACGAGTACTCTAACTGGTAGCGGCGGATTCCTATCCCTCAACGGAACAACGAACCTGAAAGAAGTCCTCACTGCAATCAAACGTAGAACACGGCGCTTTCAATGTTCCTGTTGATGTAAGTAATGGTGAATCGTCATTCGTTTAAGTAATTATTATTTGATTTATTTTATTGAGAATGATTTTTAATAATTTGATTTAATACATTTGATTTCATTGATTTTTATTATTTGATTTTTATATATTTGATTTGAATGAAATATTGATCTATTTCATTACTTGATTTATTTGATATATTTATTTTATTTCTTTTATTGACATTTTATATATTTGATTACTTATTTTATTGATTTATTATCTGAATAATTGATTTATTTGAATTGATATTTCATCTATCGTGTTTAATTGCTTTACATTTTTTTATACCATACTGTTCTATCGTTCAAACAATCGTTAATTCCCACTAACGTATTCTACAGTTCATTAATTTCTTCACAACTTTTAACATTTTATTCTATAAACTTTATATTCCAATTCATTTATATCGATAAACATGGCACAAGCTTCACCAAATTCAGGTACCCCTGAAACAGAAAGATACCGGTTAACGGAAATATTTTCCGTTATACCCGAATTTGAAGGCGACCAAATTTCCTTGGGAACCTTTATAGATGCGTGTAATTGCGCATATAATATGTCCACGGCGGATCAAAAATATTTGTTGGTGATCCATATCAAAAATAAACTCAAAGGGAAAGCGGCGCAGTTGATAAATTCAAGGAACCCTGGATCGTACCTTGAATCAAACAACTATTGACCCTACACTTTGGAGATTCTCGTGATCTCTCTTCCCTTATTCACGACCTACAACGTCTAAAACAACTGTCGAACGAGTCCCCATTAACGTTCTACAATCGCCTCCAAGTATTGAGTGTGAAAATGCACTCCTGCATCCACAAAACGGCTGGGCTTAGTCCAGAACAAAAAGACGCCCAGACCACTCTAGTGGATACTATGGTCATGAATACCCTTCTTACGGGATTAGGACCCCGTTTAGGTCAGGTAATTCGTGCCAGTAACCCAAAAGACCTTCTAGAGGCACACTCCCGGATTAGGAGAGAGCTTGAACTTTCCTATTTCGAGGATCAGAAAACGAACAAATCTGTTCCTCTCAAACCTAACTTTCAAACACGAAAGCCGACACAACCTCCCAAGTGTCTTCATTGTGGTCGATTAGGCCACATAGCCGCAAATTGTCGTTTGAAAACACAAAATAGTTCTCAAACATTTAATCCAAACTATAGACCAAATCCTGTTGGGCCTAATCAAAAAACAAGGCCAAATTTTCCTACAAACAATCCCCCCGTTCAACAAGGACAACAATTTCGCCCATCAAACTTCCAGAGACCCCCTTTTAGGTCTCAAATGAACCCGAATTATTCTCGACCTTCGGTCATACAGAACAACCCCAATAACCGTCCTGAAAGGACTCATCATTTTAATCAACACCAAAATGATGATTACACTCAATATTCCAACTATTATAGTGATAATAGCAACACCTATTATTACGAGGATGATAGTCAAAATTATTCTGGCTTCGAAGAAACTTTTGACGATACCCCTGTCGAGCCTTTTAATTGTCACGATTATCAGGATTTTCTAGCGCTTCCGAGCCTAGACCAACCTCCCGATTCGACAACAACTTTGTGCGAAGTCGAAACCCAAATTCAAAACCTGAATCTCGACGACTTGAACCCCGACTTGAACTTCCCGGAGCAACTATTTCTTTAAGCCCACTTCTTACTGTGAACTCTAAAAATCTATATTACATTCTTGACGCTTCTTCTAAATTTAAACTTCTTATTGATACCGGAGCTGGTATCTCTATCTTCAAAGAAAATACCGTAAAGAATTTCACCCAAAGATCTCCTGAAAGGGTAACTATTCAAGGTATTACCCACGAAAAAAATTCCCATCTCACAATCAACTTTAATCCCATTCGCTCCACGTAACCCACATAAAGTTTTTATATACGATTTGGACATTGAGTTTGACGGCATACTAGGATTAGATTTTCTGGAACACTATGAATGCATAGTTGACTTAAAATCTAAACAGCTAATAACAAATTTTAAAACCATCCCTTTACACAAAGTTCCCGATAACGATCAACCCTTGACTGATGTACCCGACACACTCAACGTTAAGCCTAATATTACTTCACAAACACCTACACAAAACAAAATAACCATTGAGGCACGAACGGAAAAGATCTTTAAACTTAAATGCGATCTTTCTAACATCGACGCCATCTTACCAACTCAAGAAATTGACAGAGTACGACTTCCAAACGCACTCGTACATATTAACGCAAATGGTGAATTTCTAACGTCTATAATAAACGCTAACGCGATGCCCAAAACAGTAACTTTTTCCGATTTAAAAACTGGAACCACTTGACAAAACTCACCCTCTTCTGAATTTCAATACAGACGATTATCATGAATCCCAATACATAGACAGAAACTCGACTATTAGACAACAAATTAGAAACTGAACATCTAAATGACGAAGAACGCGAACAAATCACTGATCTTTGTTGGAATTTCAAGACATTTCTATCTTGAAGGTGACGTCTTGACTTTCACTAACGAGGTTAAACATTCGATTGATACGAATAACGCAAAGCCCGTTTTCACTAAATCCTATAGATATCCTCAAGTACATAAAGAGGAAGTGAAAACCCAAATTGGAAAAAATGCTTGAACAAGGTATCATAGGCACTCCTCATCTCCTTGGTCTTCCCCTGTATGGGTCGTCCCCAAAAAGCTCGATGCTTCTGGTAAACAAAAGTGGCGAGTAGTTATCGATTACAGGAAATTAAATGAATTGACTGTAGATGATAAATATCCTCTGCCAAATATCTCTGATCTTCTCGACCAACTTGGAAAGTGTCAATATTTTCGACACTGGATCTCGCTTCCGGGTTCCACCAGTTGGAAATCCAAGAGGAAAATATTCCTAAGACTGGCTTTTCTGTCGAAAATGGTCATTACGAATTTGTTCGTATGCCATTTGTTTAAAAAATGCACCTTCTACTTTTCAGAGGGTCATGGACAATATTCTTCTGGGTATACAGAATGAACGTTGTCTCGTCTACATGGATGATATCATCGTCTACTCTCCGACCATCCATGAACATATTTCCCGGTTAACAGAAGTTTTTAAACGACTTCGGAAGTCTAACCTCAAAATTCAACCTGATAAGTGCGAATTTCTTCGTAAAGAAGTGGCTTATCTTGGCCATCTTATCACACAAGAAGGTGTAAAACCAAACCCTTCAAAGGTTGAATGTATTCAGAACTTTCCTCAACCCCAAACTCCGAAAGACATCAAATCTTTTCTTGGTCTCGCTGGGTATTACAGACGCTTCATACCAAATTTTGCGAAGATCTCTAAACCTCTGACAAAACTACTCCAAAAAGACGTCAAGTTCATCTTTGACGCAGATTGCAAGTCTTCCTTCAATGAACTGAAGCAAGCCCTTGTATCTGACCCAATTCTGATATATCCAAACTTTGAAGAACCCTTCCTGCTCACTACTGATGCTAGTGCTTTTGCTATTGGAGCGGTTCTTTCTCAAGGCCCTGTGGGAAAAGATCTCCCTGTTGCATACGCTTCTCGCACCCTCTGTGCTGCAGAGACACGATATTCCACCATCGAACGAGAATTGTTGGCCATAGTTTGGGCTGTTAAGCACTACAGACCGTATCTTTTTGGAGAGAAGGTTTACACTCCTGTGTGACCACCGTCCGCTTACTTGGCTCTTTTCCATCAAAGATCCTGGCAGTCGTCTAGCCAGATGGCGCCTTAAGCTAGAGGAATACAATTATAAAATTGAGTACAAGCCCGGCAAGGTAAACCAAACGCAGATGCTCTTTCTCGCATCAAAATCAACCATTTCAAGCAATGTGCTGATTTCCTTTCCAAAATCAAAATTTTCGCTAACAACGAAACTGACTCCGAACAACCTGAAAACTCTGACAATGACGACGAACATGACGAAAGAATTATCGCTGAGTTTAATCGATTTGTTCAACTCTACAAAACTGAGTCAATAATCGACTATTCTAAAATTGAAATATCCAATTCTCAACTTCTAGACAAGTCCCACAAACGCATAGTTACATTCTTTTGGCAAAACAAAACTAACGACTTAACGACAAAATTGATGACTTTTTCGAAGAAGAACCTAATTTCAGTAATGACACTCTTAACATCATGGCCAGTAAATCTGTCAGGCATAGAAAATACTTAGTTGTACCTTTGCCCTATGACCCTGAAACTGTCGTCTCACATCTTTTCAAAATTATTTATAACAACCAAGATCAATTCAACGACTCCGAAACATACTGCATAGAAAATAACATAGAACTTCCCATTCTTGAAATTTTATCCTTCATTCTCTCCGACAAAGAAATTAAACTAAAAATCTTACATAGCTCAATTATAAACCCAGTAGATTTGGTCGACTCCCTTCAGAAAATATCACAGTCACTTCATGAAAATAACTTACCACTTCCAACCTATAGTTCAAATGTTGCTAGATACATCGATCTAATAGAATTGGAAGCTTTTTAGATCAATACTAAAATTGTTTTTGTACTAAAAATTCCCTTAGTCAATCCCGAAACTTATACACTGTACCGCTTGTATCCTATCCCAGTTTTGGATTATCGAACAGGATTTCACCATATTCTTCCAACAAAATTAAAATATATCGCGAGAGATGACGATTCGCTATTGTACGCATCTTTCGAAGACTTGAGTGACTGTAAGCCATTATCTAAAGAACATAAGATCTGTTCCAAAGTTATTCCACACACCATAGACAAAGAAGCCCTCTGCGAAGCACAGCTTCTTAGACAGCCAGCAGCCTTCCTCCAACTTGCAAGCCTTTAATATTATATGCCGAAGAGTATAATATTCAAGAGATTGACCTGAACCTTTGGTTAATCTCGATTCCGGACAGTTGCCCATCAACATCAAGTGCAAGGGAGAAGATGTCGTTACCCAATCCATATCGACAAATTCTCTACTGACCATCCAACCCAGTTGCAATGCCTCATCGGAAACACCAGGGTCCATGCCAGAAGGACCACCAACAACGTTGACAACATCACACTTAAGAGTCACCCAGTCAACATCCCCTACAACTGTTGCGACACACCTGCCAACCATCAGTCAGCTTCCAAAGTTGAAACCCATGAGACTACAAGAATTGGATGCCAGAGACCTGAATATCGCTAACCATAAGCTTAGACAATACTCCAGGGAATTGGAAAAGCTCCTAGACCAACCATTCTTGGAGAAACACACCTCCTGGTTTACGATCATCACAATGGCATCAATCGCAATTGTGGTTGCCTTCCTTTCCATGAACATCATCAGGAAGAAATTCCAGAAGCCTCCAACGATCAGCCCTCCTGCCGATCCAGCACCACCACCAGTTCCATCAACCATCAAGCCCAGGGTAAAACTCCATAGCCTCCTTAGTCCTGTCGAGGATATGGAATTGCAGAACCCCTTAAAAGTCGATGCTGTAGCATCAACTTTTTTATATGGATGGGAGTTGTTATATAAGTTATTCCATCGACTTATGTGAAACCATCTAGCAAACAGTTCCCAAGCTGAATCAGCATCCACGTGTCGTCTCAGGTTACCTCGACGACGTACATCCGTGAGAACAGCAAAACGCTGCGACAGCTTAGTCAGCATTCTAATGTTATAAATTGTTCAATTGCCTTATGTCTGCATTCATTATTACTTACAGTTCTGTCTAGTTTAGTTTAACACTCATTTTGTCTTTTAATTATTATATAAAGTTTTATTATTTTCATTGTTATTTTCAAGTTATTATTTTATTAAAAGTATTGTGCAACTATAAATAAAATCTTTTTAAAAAGAGAAATTTTGAAAGTGTGATATAACATATATATATATATATATATATATATATATATATATTATATTTTAGGTTTTTAAGTTTTCGCGGGCACAAAATGTTTTAGGTGGTTTCCGAGAATTCCTCCGCGTAGTTAATAACTGATCCCTGCCGGGATCGATGGTAAAATGACCAAGTTTCGGCAGAGTCACATCTGCCCTCTTCAGGCCGGTTCGCATAATCTCGTAGCCTTCTGCTTTCACTTCTAGTTACTCGAATACTGTATTCGAGTGAAAGCAGAAGGCTATGAGAATTATGCGAACCGACCCGAAGAGGGCAGATGTGACTCTGCCGAAACGCCCTCATTTTACCATCGATCCCGGCAGGGATCAGTTATCAACTACGCGGATGAATTCCCGGAAACCAACTAAAACATATATATATATATATATATATATATATATATATATATATATATTTAAAACATACAAAATCAAAATTAAACAATTAATTACTTGAAATACTTAATACTATAAGTGATAATATTTGAATGACAACACGAGATCGTTTCCAGTTGCTTTTATAACATCGACAAAAGTGCTGATGCAAGTCAGCGATTTTACTGGGTAAACGGACTCGTGTAGGTTTCCGGGAAGTTGTTTGCATATAATTCAAGATGAAATTTGATATCCCTGAGAAGTCACGTACGCTTTAAATTCCGTTGACTTCTCGACTGTGTGAACTAGGCGCTGATATATTTTGCATATAACATATATATACGAGTCATCCTTACCTGGGAATAGATTTCGTCGTCGTTTTCGGGATTGCAATTTTTAACTTTACAGCATGATGGTGGTGTTGGTAAATGAATGTTTAGCCAATCATTTGGGTTATGATTTCCACAACATTTGAGCTGAAATATGAAATAGTGTAGTAAAATTGAATTAAAAATTTAGATTTAATTTGTTATATTTAACTTACTGCTTCTTGCATTCTATCGAAATTTGTGGCTAAGTGGTCACTGTCGTTTCGATAATGTTGCATTGCTTGAGTTAAGCCTTTGTCGAATCCGTCTGTAAGATTTCCTCTGTAAGCATATATAGATAGTCCAGTCCCGAAGATCATAACAAAAACAATTGCCAAGAACCCACCATACTGCAAATGAATAAATGTCTGTATTAATTTTTTCTAAACTAAATATATTTAAAAAAATGCTCAAGGACAGGTGAAGTGAAGTCTATTATAAAATAGTCCTACAAAAAGCAAATTTAAAAATTATATCAGTCTGTATTACGATAGACCCTACAACTGGAAATATTTGTAATCGCAAAAAATTATATTTTTTGTGATGTACCTACAAATTAACGAATTTAAAACTTTTTCTTTACTTTTTTTGTGAGATTAATAGTAAAGAAGAAAAATTAAATTAGTAACGTATTAGGATTTCAAAAGATAAACTGGATGGGGACTTGTACTCAAGCTGAAAATAATATTTAGTTTTACATTACAATGGCAAAAATTACTCTGATGTCTGAGTTTTCGAACTAACAATTATTTTTGGGGGCTTTTAAAAACAAAATGTAATACCCACCGTTAATACAGTTACATACCTATATTAGAAATTTTATTCTAAAAGTGATAATTAGATTTTTATGAACCTAATCATTTTTACCACAGTAAGTATTCCAATGTAGAATATCTTTCTGAATTGCAGATCAAAAACTGAAGCCTCAATCAGTGTGATCGCCAGATAATCAATGTCAATTCAATGGTCTCTCAAAAGTGTATTTTTTGAAGATAGTTAATAATTATAACAAAGGGAGCCAAAGTGGGTAATAATTGTAACTCGAAAATTAATATCGCGGTTATAGAACCGATCGCCTGAAACTGCTAGATGCCAGGATGCATTTAGTTTAAAAATATTTAATCATGCCCTCTAAATTGTAATTGTCAATCTAATCATTTCAGGGATGGACAGGTAACAACCTATTTTCTTGCTTCCACGGAATTGTATGATCTTAAAAATATATAAAAGTTATGTGGATTGTTTTAGCACATCTCGCAGTTCTGTTCAGGGGAGAAATTCTGGAGAAACATTTAACCTCAAGGCGAACTGTAGGGAGAACTCAATGAACTTTATAAACTACCACAAAAGTTCATTCATGATTTTACAATTCCTTCAATGCAATAGGCAATGTCTAAAACTCCAGACAAATAATCCTAATTAAGTAGGTTAAAGTTTTCTTAGTCGTATTCTCATGTCTGAGAAATCTTAATCTCATGAAATCATGTACATCTATTTACTTTAGTTTTCCATGTTTGTCGGTTCATTGCTTCAGCTAGTAGAGTTTCTAGTGGTGTACTTGTGATTTTCTTTACTTGGTCCAACAGGTGACATACCTCTCGGTCGTTTACCTTCCACCTTTCCCTGTACTATTAATTTTTCTAGGTTGTCTCCCTTTCGTCTTCTAGTGTATTCAAGATTCTTCGGCGACATATTGTGGACAATCTTTTAAACTTTCAACTCCTTTAATATAGGTGCGTTTTTCTGTCCATGAAATCCGTAACACGTCGCCAGTACCACATTTCAAACGTATCTATTCTTCGTATGTCTGATATTTTCATCGTCCAGAATACGAGAGATTTGATTAATATGACCTTCGTGTTTCTTGTAATGTGACGATCTTCCATATTCTTATAAGATTACTCATGGCTCCTCGTGCCATTGCCAATCGCCTTTTTATTTTCTTTTTCGCTCCTTCCATATTTGGAATGTTTGGTCATCGATTTCAGCTATTCTATTACCATAAGTTTAGTCTCGCTGACATTTATTTCCAGGCCCAGCTTAGCATTTCCTCCCGTCACTTTATTTAATAGTATCTAAATTTCTGCCTCGTCTCTCCCCAGCAACGTTGTATCGTCTGCGTATTGTAAGTTTGCTTGACTTTTACAACCAATTGCCACTTCTCACTCACAGTAGACTAGAGGTCGTCTTATTATGTATTCACCGCATGCGTTAAACAGGCGAGGCGACAGTGTACATCCTTCTCGCACCTCACTGCGTATATTAAATATCTGTGATGTATGTATCTATGCCTGCCATGGCTTTGTTTGCTTCGTATAGGTTCTTTATTAGACTTATTAGGTGAATAGCTACTCCCATTTCTTTGATTATCTGCCACAAGCATTCCCATTTTACTCAATCGAATGCCCTTTTTATAATCGATATTTGTGAGTCCAGATAACGTTGTTAACGGTGATCGATTATTTTTACGAGAATTTAGCTTACGTGTGATATTAAAGATACTGTACTATAGTTTCCGCAGTTTTTTGTAGAACCTTTCTTATGTACCTCCTCGTGTAATACATTTTATTGCAAATCTCTAATAGTATTTCTATCCCGGTTCTTCTGGTGTCTTTAGTATATTTCTGCATTTATGTGACCTATTTGTCTTCAGATCTTGTACGGCTTGTATAACTTCATCCTTTAGTATATTCGGTTATTTTCCCTCCTGCTCGTAGTGTTCCCAATATTGTCTTTCTAGATCTCGCTCATCGCTGTACAGTTCTTTGCAGTACTGCTCCCATTTATTTAAGACTTTCCTTGTTTCCCATAACAACGTTCCTCTATTGTCACTGTTTTGTGTTTCATTTTTCACAGTAGATTTACTTTCTAGAAAAGTTCACATTTTTCGTTAGTATTCTTGTGTTCTTCAGTCTCTTCGCATACTTTTAAATCTATTCATTTTTATCTATTCGGCACCTACTCTGCATTTCTAGATTAATTGAATTACGTTGAGGTCACAGGGTCTTGCTTTAAGTTTCAACGTTAATATTTTGTCGCTCACGGGGTTATAATATAGTACTGATTTTCCCCACTTCTGTGGCATAATTAGCGCCACTCCATTTGCTGATCTTGAGATAAAGTTTCGGGAACATTTCCAATGCGTTTTCGCTAGACCCACTAATTCTATACTGTAGCGTTTGATTTCTCTCTCTAGTGTATGTAGTTTCCCTGTCTTCAGGGCGCATGCTAACATTCATATTTAACATAGGAATTAATATTGTTCATCTAAAAATCACTATACCTTATTTAAAAGTCCGAATTAGATTCAATAATTTTTATTTTTTATTTTTATAATTCTGTTGCTTTACCAGTTAATTTTATTAATCAAATCACTGAAAAATGATCTCTGTCTGAACATATTCATGTTTTTCGCCGATTAACTTTTTCTTTGGAAGTAAGTCTCCTCTCCTGTTTATACAGGGCACTATTAATGTACACCGGTATATCAAAAAATGGCTGTGGCACAATAAGATTGTATCGTTTCATTAGTATTACTCTTACAGGTTCGGTTTTCGCTTTATCTTCCTTTTCACCAGACTTATTCTGACTGAACAAAGGACATGATATCACGACAACATAACGTTATTCCTAGGGGGGCAGAGACTCTATAGAGAAATGTAGGCATGATTTCAGGTACCTTAAGAAAAAATCCAGATCTCACCCCACAAGTTGTCACCTTAATATGAAATAAATTAACCTTCAGGAACGCCTTATTTTATTGACACTCTTTTGCTATAATTATATTTCGCGCCTACATTTACTTTTGTTAAAAAGTAGACCTGAATTAAGTATATTTATTAATCCCAATGGAAAGGATGCTATTAAATTATTTTATCTATTTCAACACTCATGAAATCCATCAGCTGATAATAATATATATTTAAGTCTTAATAATCGATAGTAAAGAGAACTGTTAGTGGTCTAAGGACCAGCCTCTTAACCACAATTAAAAACGCGCAAGAATTTTCCACTCTGGTAACTCCAGATAATAAGAAAGATTGTAACTACTTCTTGTCCATTTACAAGACCGTTCCCGTTATAACTTTGTCTTACCAGGAGTCGAAGTTCATTGTACTGCAGATAGGTACACTATTTGTATTTCAGATTAGAAATTTTACGGAACCGAATGTTATTATCGTTATTATTATTTAGCAAATTTTTGCAAGTATCTAATATCTTAATAATAGAGTGAAACCTTAAATGAAACGTTTATACTTTTTCTAATGCACACATTCATTTTAATCACGCACGCACAAAATTATATGTTATGGAACTACGTAAATTAGTATTCAAATAAACCATCTATTAAAATACAGTTTCTAGGTATTTTTTTAATGCATCCGAAGTGCAGTTTGGAATATTATGTAGAAAGCGTTATAGTTTTTCTCAATCACAATTATTTTATTGTACTTACACTCTTTCTTTTATGTTACATCAGATTATCAAGGTAAACGATTTTAATAACAGAAACAGATAACATTATAGTGGCAAAAATAGTTTAAAGAATGAAAAATGAAAACTTAGTTATTTACAGATACAAGATAAAAGATTCTTTACCCAAAAACATTACAATATCTATAGACCAGTTAGTCTATACCAATTGATTCTCATTTGCTACCCTGAATGGTCCAGTTCCAAGTAAAATGGATACAAGCAAACACTAGTGAAACGTAAAAAGTAAGTCAATGAACAAGACAAGTTCTCAAAACGAGGCGCAAATCCCAATACTCCAGTTTTATTGAAATATGTGTGATGTGATAAATTGTAGTTTCAAATTTTTAATGAATTCAGAGTGTTTTGCAGCTGAGGCATACAATAACAACTTTCATGTCGAAAAAATCAGAAAAAAAACTCAACGGTAGTCCAGAGATGATTACAACATAAAATTCAAATAATAGAATGTTAAAAAGTTCTCTATTTGTCCAGAGATGATTACAACATAAAATTCAAATAAATAGAATGTTAAAAAGTTCCCTATTTGTTTTTGCGTATGTAAGGACACATATAAATATTTTTTAAAGCTGACTAAATTATGATGTTTATAGTGTATAATACATTAATAACTTTTAAAAAATACCGACTCACTGCGTAATAACAATAATGACACAAAAAAGTAACAAATAATTCAATTCAAAATCTTAAACGAAAAATATTGATAATATGTTCAAGAAAACTGTTTTTAAAGTTGGTGCCAAGCCCGATAAATGCATAGATTTTACATAGGAATATATATAGCTTTATATATTAAACAATTTCGGTTATTAATTAATGAAGCTATTTATACCCAATGTTGTACATATATTTTTCCACTTTTTTGCTCTTTAGTGATATAATTGCAAAAATGGATGCGTTTTTCATTTGTTATTAACCTTTTTTCATAACAATTTTCCTTATTGTCAAAGTGTTTATATTTACTATTAGATGAAATTCAAATTTGTAAACAAACATCCAATACAATTGAAAAAAATGTGACGATTTTATTTTAGATTTCAGGCCACACAAATCGTTCTATGCAGACTTGAAGAATATATATTTTTTTAAATATTAATATGTTAAATATATCGGTTGCAGAACATCACACTGTTTCGTAAAAAATAAATAGTCGGATATTTGCTATGCAAACAAATTGTTCCCAAGACGAAATTGATAAGTTTAGCTTCAATTCTCTAACATTAATTGGGACACTCTTTAAAATCTCTCCATTTCATAATATTTTTCCAGCTCTATAAGCTGAAGAGTCACCCATTATAACATTTTTTCTCAAAATTTTTGTACCACCCTGTATAACTATAACTCTTTAAATTTCAACCATGCTGTATAACTTTGTATTCCAACCATTCTATATATGCGACTGTCTACGGACAACATTATAAATACTCTTTACACATGCTGTAACTACAATTCTATTCAGCCCCATATTTTAAGCATCAGTTAGAGTATAATTTTACTTCAGCATATATGTCAACCAACCCGTATATGCATCTGCCATTGGCCACCCAATGTAACATTTTTTGAATCACCCTGTTCAACTATAATATTGCTCTAACCTACATTCCAAACATGGTGTAATTGTAACTGATATTTTCAACGTCTTTATTATGATTAAAATAATAAAATAAAAATAATTTTAAACTACTCAACTTGGACAACCGTTGCCTTAAATAGCCAGTGTAGAAAATGCCACAATTCGATGATTTTTTCTCATTTGTCAGAGTACATTCAAAAACCTTATGGAAGTCATTTTTACTACTTCCATCAAAATTTCAAGATTTTTAGGGTTACATATAGTTTTTATGGAAACGATCAATTTTTTTGTGCCTTTTTTTCTAAGCATCCTGTATAGCTATAATTTCTCTCCACTCCACATTAATGTTTTAATTTTTTTTTCTTTAAAAACTGTCTTTTTTTGACAAACCTCGTATACAGTTATTGATAAAGGTGGCATGTGATGATTTCGTTTTAGGTTTCATACCATGGAGGTTTTTTTACGAAGAATAATTTATTTTGTAAATATCTATATATAAATAGGCAAAGACAAAACGTTTCGGTACCATTTTCTCCTCTGTCCATCAACCGATTTCCTTTATTTTTGTTTTGTTTAGTAGCTATTGACGACCTTCAATGCAGAATATATAACGAATCTTTATTTATGTCTTTTCAAATAAGTAATTTTATGATAAATTATTAATATTGCTATATAGTCCGTGGGTTCAATTTGTTTTGTTTAGTAGTTATTGACGACCCTCAGTGCAGAATGCGTATTTTTTTATATAATATTGCTTCATTCATTAAATAAAATAATCATAATTTTCGTCCACACTCTCAATGCCAAACAGTGCCGCCAGATTAATTGGAGAAAAAATCGTAACGTGTATTGACTCGAAAAACAAAGTAAATTAAACAAAAAACTAACAAATTTTGATCGGTTCCGAAAGTGATTCCACATTATCAGGCTATTCAGATCTCACGCATAAAAGTTTATATTATATGATAATAACCATTTTTTTGGTACTCGACAGTTTGAAAATTTTATTTCTTTCTAAATATGGTTTGTCAACTAAAATTAGAAATTTGTGGCAACTGATCACTGTGTTTCCAATATATTTTGTTATGTTAACATTATCTATGCCTTTAATTTATATTGTTTCTATTTTAAAGGTTAATAGTTTCATACAATTTAACTAAGATTACAAAGCTCATTTTATGAATACAAGTAGTGGGATTTAAGATAAATGGTTAGAGCTGACATTATGGCAATAATTCTAATGTTCACGGCCATTTTTTTGGATTATTTTGATTTCAATTTGACATATCATAAGATTGTTAGCCGTTAGGTTAATGTACCTTTTCAATTCATTGTGAAAATTATCAATGTATTATTTGAAAAATTTTAATTTCAATAAACTTACAAAAATTGACCACATAAAAAGTATTATTTAACATAAATTAACAGCAGGTGCATTATATTTTTGATATGATACAGAAATACTTATCGCTAACTTTGTGTATTAAATTGAAATTATTGAGATTATACATACATTGCAGTTTAAGATGTACTAATATGTGAGTACTTATGTGTCGTAGTTATTTATACCCCACCTTCATAGTTACTTATGAGTTGGTTTCTTTCATTTTCTTCTTACAAATTCAAATCGTAATTGTGAACTATCTGAATAACCGTAAATCATTTTGAAAAACTAAAATTTAGAAATATCATATTTGATATTAATTCATTATTTGACATACCATTCCTGCAAAATCGTGTCTTTTAATACAGGGTGAATGACCTTTACCTAAAATGAACATATTGACATTTTAAGTATGTGTATTTTATTAAAAAACTATATATAAATACGCAAATGCAAAAGAGTTTGGTACCATTTCCTTCTATTTGTGAACCAATTTTCTTTAGTTTTTTAATTGCTAATTAACTGTCTTTAGTGTTATTAATAAAAAAATTGGATCAAACGGCCAAAATGGTCCGCATATAACAGTTATTGCCCCATTTATCCCATAGTTAGGCGACCCTTAGAATATATAAACATAGATGCAGACAAATTAAAAATTCATCTGGAAAAAGGTTAATTAACACATATTTTGATGAAATGTCAATGTATTTTCAAAATATTTAGACTGCTAATTTTCATCTCATAATACTGCCGCATTCACCATATGTACATTAACAAAAGTTTTCCGAGGCTTTGCAAAATGGACCATTCCATGTCATTGAAAAAAAAACTTTTGAAAAAATATGTGATCAATCTGGAAGCCCATTCTATATGAAAACAGAAGGATCGAAATCGGTTTATTTTTGCCGGAGTACTGAGTGAACAAAGTCTAAAAAAACAAATGTAATATAAAATCCTTATGATGCCCTAACATTGCTGGAACACCATGAGTTGCTGTTAACAAAATATTATGGATAGAAAAATTCCACTAAAAAAAAATGTTAATGGTATTAAATGTCAATCTCTATTTGTATTAGCTTACGACATTATTAAAAAGTAAAAAGTTATTTGGTAGAGTGGAAATAATAGTACATATTGTTACGAAATTTTCCCAAAGCCGACCCTGTGTCCTTTCAGCACGACAACAAACGCTATACGATAAAAAATACGATTCTCGAAAAGACTCGGTAGCGGAAGGAGCGATGATTATTTTCTACTGGAGAATTCCACGGGGATTATAAAAGAAGCACGCCACGATCGCAGTTCAGTGATACCGCGTCGACTAGCTTATATGGGATTGTTATTGTATTTGAATCAGATGTTTGAATGTAAATAAAGTTCTAGAAAAGTGACAGTGAATACTAGTTGTTATAATTTTTAAATTGAACCCACGAAATATACGACACTTGGTGTTAGAAGTGAAGGATTAAGTGTAGTTAAAAGCGTAATTTGATTTATGGAAACTCGAAGTATGGAAAAAACCGACGAAACTACCAGAAAAATTATCAAACAGGTTACGGAGGGACTAGACGAAAAAATAGCACAGATTCTAGAAAAACGTGACAAGAAGGAGAAACAACATCAAGAAGAAATTCAACAAAGGTTAGTAAAATCTTTTGATGAAAAACGTAAAATAGAATTAGAAAATCTTGTCACTACAATGGAAGAAAAACAACAAAATTTAATGGAAGGATTATTCTCGAAATTGAATGAACAGAGACAAAATGATTTTAAAATATTTGAACAAAAACAAGATCAAATTGAATTAAATCGACACGAAACTGAACAGAAAAGACAACTGCAATTCGAACAATTAATGCAAATAGTAGGACAAGTTAATGAAACAGTTAATGAAAGAATGCAAATAGTGAGTCAGATATAAAAGAGATAAATGATGACATTAAGACCATAAAAAATTGAAACAAAAGTAAATGATCTTGATTCCATCCAAAGCCAGGTAAAATTTGAAATCAGTTCAATTCAAGATACAGTTCAAGATCAAATCAGTTCCACCAAGCAAACAGTACACACTGAAGTACAAGATAAAATCTGTGCCATCCAAAATAAACTAGAAACAGAAATTAAAAAAATGCAACAGGACTTACAGCGAGGAAAATACCAGAACACCGTGAGTACCAAAGGTTCCTTTAGTAAACCACCCACATTCGACGGCAGTTCATCTTGGCCCATGTATAAACGGCAATTTGAGGCCGTGGCTACAGCTAATGGATGGGATAATCATGAAAAATCCACATCTCTGGTAATTTCCTTAAGAGGTCCGGCCCTAGAACTCCTCCAGAGCATTCCAGTCGATGAACAAGGCAATTTCGACAAGATTATCGCTATCCTAGACAAACGTTACGACAATCAATCCTTGAGACAGGTATACCAACTCCAACTGAGTGGAAAAACCCAAAAATCCGGTGAAAGCCTCCAAGAATTCGAAGCAGAAATTAGACGGTTAGTTCACTTGTCCTACCCAGACCTGCCAGAGGAAACGAAAGACCAGTTGGCCACACAGAGTTTCATAAACGGCATCAGAGATGTGGAAGTACAACGAAATTTAAGACTGAGTGGCGTCAAGAAAAATAGTGAAGCTCTACTTCGGGCTTTGGAAGTAGAGGCCGTCATGAACATGTCCAAGCCGAGGGTCCGAGCAGTTTCCTTCAACCAGGAAGAAGAAGAAGGCTCAGCCCATCAGAATACCACCTAGACGACTACCATTGGGGCAACAACAGGCAGTCGAGGAAAACATCGAGTCCATGTTACAAAATGGAGTTATTGAGCCATCCATCAGTCCATGGTCTGCTCCCGTCGTGCTAGTTAAAAAGAAGGATGGAAGCACCCGATTTTGCGTGGATTACAGAAAGCTCAATGACGTCACGAAGAAAGACAGCTATCCACTACCCCGAATCGATGACACTTTGACCACACTAGCAGGCTCCCGTTGGTTCTCCACACTAAACCTAAAAAGTGGATATTGGCAGGTTGGTCTGCACGCAAACGACAGAGAGAAGACAGCGTTCTCCACCAGTAAAGGGCTGTTTGAGTTCACGATCATGCCCTTTGGGTTATGTAATGCACCCGCTACATTTGAGAGGCTAATGGAGTATGTACTGAGCGGGTTAACATGGAGGACGTACTTAGTATACCTCGACGACATTCTAGTCATGGGCCAGACATTCGACGACCATCTGAAGAACCTGGGCGAAGTATTCTCCAGAATTAATAATGCCAACCTGAGACTCAATCCGAAGAAGTGTTCCTTGTTTCAAAAAGAATTAGAGTTTTTGGGCCACGTGTCCGAGTCAGGAATCCGCACCAACGAAGACAAGATAGAAGCCATCCGCGATTGGCCAGTTCCAAGAGACAAACATGAACTCCGAAGCTTCTTGGGCCTATGTTCATACTACCGGCGTTTTGTTGAGGGATTTGCCACCATCGCCGCCCCTCTACATCGGCAGACCACTGATAAAGAGACCTTCCATTGGAATCAGGATTGCGAAACATCATTCAGGCGACTGAAGGCAGCACTATGTTCCAGCCCAATCCTAGCCTTTCCTACACAGTCCGGCAAGTTCATCTTAGACACCGACGCCAGCAACACAGGTTTGGGGGCCGTCCTATCCCAGGTGCAAGATGGTGAAGAGAGGGTGATCGAGTACTACAGCCGTGGATTCTCGAAGCCAGAAAGAAATTATTGCGTCACCAGAAAAGAACTTCTTGCAATAATAAAGGCTGTGGACCATTTCCATAAATACCTGTATGGTCGCCATTTCTTAATCCGAACAGATCATGCCGCACTCAAATGGCTGCTGGACATGAAGACACCGGAAGGACAACTGGCCAGATGGATGGAGAAATTACAGCAATACGACTTCAAGGTGGAACACCGTGCCGGCCGGTTGCACAATAATGCCGATGCCCTATCCAGAAGACCCTGTAGAGCGGAATGCAAGCATTGTCTGAAGACGGAACAGCGAGAGGGTATCTCCATCAGGCAGATTCGAGTGCAGGCCAGTGAACAGTGCATCCAGGACCAAATGGCTGATCAAGACATCGAACCAATCTTGTCACTCAAAATGAGAGGGGCACCCAGGCCACGATGGGACGAGGTAGCTAGATACTCCGGCGTGCTGAAATCGTTATGGGCTCAGTGGGACTCTCTACGAGTAGACAATGGAATGCTCAAGCGAGTTTGGGAAAGCGCTGATGGACGAGAAACCAAGTCCCAACTGGTAGTTCCGAAGAAAAAGGTACCAGCCATCCTGACCGAAGTACATGATGGAATTACCGGAGGCCACCTGGGCATGAATAAAACCCTAGACAAAGTTCGCCAGCGGTACTACTGGGTGAATTACTTCGAAGACGTCAGAACTTGGTGCCGCAAATGTGCCACATGTGCCGCCAGTAAGAGCCCGAAGACCCGTACCAAGGGCAGAATGCAGCAGTACAATGTGGGCGTCCCATTTGAGAGAATCGCCATCGATGTCGCCGGTCCGTTTCCCGAGTCTGAGAGGGGGAACAAATACATTCTGGTCGCAATGGATTACTTCAGCAAATGGCCTGAGGCATATGCGATACCCAACCAAGAGGCAACCACGGTAGCGACGGTGCTAGTAGAACAACTATTCAGCCGGTTTGGCGTCCCGATGGAATTACATTCAGACCAGGGGCGTAACTTCGAATCGAATGTATTCCAGAAGGTCTGCACGATGTTGGGGATCAGGAAAACGAGAACAACACCATTACACCCACAGTCAGACGGAATGGTGGAAAGATTCAACAGGACCTTGGAACAACACCTATCCAAGGTCGTCAGCAATAACCAGCGTGATTGGGATGAGCATATTCCCCTATTCCTGTTGTCATATCGCTCTGCTGTACATAATAGTACAGGCCTGACCACAGCCAGGGTCCTATTCGGAAAGGAGCTGCGATTACCATGCGACTTGGCATTTGGCTCCCCCGAAGAACCTCCCCAAGACATCGACGACTATGCCGACCAGCTCCGACATAACCTGCTGGCAATACACGAATTAGCCCGAACGCAGATGTTGGCCACCAGTGACCGGATGAAGACGCGATACGACCTCAAGGCCAATTCAGTCGGGTTCCAGGAGAGGGACAAAGTCTGGTTGTACAACCCCCAACGGAGCAAGGGTAAATCCCCAAAGCTTACACCCGCCTGGGATGGTCCATACGAGGTGGTCAAGAGGCTTAATGACGTCGTCTACCGGATCCGTCGAAACCCCAAGGCTAAATTGAAGGTGGTTCATTTAGATCGACTAGCTCCCTACCATGGAGAGGATGTTTCTGATCGTCCCGATCAGAAGAATTAAGGGGGGGGGCAGTGTTACGAAATTTTCCCAAAGCCGACCCTGTGTCCTTTCAGCACGACAACAAACGCTTTACGATAAAAAATACGATTCTCGAAAAGACTCGGTAGCGGAAGGAGCGATGACTATTTTCTACTGGAGAATTCCACGGGGATTATAAAAGAAGCACGCCACGATCGCAGTTCAGTGATACCGCGTCGACTAGCTTATATGGGATTGTTATTGTATTTGAATCAGATGTTTGAATGTAAATAAAGTTCTAGAAAAGTGACAGTGAATACTAGTTGTTATAATTTTTAAATTGAACCCACGAAATATACGACAATATAATGTAACTTCTTTAGCCGTTTAATCTATTTTTGATCATAATGTGTGACGAAGTCTTATAATGAACAGTATCATTACCTCTTTCATTGCCGGCAAGATCAATTCCTCGTCCATTGTTTATAGTTTTTCCGCTTTAGCGACATTGACTAAAGCCGACTATTTATTTTATTGAAACTACATACTTATATATTTTTATCAATATGTGATTTAACAAAACATTTTTATAAAGTACTTCTGGGCTTCAATACCAACATTTTCTTCTTAGATTCCGAGACTTTGGAATACAAAATTTGCCACAGTTTACAGGTTTACAGATATTTTTCCGTCTCTTCTTCTAGGCTTTACCTCTTTACATAGACCTACTAGTACCTCGTCTTGTCTTACCTTTATAATTGTTTATACTAACTGGTAGAAGGTCTTCCTCTATTCTGTCTAAATGTCTTTCCACTAATTTTTTTCCTTGAATGTTTCAATATCGAATTCTATTCTTTTCTATTTTTATTTCTTATTCATTTCAGCTCTAGAAAACCCTTTACACCTACCCTCTACACTGTTTAAAAACTTCCTTTCTTGTGTTTTTTAACGTTGTTCTTCTCCTTTTGTTGCTAACCATGTTTGGCTTCCGTACCTGATGGTTAGCAATTCTGCTGGGTATTTCTCTTTTTTTATCATTTTATTCATTGTTCCATATGTCGTAGACAATATATTTAATTTTAGTTCCAATGAATTATATTAATCGTGAATACGTTGTGTTATGGAATGTCTTCGATGCACATTCCATAGAGAGAATAATATTCAAAAAAATGTATGAAATAGATGTTGCGGTTTTAGTTCAATGCTGGTTCAATGCAAGTATATAATTGACGAAGGACCTTTAGCGGAACAATCAATAAACACGTAAAGTAATTCACCAAATAAAAGTTAATCACTAACCTTTTACGTCGAAGCTCTGCAAAGGGTGTTTTCTTGGTGGTTCTTTCTTCTGAGGCTAGCCCCGTGAACAGGAACAGTTTCTTAGAGCTTCGTCTGGACAACACGTTACACAAAAAATAGCGACGTAATGTTCATTGATTGAACATACAAAAAAAATGCGGGTTTAACAACAAATGATGCGCTTTTGTAAACACAAAAGAAACAAAATGAAAGCGGTTTAGCGGTCGTCACGAATGGAGCTCAAAACTCGCGAATCGGAACGCAAAAAAAACAACAAAAAGCGGCGTCTCTTCAGACGGAATCAAAGCCACCGAAAAGTTCGGAGTACATTGCACGAAACTCCCAAGCGTCTAAACAGCTCGGGATCCAAAACACGAATCACAATACTGTCTATATTTTACACGCAAAAACACACTTACAATTAGCATTAGCGCGACGGAATGTTTTAGAAAAGGTGCAGAAGTTTAAAAATCAATGAAGTAATTCAATCAAGTTGAACACAATACACTAAACAAATGCGGGAACGCACCATTCCGCCAGCCTTGAATTACTTATTTCAAAACTAAGGGTCCACTGGCAGTGGACAAAGCTTTACAAGAGGTCGCTTCAAAGTACCACTTGCAGTTCTAACTGTAGCAACGCGTACAACACCATCACCTCCAGGATGTACGTCAATAATGCGCCTTAATGGCCAATTCAAGGAGGTGAAGTGTCTTGCTTCAACATAACATGAGTACCTGGCTTAACACACCTCCGAGGGATCAGTCCATTTACTCCGTTGATGAAGAGTATGTAAATATTCTTGCGACCAACGTTTCCAGAATGCCTGATGCAAACGACTCAGTAACTGCCATCTATTGAGACGATTAGATGGGACAGATAAGAAATCAGATTCAGGAGGTGCTATTAAAGGTTCCATGGTAAGAAACATTCCAGGACTCAAGGCGGTAAGATCCAATGGATCGTTGCTACAAGGGGTTATAGGTCGCGAGTTTAAAAGAAATTGAACGGTTTGGATTCCTGCGTGAAGATTGGTGACATGACAATCTTCGACAATTAGATTAGTCAAACGACTTTTACTTGGTAGCAGTGCGGGAAATTTAGTGTCAAACGGCAATGGAGCATTAGCCAATCTACTACCAACTCTAAGAGTTCCCTGTTCATCAAGAAACGGCGAAAGTTTACGAAGCGATTTGGGCAAAGTTTTCGTTCTCGAAGAAGGGAAATCTCTTTAGAAAAATATTGATCTTGAACATAGCGAACAATGCGAAGCTGAGCCTGATATAACTCAGCAGCCAAAAATGATCCAGAGCCCCTACGGTCTGGATTGCGAGCGTTATCAACAAAGCGACAAATATGAGCTATAATGCGGGTAATGCGATTAATAGAAGAATGTTCTTCTAACAAAGTACCAAATAAATTTGGTGAAGCGGTGACTTGAAGCGCCACTATACGGGCTTCAGTCATAACTAGCGGTGACATGCTTGAGTCTGAGCAAGCATGTGGCAAACAAGCGGTAATCAACAATTGTGGGCCTTTCCACCAAAGTGTATTGCCTAACAACTCTGATGGCAAAGTGCCTCGGGAACCCAAGTCAGCGGGGTTATCACAAGATTGGATGTAAAACCAATGCGAAGAAGGAAATTTTTCCTGAATGTAAGCAACTCGATTACTGACAATTGTCCAACGGTGCGGGGAAGAACTAAGCCAAGAAAGGACTACCGTGGAATCTGACCAGCAACGAATCACCTTGAACAACAAACGACTATTGAATTGCTCATAAACATAATGAGCCAACTTAGCGGTAAGAACTGAAGCACACAGTTCCAATCTGGGAAGTGACAAAGTTTTCAAAGGGGCAAGTTTCGATTTAGACAACACAAAAAAACTTTGAGGAAATCCAGATGCGGTTTCGAACACAAAATAAACAACAGCGGCATAACCTTTCTCAGAAGCATCACCAAATGCGTGAAGTTCACAACTAGAAAAGTTTTCTATAGCAAGCAGGCGAGGCAAAACTAAATTGTGCAAGGTCAACAAAATAGCGATAATGTCTTGCTGCAATTTGGGACCGGTAAACAAAAAATCATTCAAAGATAACCGATGAAGTATCTTAGCGGATGCATCAAACACTACACGAAGTTTGGTTGTGCTACTATCAGGTTTCAAAACACAATGATGCGGTATGTAGTAACAATCAGAAGAAGTAGATGGATCAGGAACCAACTCCATATGATCCAGCTCCAAATACTCTTTGAGAAAATCACAATATTGTTTGTAGAGATCTGGTTGCTGTACAAGACGTCTTTCTAAAGAGTAGAAACGTTCTACGGCGAGATTATACATTCCATCAAAAGCAGGAAGTGTATTTCGAAAAGGAAGAGGCACAACGAATCTACCTGAATCCAATCTCCTGCATCCCTCGGAAAATATTTTTTCGCAGATAAGATCATCAGGGGACTGAACCAGTGCGGTAGGAACATCTTCAATTGTCCAGAACCTTTGGAGTGAATCATCTAATGATACTACATCTTCAATTTTACAAAAAAGCGAAGTTGGGTTTATGGCCGACTGAGAGTGAGAGTTAACAGAACTCGAAGACACTCTACCCATAAGGATGTAACCAAACACAGTGTTAATAGCATCAGGAACACCTTCCTTTCCCAGAAGACGTCCATCCAACAAAATTTGAGAAAATATATCGGCACCTAACAAAAGGTCAATAGCGCCTGGGCTATTGAAACCAGGATCAGCAAGTTTCAAATTGGTTAGATATGTCATATTAGCCATGTTAATGGGCAACAGGCATATCATTGCAAATGCGGGGTAAAACAATAGTCTCAACAACAAAATTGCACTCACGCTTTACTATAGAGCGAAGAGAAAGGGTAAGAGTGCCCTCAGCAGAGGGACTCTGCATAGAACGTAGCCCGTTGACTTGAATCGAAGCGGGCATAGGTCGGAAGCCAAGGCGTTTCACAGCCTTGCTCGCAATGAATGATGTCATGCTACCAGAATCTAGCAAACATCGCAAAGTTTGATAAGAACCGTGCTTATCTAATACCTCAACTAAAGCGGTAGATAACAACACATTTGAATTGTAAGACAAAAGTGAACTATGACAAGAAGTCTGCGGTAGAGAAGTTTCGGGACTTTCAACAGTATCAATGGCACTGGATCCACCAGATGTGGAAGCCAGGTTTGCGGGAGGAGCTTTAGATTCAGACCGAATACCTGAATCAGCACGATTTACAAAATGAATCAATGTGTGATGGCGTTGTTTGCAGTTGCGGCAAGTGGATAAAGATTTACAGCGATTCGACTGATGAGAATCGCCTAAGCAATTAAAACAAAGTCTAAAATCTTTAACAAACTTAAACCGCGCGGATACTGATTTGTTCAAGAATTCAGAACATTTGTAAATCGCATGATCGGATTTACAAACTAAACAATTTCTATTCTTAGTGACAAACAAAGATGTAGTGAAACGGGAAGAATGTTGCTTTGAATTCAATGGTAACTTTTTGTCAACACTTCGCTTTGCCTTGCGGGATAATTCAACATGTTCAAAGGCATCGCAATGCTTCGACAAAAAATCAACAACTTCCGAGCGGATCGGAAAGTCATCTTGAGCGGTCACAGTACCATGGTAAAGTTCAAATTTAGCGGCTAAATTCTTTGGAACTCGTTTCAACATCATCTGAACGATACAAAAATCCCATTGATTTACTGGTAAACCCAAATTCTTCAGTGCTTCCAAATTATCACTGAAGTCATCCAATAACTTCCGAACCTCTGAAGGGCTATCTGAAGTTAGTTGGGGAATTGTTCTAAAGCTGACCAATGAGACTCCGCGATTAAACGAGTTCGCTTGAATTTTTCAAAAGTGTTTCATAAGCACTCACGTAATTATTTTGTGTTAGTTTAAAATTCCTAATAGCCTCAAAAGCAGGCCCTTTTAAAGCTAACTGCAAATATTTGAACTTCTGCATAGCACTGAGTTTTTCATTATTATGAATAATGAATCAAACAAATCAATAAAAGTACCAAATTCCAATATGTCTCCACTAAATGAAGGCAAATCAATTCGCGGCAAAGCAACACTTTCCTGTTCCCGAGTTGTATTTTGTGGCGTAGAATTCTGAACAGATTTCAGTTTAGCAAAATAGACCTAATTGAATAAAACAATTTTTCAAATTTATTGCGAATGTCATCCTCAAAGTCAAAATCATCGGTTGCATCTGAAATTAATCCCACAATGGAATTGTGATGTTTAAAAAATTCTAAATGAATTGAATCAACCATATCAATCATGCTAAAAAACAATTCAACGTCGTCACCTCTTAAGGCTTTCTCGGCAGCAAAATAAATATCTTCTAATCTTCTAAACTCCGATTGTCGATGATTTTTAAATTTACGTAAATTTTCAGCGGTTTTTGACATCTTAACAATAATCAAAATCACTGTAACGCCACTGAACAAATCTAACACGATAGAACGAATCAAAATACTATTCCAAAAATGTACAATTTTTTACTGTTGAAGTAGTAAAATATCTGACCAAATGTCAAATAAATTCAAAACAATTTAGCAAATAACCAAAACAAACAAAACGAGCTCTTGTTAAGTTTTTAAGGCGGCAAAAAAAATGCGTTTTATTTCCAACGGAATGAGTGAATATCCCGAACTTGCTTTCTCTTCTAACAACTAAAGAAACTAAAATTCAATGCGGTTTTCAACAATAATTGCAACGAAAAATCAATGTTTTGATCATTAAACTTTGCACGAAATTTACTCAAATGTAACCCGGCCCGGAGTTGGACCAAATTATGTAATTTATTCGATAATCTTTGCACTAAATTAACTCAAATTGCATCCGGCTCGTACTTGGACCAAATGTTATGTAATGTCTTCGATAAACATTACATATAGAGAATATATTCAAAAAAATGTATGAAATAGATGTTGCGGTTTTAGTTCAATGCTGGTTCAATGCAAGTATATAATTGACGAAGGACCTTTAGCGGAACAATCAATAACACGTAAAGTAATTCACCAAATAAAAGTTAATCACTAACCTTTTACGTCGAAGCTCTGCAAAGGGTGTTTTCTTGGTGGTTCTTTCTTCTGAGGCTAGCCCCGTGAACAGGAACAGTTTCTTAGAGCTTCGTCTGGACAATACGTTACACAAAAAAAATGCGGGTTTAACAACAAATGATGCGCTTTTGTAAACACAAAAGAAACAAAATGAAAGCGGTTTAGCGGTCGTCACGAATGGAGCTCAAAACTCGCGAATCGGAACGCAAAAAAAACAACAAAAAGCGGCGTCTCTTCAGACGGAATCAAAGCCACCGAAAAGTTCGGAGTACATTGCACGAAACTCCCAAGCGTCTAAACAGCTCGGGATCCAAAACACGAATCACAATACTGTCTATATTTTACATGCAAAAACACACTTACAATTAGCATTAGCGCGACGGAATGTTTTAGAAAAGGTGCAGAAGTTTAAAAATCAATGAAGTAATTCAATCAAATTGAACACAATACACTAAACGTTGTATACAACATAGCTGCATTTGTTTACTTGTTCTAATGTTGAGTTGTTTAGTACTATCTTTGTTCGAATGGTGTTTTCCCTCTAGAATGCCATAATGTTTGTTTTTGTAGATATAACCATATCAAATATCTTGCTTATTTGTTCTAGCAAGTATATCCTTTACGCATGTCATATTTTTCTTTCAGAAACAATACCAATCCAAAGATTGAATTCCATTTGCCTCACACCTGTGTTTATAATAATATTCACACTTTTAAGTTCTTCCGTTTAATTCATTTTTATATTTTTTTCAAATACTTTTATTATATGTTTTAAGTTCTCTTTTTAACCAACTTCCAAAAAGGAGGAGTTCATCAATTCGTCGGCACGTTTTTTTATGTATGCTCAGTGATTATTCAAAAACGGCTTAGGGAAATTTGATGATTTAAACGGCATTATATTAAGGAATATTACAGAAAGATACAATATAATTTTCTATAACGTGAGATTTACGGTTTTCCAGAAAATCAGGAAAAACAGTAATTAAGGGACTACATTTCAGTGAATTTCAATAAACCTACACCGTTTTCTCTAAAACGTCTCAACCAATTGGAATATTTTAAATTGTATTCTACAAAGAAATGTTCCAGCTTGGTTCCGTATAATTATATATAACTTAAAACATACCGTCTTTCCGAAAATCGCAAAAATATTTGCAAAAACACAGTAAACATAAATGCAAATGTCCAATTTGTATCATAAATATCTAGCTTAAATGTCAAGATATGCCATGAAAATATATCGTACAGGGTCTTTGTAACGGTTTTCATTGCACAAAGTATTTCACAAAATATTTCATTTGTGAATCGAAAAGAAAATTTTTTACTTGGCCGATATTTTCTATATATATACGGTGGTAGATGTGTGCGTGCATCGAAATTCAAGCAGCAAGCAATGTGCGCAGTTGAAATATTGGGCGAAGTAAAATTACAGTTAGACAGGTGGGTTCAAAAAAATTGTACACATAAATTTAATATTGGGTGGTACATAAGCAGTTTCATATATAGGATGTTTGAAAAATAAGGTGAAATAGAATTAAAGTTATACAGAGTGGTTCAAAAAATGTTGTATTGGGTGGCACATAAGTAGTTGCGTATACAAGGTGGTTGAGATAAGAGTGAAGTAAAACTATATTTACAAAGACTGGATAAAAAAACTTATAAAAAATAGTTAAATAAGCATATGCAGTAAGGATATTTGAGTTATAGGGCGGAGGGTGCATATACAGGATGATTGAAATATAAGGTGGAATGGAATTATAGTTATACATGGTGGTTAAAAAAATGTTATATAGTGTGCAACATAAGTAGTTGCTTATACTTGGCATATAGGGCGAAGTAAAATTATAGTAGTATAGTCAATAGAGTGGGGAGGATTATTACTTATACAGGTCGGTTGCAACTTTGTGCAGAGTTGAATTATAGTTGTACAGGTTGATTTAGAAAATGATAGACAAATAATTTATATTGGACGACCAATACACAGAAATATATACAGGGTGGTTGCAATATATGGTGAATTAGAGTTACACTTAAAGAATGTAGCCAAATAAGAAAACAAATAAAAAAGTCAAAAATGTGTGGATAATTTAAAAATATATATAAATTAGAGAGAGGGGGGGGAGGGAGAGAAAACAATACGCTAAAATAATCAATAGAGTTGACATTTAAATCAAATAAAAAAATATGTCAGAAAATAGTTATTGATTGCACACGGTTTCTAAACAGTTTTTATTTTAAGACATTTGAAGTCGGTTCTTTTTTAAATATAAATGATTTTTCATCTTTAGCCTTGAGAGATTTCCGTCGAGGTTGTCAAATTTTTTTTCAAAAGAATTCATGGATTTTCCTGTTGATGGCCCTGTGTTTTTCAATGATTTGTTGTGTCGCGAAAACTTCGCCAATTGTTGTCCTTCCTTTCCCAAATCCCATTAGTATAACATATTCGATGTGCTATGTTCAGTAAGCTTATTTCATTGTAGTTGCTACATTAATTTTTGTTTTATATTTAATACAACTTCAGGTGCTTTCCTCAATTCTTATTTGAGTATTTCCTTCTTAAGCCACATTGATCGTAGTTGTAACCTTTCCCACGCTGGATTAGTTTCACTCCCATTTTCTCCAGGTACAAGGCCGTGTCCAGCAAGTGGGGTTCAGAGGTTGAACCCCAGCCTGACCGAAATTTGGAATCGAAGACTCAATTTTAACAAAGTAAGAATACATAAACAGAAAAATAAGTTTTGCCGTCCTAATTATTTCTTCAAGCTCATCCCCCCCGAAAAAATTTCTGGCTACAACCTTGTCCAGAAATGCAACAGGTTTTTTTATCAGTTTTCTTCAAACTAAGTACACCTCCCATACTAAGTTGCTATTCCCAGAACGAAAAAAACTATACTGGAGGGATAATCCCAATATAAAGCAATCCCACTGAAATAGGAAGTGTAGGGTCTTAGAGAATTCACACTCTCCGTTGGGAACACATAAGCTAGACCTATTAAGGCTACACATATTTTTAATGAACCTTAATTTACGAAGGTAAATAAGCAAACCATAATTCATTTTGAATGATGGAGCTAGGCTCAGATATGCTTGAAATTAGTAGTTCATGATGGCATATTCAATAATCTAACAAATGTGTCAACAAAAAAAATTATACATATGTCTATTATTTGTCTTTTGAGCCTATCTTTAGTGAGTACTGCAACAAATAGTATGCCAGTAAGTATAGAAGAAAATACATTTTTATAAATAAATTTCTGCTCCTTAACACTGATTAATGTTGATGACCTGCAAATATCTAGGTTGAATTCCCATATAAGTTTGCCATCATTGTCTCTACCATCTATAAACTTGATAACGTTGACCATTTTTGTGGAGTTGTAGCTTGTCATCCTTATCTCTACCATCCATAAACTTGGCCTTTTTGGTGCGAACAGAAAATTGGGCGTTTATTAGAACGAAGAGCAAATTCCGGTATTGTATATTAATTAGATGTTTTATTTATTTACTATAATTTATTCATTTTTTATAAACGAGGAGACTTTTAATATATAAATTAGTCCCTGTGTCTTTCACAGAAAACTATTTCAAAATCAAACAAGTTTGGTGTCGGTCGGGATGAAGTGTCGAACACAAAAAGCAATTTAAATTTTAGCATTGCATTACCAAACTCATCTATTTTCATATGTATAAGTGTAGGGCTCCGTCAAGAAGCTTTCGCTTCACAAATGGGACATATGTGAGGTTGACTCCTTTAATCTGCAATATAACTCAATATTGCTTCTTTGCATACACATTTCTGTTGCAAAATATTTATATCAAATTTACAGTTATAGCCATCATTAGACCAAACACTAATTTTATTATAAATTTTCAAGATTGTTAAACTTCAATGAAGTCATAAAATTAAAAGCAGCTGGTGGATTTAATATCTTCTAAAGTAAGAAATAATGACAGTGAAATAACAGATTTACCAGATGGTATGTACACCGAGTGGCAAATCATCAAGGAACAGGTAAGCATTGTTTTGGGATGTGAGAATGAAAAATGTTAAGAATAGATATTTACATCCAATATCAGATGCCAGCTGGGATTTCAGATTTTTATAACTGAAATACGACAATCGGAAAACATTATCTTGACTGCAAAATGCAATTCGATTCGACTGTTTTAATTAAATATATGTATTGTTACGAAATGTACTTAAAGCCGACCCTGTTTCATTTCAGTACAACAATAAAAAAGGTTCTCGAAAAGACTCGGCAGCGGAAGGACTGATGATTGATTTTGCGAGAAATTTCTATGCTGGTCTTATAAAGGAAACAGCCACGATGGAGAGCTCAGTTATACCGCGACGACTAGTGTATATTGGAATGTTATTGTGATATTTGAATCAGCTGTTTTAATGTAAATAAAGTTCTAGAAAAGTGAAAGTGAATATTAGTTTTATAATTTTAAATTGAACCCACGGACTTTACAACAAATTTGGCGATCAGAAGTAAAGAATTAAGTGCAGTTAAAATCGTAATTTGATTTATGGAAACCCGTAGTATGGAAAAAACCGACGATACTACCAAAAAAATTATCAAACAGGTTACGGAGGGACTGGATGAAAAAATAACTCAGATTCTGGAAAAACGAGACAAGAAGGAGAAACAACATCAAGAAGAAATTCAACAAAGGTTAGTGAAATCTTTTGATGAAAAAACAACAAATCTTGTTTCCACGATGGAAGAAAAACAACAAAATTTATTGGAAGGATTGTTCTCGAAATTTGAAGAAAAACAAGGCAAAACGGAAGAAAAAAGACAACTACAATTTGAACAATTAATGCAAATAGTATCACAAGTTAATCAAACAGTTAATAAAATAATGCAAATAGTTGAATCCGATATAAAAGAAATAAACGACGACATAAAAATCCTAAAAAATAATGAGAAGACTCTTGAAATCAAAGTAGATGACATCGATTTTGATTTGATTTGAAATCAGTTCCAGTAACACTGTACAAAATGAAGTAAGTGAAATACAAGATAAAATCAGTGTCATCCAAAACAAGGTAGAAACAGAAATAATAAAAAAATACAACAGGACTTACAGCGAGGAAAATACCAGCACACCATGAGTACCAAAGGTTCCTTTAGTAAACCACCCACATTCGACGCCAGTTCATCTTGGCCCATGTATAAACGGCAATTTGAGGCTGTGGCTACAGCTAATGGATGGGATAATCAAGAAAAATCCACTTCTTTGGTAATTTCGTTAAGAGGTCCGGCCCTAGAACTCCTCCAAAGCATTCCAGTCGAGAAACAAGGCAATTTCGACAAGATCATCGCCATCCTGGATAAGCGATACGACAATCAATCCTTGAGCCAGGTATACCAAGTCCAACTGAGTGGAAAAAAGCCTCCACGAATTCGAAGCAGAGATTAGACGGTTAGAACACTTGTCCTACTCAGACCTGCCAGAGGAAACGCTAGACCAGTTGGCCACACAGAGTTTCATTAACGGCATCAGAGATGTGGAAGTACAACGAAACCTAAGACTAAGTGGCGTCAAGAAAAGTAATGAAGCTCTACTTCGGGCTTTGGAAGTAGATGCCATCATGAACATGTCCAAGCCGAGGGTCCGAGCAGTTTCCTTTAACCAGGAAGAGTCAGAGTCACCATTTCAAGCGCTGCTGGCTGGTATGAACAAAATATTAGAACGGTCACAAAGAACTGGCACCAGAGGGGCATGTTACCGTTGGTGGCACAGCTATTCAGCAGGTTTGGCGTCCCATTGGAACTATATTCAGACCAGGGGCGAAACTTCGAATCGAATGTATTCCAAAAGGTCTGTACATAACATGTTGGCAATACACGGCTAGCCCGAACGCAGATGTTGGCCAGCAGTGACCGAATGAAAACACCATATGACCTCAAGGCCAATTCAGTCCGGTTGCAAGAGAGGGACAAGGTCTGGCTGTACAACCCCCAGAGGAGCAAGGGTAAATCTCTAAAGCTTACACCCGCCTGGGGTGGTCCATACGAGGTGGTCAAGAGGATTAATGACATTGTCTACCGTATTCGTCGAAACCCCAGGGCTAAGTTGAAGGGTGGTTCATTTAGATCATCTCGCCTCCTTCCATGGAGAGGATGTTTCTGATCGGGATGATCAGAATAAAAAGGGGGGCAGTGTGAATAACTGTTCCAGAAAGTGAAGTGAATATAAGTTTTTTTTAATTAATTAACTTTGAACCCACGTTGTTTAATGCAATATATTCAAACAATAACAAGCAGGTGCTTATTAGTCATTATCTTCCTATCTAATACATTTCTAAAGTAGGTACCAAGAAACCGTTAGTTCTAAAATCTTATTAGGAATCTGCAATCTATATCAAAATTTCGATAGTTGGGTCTTGGAAATACTTACATAGTAGTAGAAGTAGCCGTATGTGCTTGTCTGTACTAAAGTGATCCATTAATGTTTTTTTGGGCAATAATACCACAATCGAAATAACACGACGTATATTGAAGGAAAACCAAACATATCAAAGTCTATTCTTACTTCGTTGTCAATGGCTTTATATTTATTGATGTAAATTGCAAAATGAAAATATGATTTATCATTTTTTTTGGCGCAAAGAGCGGACGAGACTCAAGAACTTCAACAAGAACAGCCAGCCAACGATGACCTGCTTGAGAAAATCCAAGCAGAAATGGAAAGAGCTCTTATAGAGTATAGTAGAACAGATCCATTGAATAGACCAACTCTTCCCAAACTAAGATCTTCTAAGAAACTGGGTCGTCGTGCAGGCCGTGAACAAATTGATCTTGCCAAACGATGTTTTATGTGCTAATACGTTAGAGTCGCTACACACAATCATCTACTGTGTCGCAATTTCCATCTGCAGAACAATTGGGGTCGCAATAAGACGAAAGCAAGACCCTCCCCAATTTAGACAAACACTTCGAATACCACCTTGGCAATGAAGGCTAGAAGGGAAAATTAATTCTCTTCGGAAAGGCATTGGAAGACTGGCCGAGTACCAACGAGGGGTCAGAAACAACAGAATAGAAAGACTGGTCAAGACCATCATGGACAATAACCAAATACACTCCCAGTGGGATGGAGAAAACATCACATCCCAGCAATGTCTGGACAGTCTACGACAAAAGCTCTCCGTCTACACAAGTCGATTGAGAAGGTACAAAACCAATTATCCCAGTAAAACGGCCATCGAGCAGTTCTGGAAAACACAACTTTCCACAACAGTTTCTCATAACTCCAGAGCAAGCTGGATTAATGAGGAGGAGGCTGCATTTCAGAATTGTGATAACATGCAACACCAACCATTTACAACGGAAGACACGTCCAACATAATGAAACACCTCCATAACTGGAAAGCACCAGGACCAGATCGTGTGCAGAATTACTGGACATTGCAACTTTATGCCACCCACGAGAAATTAAGACTTATTAATGACATAATTATCCATCCCCACAAGATGCCTCGTTTCCTTATGCATGATGCTACATACCTCTTACCAAAGAATATCCTATGTTCACAGGACCCAGCAAAGTACCGATCAATCATTTGCCTCCCAACCTTATACAAACTTATAACGTCGTGCATTAATCATCGCCTTTTCAGACATTGTGCGCTGAACAACGCATTTACCGAACAACAAAAGGGATGCGCGAAAAACTCGATGGGGTGCAAAGAACAACTAATAATTGATTCCGTTGTCTGTAATCAAGCCCACGCCAAACGACGAAATCTCTACATGGCATATGTGGACTACAAAAAGGCCTTTGATTCAGTTTCACATGATTGGCTCATTCAGGTGCTGAAACTCTATAAAGTAAATAATCGTATTGTTAACTTTTTAGAACATGTCATGACTATTTGGCAAACCAAAATCTTTCTGAATGAAGCCGACTATTCGATATAAACCGACTCTATCCCAATCAGAAGAGGTATATTCCAGGGAGACTCTCTTAGGACGCTGTGGTTCTGCCTTGCCATGAACCCACTCTCACACAAACTGAACTCGACTAACTTTGGGTTCAGTCTCAAGCACAACAACGTACAAGCATTGAAGATAAACCATTTGTTATACATGGAAGACTTAAAGTTAATGACAGCTACGAAACAACAGCTGCTTGATATGCTTAAAATAGTAGAAGGGTTCTCTAGTCACATCTACATGCAATTTGGCCTAGACAAATGCCGAATTATTAATATAGTTAAAGGCAAAATATAGCAGGGGCCTTACGAAATGGGAGATGGCACCTCAATTGAATCCATGGAGGAAGACCATACTTACAAATACCTTGGAATAAAGCAGGCTCAACGAATTGATCACACCACCATGAAAAAGGACCTACGAGCAGAGTTTTATAGAAGGGTAAGATGACTGCTGAAGAACAAACTTAACAGTAAAAATTTGTTTCAGGCTATTAACACCTAGGCGTGTTCAGTGCTTCGTTATTCCTTCGGTATAGTTAACTGGTGCAAGACCGACATTGAACAATTACAACGGAAAGTTCGAGTACTACTAACAAAAGCTCAAAATCACCATCCAAATAGCTATGTCGAATGTACAACATTGTCCGGTGTGAAGGAGGAAGAGGATTGGCAGATATAGGCAAGTTACGTGATTAACAAATTTCTAATTTGCGTAATCATTTCCCGAAACTCGCAGAATTTTCTCATTTATACAGAGTCATATGTCAAGTTGATGACTCAACACCTCTGCGACTGACAGAACAACAAGTTCAAGTATACCTCCAGACAACTGATCAGAAGCTGCTCAAATGGAAAGAGAAGCCTCTTCATGGAAGACATAAATGACGTCAACTAAGATTATGTCGACAGTTCAGCGTCGCACTACTGGTTGATCTCTGGTCATATGTTTCCTGAAACGGAAGGCTTTATATTGGCAATCCAAGATCAAGTAATTCCCACTAAGAACTATCTAAAGTAAACGTCAAAGACCCTTCTATCAACAACGACAGATGCAGATATGGTTGCCAAACATCTTAATCTATCCAGCTTATTACAGGAAGTTGTCAAGCGTTCGCTGCAACTGAATACAGAGAATGACAATGCTGTGGCAAAAATACTGCACCAGGAACTAGCGCTGAAACTTGAGCTATCACAGTCGGTAAGAACACGCTACTATAAGTACAAACCGGAATGTATTTGAGAAAATAACAACTAAAGCGTACTGGGACCGCACGATACTGACCGACCGGACTGTTGCTCACAATAGACCAGATATACTTTTAGTAGATAAAATCTCTAGGAAAACAACCTTAATTGACATAGCAATCCCTAACAACAATAACATAAATATTAAGCAGGCTGAAAAAAATAGCCAAATACAGGGATTTGGAATTTCAAATAAAGACACAGTGGGACATGAACAACACACGAACTGTACCAATTGTTATGTCAACAACAGGAGTAGTCCCAAAATTTCTACTAAATAATTTAAAATACCTCGGTCTGGACGAACATCTTTACCAACTAATGCAAAAAGCCGTTCTGTTAGGAACAGCCGGACGGTCAGAAAATTCATGGGAAGCTGCCACGACTCCAACCACGGGCCTGATAACCTGGCAAGGGCTCCCAAAGAGCTAAATCCTTTTGATATCTGGGGTTAGTAAATTTTCCCCTAAAGGCACGTTATGCGTGCCTTAGAGGAAGTGTGGTGCCATACACTGTTTGGTCAAGTTGGGAAATGGAATAGTGGACAATATAATGATTGCTTTTTTCTTTTGCAATTTGCATTGGTCAACAAATGCCTGCCACATTACTATTTATGTCTTTGTCACCATTTTCCGGTTTTTAATATTGTACTATTGAGCAATAATACATTTAAATAGAAGTTATGAAAAAGTCATTATTTAAGTTTCTAATAGGATATTTTAAATAACTGAGTCTCAGTATCTAAATCAATTTTGAAAACCTTATCTCAAAATGTTGGTACGTAGTAGGTACTGACAAATGTCAGATTCTCAAACTTTCTCTGGAAATTCTTCGTTGTGCGGGACAATAATTATTGATCGTAACAATAGCTTTGAAGTCTTTATCAATAACGGTTATATTTCCCGTAGAGCAAACATCATAGATGCTCATTTCAATTATTTATACAGGTTATACATACTATCTAGAAGTAAATGACATGATACTTTCTTGTCCGCCAATTGTTTTGAGCCATTATTTGCGAAAGAGCCGCAATTAAATTAGAAATGCTGAAATTTTACGATAGCTTTGTCGTAATTGTTTCTGCATATATACTAACAATAAAAAGGGACACCTAGTAAATGCAGTAGCCTCATTTTTGTCGCAGGAATGAGTGCAATAAAACAACGTTCATAAATATAATTATCGTCCAATTTAAATAATCTAAATGGTCTCCAATGTATTCGCAAAAGTGTTACAGCGTCGTTTATATATATATTAGTTAATTAAATATTGCCCCATTATCAGCAACGCTTTTTAAAGTTCAATCAACTGTAAGTAATTAGGTGTCAGTTCATTGCCAAGGGTCTCGATAATAAAAAGCCCAATAACTTTCATGGATTTAAAAAAAATTTAATAATCTCCATAGTAGATTTATATTAAATACCTAAGCTTGTAAAGCATGTATTTGTCGACACATTTATTCAATCTATTAACTTGCCACCTTTGGTATACTCCAGAAGATTTTTGTGTTCTTATTATTTAGCATTTTCTAGTTTTGAACGCATATATAAATGAGATATTTGTAGAAGTTCAGGGAAAAGCTGATGGTAAAGCTACCTTGGACACGAGCAAACATGAGAAAATGTAGCGATAAAGATTCAGTATAGTTTAATATTTGTAGATGGTTTGAATGCAAAGTGTTTTCATATCCTTATTAAAGTATTAGAAGAGAAGCTTCCTTTAAATATTTTATCCTCATTTCCATGCATTTCTATTCCTAATTTGTTGGAACTAATTCCTGTGGCGTTTCCTTGGCCTTTTTGTCCTGCCCATTGCCATTTCAGGGATTTACCTTTGTTATCTGATTTCTTATCCGCTTTATTCTCTTTAGGTCTCTCCGTCATATAGACATTTGTATAACTTGAAGTTTTCGTTTTTAGAGCCCATATTGATAAAATACTTTTTCTTGACGAGTAGCATTCATGACTTGAAGACTGATGTGTTCTTTCCGAATGTCGTCTATACAAGTACCTTCTGCTTAATTCTGGTAGTAGCGAACTTGATATATGTTTTAATTATCTACTTGTTTGAACATCTCAACATCTTCAATATTTAGCATAAGTAAATAGAAATGATAGTAGTCAAAGTATGCAATCCGTATAACTAAATCTCTAAGCTACCTAGTTTTTTGTATAAACAAATTTAAATTAGAAACCTTGGTAAACATTTCTTATGCATTGGTTCTTAGCATGGCTTCCTATAGTATTATACTTAAGAGAACTGCATGAGAAAATACGTCTTCATTCCTTAGTAATATTTGGTTATCGTTAGGGGTAACCCAAATGGAGAAGAAACATTAAAGATAATGTACTATGGTACAGGGCAATATATTGAAACCCTGAAACATCTATTGTCTAACAACAGATTAGCAGAAATTAATTAAAATTAATTTAAAAATTAAATATGTGGAGATTAATGTGCTATTACAATAAGGTGTTCGGTCCCCGTTTTAAAAATATATCTGTTATGTCTTGCAGAAATGGACAAAAATGGGTGTAAAAGGGGTATACAAATCGACGACTATCACTTCTGTTAACTCCTTTTTTTCAGATGACTAAAGTAATCGTCACAGCAGATCTCCATGATGTAAGCTGCCTGACACATAAGCTAAAAATATATAATTGAAAAGTCTGGCCAAGTCGGCCCACTATGCCGGTTGTATTGACTCACTTCTTCGAATTGTGTTGGTGTACAATTCAGTTTAAATGCAATGTTTTTAGAGACCCACTTTAATCTGTAAACTATAATCATCATGACACTTCTGAATTAGTCTTATATATTTACCAAAAAAGTAATCTGTTTTCAAGATGTTAGACCAAATTAGGAAGAATAACATTAAAGTAGCTGTTTTATACAATTGCCCTTAATATCTGCGTAGTATCATCTATTATGTCTTTTCGAAATTCTACCTGCATTTTCTTATTTAGTGTTTCAATAAATCAAACTTTTACCGTATTTTTTCTTCTTTCATCCTAGTATTTCTAGTATTTTGACTTAATTTATTATTTTCGTTCTTAGTGAGTATATCATTTTTTCTCGGCATCTTTTATAGATATGTATGTTAGCTTCTTCTATGTGAATTACTCCTATGTAATCTCGTATTCCAATTTTCGCGTCACGACGTATTACTATTGCATAGTGTTTTCTATAAACATATACTTTCTATTATTTTCGATCTTTCCTGTCTAGATTTATTCATATACATTTGCGATAGGGCTTCGTCTTTTAAACAAGTGTTCATTGCAAAGAGTTGCTTCTGACGTAAAAATGTAAGTTTTCCTCCTCTCGTTCCTTTCACCTAAGCCACAATTCACTAAAGCTGTTTTTACATTATCTTAGCTTATCATTGAAGCCTCCTATTATCACTGTGTAATACTTACTTTTATTTGTTCTGCTATTGTGACATTTTTGTAAATCTGACAGATTTACACAAATCTTCAATTTCTTCATCTGAGTACGATTTCAATTATCTCTAGATTGGAAATATGTTTTTATGTACGATGAAACCAACTCCTTTCCTCAGAAGTGGTACGTTTTACCTTACGAATACCGAAGATATCCCATCTGATGTAATTTAGTTTTTCTTCATTCTCTAGTAGTTTAGCTTCGGATGCTAGAGTTTAAAGATTATATGAAGCTATGTATATTTATTGTTTTCCTTGATGCCCTGACCTCATTCAGGGATTTTTTGCATCCTCTGTTCCAGCTCGGATTTGAGCTCCACCTTGTTCAGGGATATTGGAGCCACCTGGGATTGAGGATCGTATGTTGATGTATCTGAGGCGTAAACGTAGCCTTCTGCTATCATGCTGGCTAGTGCGGGCAAGGGATACTAGAAAGGAAATAGCAGGTTTGGTTAGGAGCTGAGGATGGGACTATGGTTTCCTCTGTATGGTATTGGTAGATAAAACAAGGCTCGCGTAGACAGGAATACATCTCTAAAGTAGATCTGTCATGTACCGGCATTCCAGATGAGTATCCATTCTCAGCCTTGCCACACCGTTAAAAAACCGTATGAAATAAAAAAAGCCGTAATCTAGAAATAAAGCAGTTTCCACCCCCAAACGTATGTCAGATATAAGCAAAATCACACTCATTTTTAACTTTTAACTTATATTTGATACATTATACATTCTGTTTTGAGCACGGCCGTAGCCAGTGATGGGGGTAGTTAGAGGGAACAAAACAAAATTTGAGGACATTCAAAGATTTTTTTAAACTCCAAAGCATATACCCATCAACTGGACTACCTCGGTGGCTGTTATTCATCAGCATAACAAGGTTAGTCTTCAAAATCTGCGCTTTATCTATTCGCTAATATTTTTATTTAGATAGCATAGAATTAAGTAATGACTGTTGGAGAAACTAAGTTTTCATGTTCCTACCTTACACTAAAACTTATTTTAAATATGACTTGATTTTATTCTGCAAAGCAATATATAAATAAACTCATAAATATGAGAATTCCAGGTACTAAGTTATCAAAAAATATTTTAAAACTACACAAAAAATAATAAAATGTAT